>NW_010580115.1:41777-69866 GCF_000705375.1 Tinamus guttatus
ATTATAATGAGCAAAGTTCAAGCAAAGTTCATCTGAAGGGAGTGATTTGCCGCCCTTGCTGGCTCAGCACCGAACATGTTATCGTATATCTCCCATTGGGCAGCTCCTGTGCGGCTTCTCAGCACCCCAGCACAGGGAGTGCAACAGAGTTTGCCCGCGGTGTCTTCACTCCGCTCCATCCTCTGTTACTCCCCTTTGCAGCTGCAAGGAGGGCAGATTGTGCTGCCCAGGGAACCGTGGAGGAGCTGAGCCCGTGCACACCAGACATCCTGGAAGTGCCAACTGTGTAGCACCCCAAGCAGGCCTCTGTAATGCCAAAACTTCTGTTAGGCCCTAGTTTTCCTCTCAGTTCCTGCTTTAAAACAATTCTTCCACAAACAATTCTTCCACAGTAGGTAATGGACACCCGACTAGCATTACCTCTATCCCTTTCTGCTTTTCCATCTGAGTATCCAGGTATTCAGTTGGGTGAGTCTAGGCTGAGCAAACTTGTACCCCTAGATCTATATAAAGAAACATTACCATATTTATCTCCTTTGATTTAAGGTAGTGCTAGAGTCCATAAATCATTCAGAACAGTATCTAGACAACAAAGCACAGTCCACAGAGCTTCCAGCTGTAACTCTTCACAAACTATGCATTAGACCCTGCAAGTCATAAAAATGTCTAAAGAATGATAAAAAAAAGTTTTTTTAAACTAATAGATTTGATCTTTTTTTTTTTTTGCATTTTATTCTGTCATGTCCATTGTTTGATGTTCTGCCATCGTGAGAGCTATAAACTTAACTGAAAAATAAAAACTAAAATCCTCACAAAAAGTGAATAGGTTCAGCAACTGAAATTTCAAAGGGAAATTGCACTGAATCTCAACACAATAAAGTTTAGAAAACATTTGCTTGTTAAGAATATTAGTCAGATTTTAAATTGTCTCTACGAAGGCAATAATATATGTTTTCTGAACATGGATATCCTGGATATCCTGGGTATAATTCTCCTCTGCCTCTCCTTCTGCGCTTGTAGTATTTGTGTAAAATGAGTGAACAATTGGAATATAAAGCAATCATTTGTATATAATTTATATTTTGTCCAAGTGTACCATCATCCTAATTTTCAAGTCAAAAGATATCAAGACCCTGTGCAAAGTTTAACATGGTAATTTTCTTTGCCTATGGCTCTCAAATGACTATAAAGAACTTGTCTGCTTATGTGTTGTTTTCATCAACATGACTATCCTGTACCTATGAAGTCATGTGAAGAGCATGGTATCTGTGTTCAGGAAACGTGACTGCAGAAGTACTAAACATATTCTTTCAACAGAAATTGGTAGTATTTCATTACTAAAAAGCAAATTAAATAAAGTTATTCCAGTTCTGACAATAGTTTAGCTTCAAGCATATATGTCACACTGTCATGCAAAACTGGTATTTTAATCTATGTAAAACATTGAAAAATTATTGAACTTGAAGTATGAAGTATGTCTAGATAATCTTTTACAGCCTTAATTCTACGCTGTTAATTTGCAGCCTCCCTCTGTCCACAGTCGAACTCAGTCAGAGAAGAGCCACCTCCAAAATAGGAATTAGCATGCCATACTGGGGTCTTTACTCTCCCATTTCACTCTCCTGCTTCATCCTGCTACTGTGAACCTGGGCAACAGGTTCAGTGGCAGCAGGAACTGGCTTTGCTCAATTATACTTTCTTGAGTTTAACCCACAGCTACAATTTCAGGTCACCTTTACCATGCAAAGGAGCACTGTTGAAAGGTGTTTTCTTTGGCACATGTCCTGCAGCGTCACTGAAAGGTGATGGTTAAGAGGGTCTATGATGGCATCATCTGCTGGGTGCCTGTGTGGATGTATCCTATTAGATGTTTACTATCTGTTATGTTGGGTGTTTACTACAAACACTCCTTTGAGTGTTTACTATAACCCTTTATTTCTGTTACATGCAAAGAACCACAGATGAAATTATGTCTCTAGTAATACTAAAGGGAGTTTTTTTCATTAACTTTGATTTCATTAACTTATGATTCCTTCTATCAGTCTTCATATATTTAATTCTTACATTTGAGTGGCACATTACCTTTTCCCCTTGACTAAGAAAAAGACTTCCACAAGGACATTTAATGTGCTTGTATGCCCTATTTTATGTTTAGTAAATACAACAACACAGTTTAAGATGGTATCTGTTATAGAAAATTATCTTCTTCAGATGGCTTTCAGTCCTCCTTCTTTCAGACAAGGGTCTCTCATTTCTCTAAGCAGACAAGGAAGAGGATGGGGATATTTACAGAGAACTGTTTCCTGATTTTCTTCATTTTCTTCGCTATCTTCACTTTCTTATTCCAGTTTATTCAGGCACCCAACACTGCTGAGTAGTTAGTTTCTTTGGGTATTGATGACTGCACAAGAAAATAGATATCCAAATGATGAAAATGTGTCCCCATGTATTCAGAACAAGCAAATTGTGAGCACCAAAATCATTAAGAGCAAATTAGAAATTGATAGCAATTTGAAAAGACTCATCATCAATGAAATACTTTATACTCAGTCTTATAACTAAGGAAACCTTAAAAATGTTGGTAACCAGAGTAGATGAGAGACTCCAGGTAGTGGCTTCTCCAGGATCCAGGACCATCTCTGCGACCTCTGGGACACCTGAGGGGCAGAGAAAAAGCAAGCACTGGACCTCATGGCTCTGTCTCAGGACTATTTCCATAAATTGACCCACCTAGCTTCTCTCTGGGACTGCATCGCATTTCCCATGGAACAGGCAGTTCATGTGATTTGTAAAATCTCATACATCTGTGATTAAAATACTTCAGTATACAAATCCATTTCACTTTCACGTTGTTGTTTGGTCTTAAACTATGCCAGTGTGCCAATGTATTGCTCTCTCGAAACAATATATTTTCCAACAAAACATCTGCTTCTCAGTTAGAAATGTGAAAGTTTGCATTGTTAAATGACTTGCTTAATATTTTAATGAAAACACCTCATATGATGTTAAGAAAGGCAGGCAAAATGCCCCATTAAATACTCTACTAACTGTAATAATAAAAAAATGTAATAATAAACTAAACAATTCTAAATATTTAAAGAACTACTCATATTTACACACAAATTAAGCCCTTAACAAATACTGCCACAGACTTAGTGAAGCATCTATTTAATTCATTTGGAAATACTTTTCCATGCTCCTTTCGTTCCTTTTTTGCCCTAAGGTCACAGCATGACTTTTCCATAAATTCTCTACTTATGTACATATGAGTATGAGTGCATGAGGTATATATGAGACTTATCTTCTGTGACCAGCAGTGTGGTCATGGATGACATCTAGTCTTCTGAAATAACTTGGGGTCAGGTATAGAGCAGGTTTAAACCAGCAGAGCTTTTTAATATAGCTGGTTGACATGCATGTGCATTCATACAAGATCTGCCTCTGTCATCTGATGGGTGCAATTTCTCTGATAACTACAGAATCCGTTTCAGATGAGTACACATTTCACCCAAATATATCATTACTGTGGATAAGAATGGTTAAGTTAATGAAACTGCTTTGTCACTAGGGGCACCTTCCAAGTAGATAACATATATTGGATAATGAATGATAATAATAAAAAAGCAATGAAGACAAAGCCAGAACAGCATTGTATGTCAAGATTTTGCATTTTTAAAGTATATTTGCATTTTTAAAGTGTCTGGGAAGAAATAGAGCTTTCTTAATTCTGATGTTTATTTTCCTATGTGAACCTCATCTTCTTTCTTCCATCTTTGTAGTACTGTAGAGGGGGACAATATATACAGAGTTTCATTTCTCCTTTTCAAAATTCTTTGCTTTCAGTCATTTCAAGACCCTTACTGTTAATTATTAGGCTAAGAAAAACTCATCAGAAAGTTTTTGTTCTACTTTTGATATGTTAATCCACTTCAACAGAAAGACTTTTTTTAAAGATTAAGTGGACGAAAAGGGTTTCATTTTCTGTAAGCATACTGCTAAAGAAATGAAATAGACTGTGATGCAATTTAAGGTTATATTAAAATAAGAATAATAGCTTTTTTTTTGTCCTGTTATTTCTTAATTATTTAATTACATAGTAAAGAACAAATTCCTAAAGGTTTGAAATTTTCAACTAAGTTCTCTAGACAAATTTTTGTCTGGAAACGAAAGTTTCAGGAAACCATAAATAAAGGATCTTAAAAGTCCAGGGGAGAAAAAAAAAGGGTCATAAATATTTAAGAACAGTACAGGTCAAAAGATTGTATCTCAGATCAAATGTGTTCTGAAAGAGAATGCATGATTTTATTTTTTAGTATCTTTTGTAGTCTGTGATAAACATACACAGGTCTGATTTTCTTCTATGTTGAATACAGAAAAGCTATTCAAGTAAAAACAGTCTAAAAAAACAATTATATCATGTGAAAAACATGGCAATTTGCTTCGGCCTAATAAAGCTTTTGTAATAAATTACACCAATACTTGCATTTGACTTGAGATGATTCTTGCTAAAATATATATCTGTGTTTGGAATTTGTAACAACTGTTAAAGTCAAATGAAGGAAACACTAAAAGTTGACGTGAAAGGTCAAGGAGGAAACAAAGAAAAATAACGAAATTAATGGGATATATATTTATTTATCAATGAAATAATATTCAGTCTCTATCAATTTTAGAATAGACCTCATCAATAGAATAAAATAAAAAAATAAAATACTGGAAAACTTAGAAAAGGAAAACCACAATTTCTCAAAATTCAGACCAATGAATAATCTGGACACCTTTTTCTATGAGACAAAGCAAGAAGAAGAAAAAGAATGCAAAAAAAAAAGATCGACAACTTGACAAGAAGGAAAAATGTTGGAAAAAAATGGACCTCATATGAGAGAAAATGAAAAATGAGAAATGGGGAAATAATGGATATAAGGCACATTCTTTGGAATTCAGTTAATGACTGTAGGTTATAGGATATCCTGTCATGGAAAAAAAAACAAATAAACAAACAAACAAACAAACAAAAACACCCCAGCATTTCTACAGTTGTAAAAGGTGATCGGTGGAGGAAGGAGGAAGGAAAGAAGGTGGAATAAAAGTGCTAAAAAAAGAAAATAGTTAATTACAGATGCAAAAGCCTGTGTATTAGTGTTCCAGAACAGTAAACAGCTTTATGCCTTGTCATAAGACTAGCTTTCATGGCAATGCTAGGAATTAATAATAGTGGGATGACTATATAAGTATCTTTATTAATAGACTGCTTTAACACTTATTTTGTTTAAGTTAAAAAACCTAACTCACTGCAGATTCACAAAATCGATAAAAGGAAATATGATAGAATTTAAATCCAGGATTGTGTCTTTTGAAAGTCTACTTCAAAATATGATCTGATTATGGACTGGATTCTATGATGGTACATTCATCATACATCTGAACTGATTATTCACACACAATTAGATTTAGTTAGGATAGGGACTCTTATGGACACTTTAATCATTTGCTCCATGAATTGAAAAGGGGAATGCATTTGATTTACTGTCATCTGGATGGGTGATAAAGATCAGCTAGTTGATAAATGTTGCAAATAAATTTGCTGATCAAAGCTATCCTTTCATTTGTTTTGCAAAATAATTAAAGATTAATTAAATCAGACATGTCTCTAATGAGAGACTCTTACCTGCAGTTCCCTTCATCCAACTGGAAAATACCAAACAGACCAAGATGAGCTTTTTTTTTTTCAAGAATGAGGGCTTGATTAAACAGAAAAGGGAATGTTTGTGCTGTTCTGTAGCTACTGATGCAAACAATGTATAACATTTACGCTCTGTCTATTTAGAATAATAATTATTGTGCACTTGCTTTTGGTAGCATTCAAAAATGAGCATGTAATCAATACAAAACTTGTAAAACACTTTTGGTTTATTTTAATCTGGAAATGAATTATTTGCTTGACAGATATAAGCATAGACTTTAAACTGAACAAATTCTAAATCTGCTAATGATGCAGAAAAAAAGCTTTTCTGATCAGTGAATACAAAGTGGTTATTTATTAAAGGCTGAATTTTTGAATCTTTTGAATCTTCTCTATGAGGAGGAAGAGGAACCTAGATGAAAGGCAAACTTGTATATATCACTGAAATGTACTTTCATATAAAGATGGAAGGACTATGTAGACTTTCTTTTTTTTTGTTATATTTAATATTTAAGAGTATCTGTTCATGTTACAACTCTTAGTTGCCATTACCTATAGACCTTTTTCTCCATTTGCATCCTTCTCTAAGCAAAAAGAAAACTACTAAAAGAAATAAATACTTGCACTCGTTACAAGTAACATATCAGTTCTGATTGATTTGAATAATTAGAAGGCTAATCTCATGATAATTCTATTTATTTATGAATTATGAAAATCATGGGTATTTAAAATAGTTTATAATTACATTTGAATTAAAAATAATCACAAGCTTTCCTAGAGTACATTTGTAGTCTTAAATTCCTTGGGATATTTCTTGTTTCCACAAGCTGATAGAGAACTGAAGGAGGAAATGAGGAACATCTTACAAATTGAGGCATTGCAAATGGACAGAGTTATCTTTGCAAAAATGCAGAGGGGACTGGTCAGGGAAACCTCAACCTTTTTAAAATCACAGCTAGCATTCCCCCAGAACAGTCATACTGGCATATGTCAAGAGTTGGACCAGAGCTGTACTTCATGTTATAGACACACAGTATGGAGCGATGCAGATTGCCAGCAGCTTTCCTTAACCTTCTGTACCCTGAAAATTGTAGTCATGCTATGATTGCCTCTATATAAAGACAGCCAGATTTGGCCCTTTATGAGTATGGCTGAAAAATGTGACATAAACTAGGAAGACAAGTAGAAGAAATAAAATATAAAAACTGAAATGGCTGAAATGTCCTCTATTTAAAATGTTGACAATAACTGTAATTACACACAGTAAATTTTGGCTAATATTAAACATCACGTTTTATCTTCTGCAGCCATAAATACGAATAATTTCAGAATTCTCATTGGAGCCATGGTAATTTTTACAAGATGAGGTTCTGCCTTGGAATGAAATAAGGATGAGAACTCAAAGGGTTTTCATCTCCAGCCCTGTATTTTAGTTGCTCTTCCAATAAACCATTTCTGATAGCTTCAGAAGTAGGCATTGACGAAGACTGAAGAATACTATATCTAAATATAACTGTATAGAGTGAGACAGCCTGCCATGCCCACCAAAAAAGACCATTACATTCATACTTCACCTTAATGGAAAGATATATCAATGACTCCTATATTCTGTCAGTTGTCTTGATAGCTTTCTAATATTTAGTTGCTCTTAGTACAGAAGTTTATGTTTCAAAAGTTTGTCTTTGGAGAAACAGCCAAAGAAGAGAACTGGATTCCAAGTCAAACTCTGCCGTAAAATTGAGAAAAGAGTGTAAACTGCTTCTCAAATGAATCTTGTGTCTTTCTTGGTTTTATACCTGCAGATATTTACATGAACTCTATCCAGTTTTGAAAATCTCTGCTCACCTATTTTCCTGCTTTTCTGTTTGACAGAAAAATACTTATATTTTTGAAGTTGTACCACTCTAGTCTGTGGTACATTTTTATAATAGTAACTTCAGAATTTTAATGTTATCTTCAAATAATATCAAAATGCAGAATTTATTGCAATTAACTGGAATCAATCAATATTTAAATAGCTTATATACAAAATTCCAGTACTGGAAATCAAAGTAATATTTATGAAAAGATAAATTAACAAGACATACAAGCCAAAAAAAATGAAAAAAGGGGAAATTAGAGTTCTTTTGTAACTGTAGTTCTAAGAAAGAGATTTGTTTTGAAGCTTTGAAAATATCTTTCAATTTTTAATCAAAGCTGTGATGGGAGACAAAGATGTAGCATCTCATAAATTCCATCAGTTTTGCTGACATCTCAAGAGATTATGGTTGTTTACCTACCTCCAACAACTGTCACATCTGTGTGTCATAGTAAACTGGTAATTCAAAGACATCAAAAATCTCTCGAAGAACTCCATAGTATTACAGTGTGGAAAGTTTATATGCATTCCAAATACAAAGGTTATTTTGATTTTATTTCATCTAATTTGTTAGATTCAGCAGATCAATTCAAGTTCTATTTAAAAGCCCAGTACTTGTCCTAAAACTTTAAATGATATTGCCCATGTGCCTATTCATGGCAGCAGAATTTGGACATTAATCTCCAATTACATTTTAGGTGGCAGTGAACTCCCTAAAAGTGCATAAATTGTCTAAGAGCAAAACAGATGTTGAAGCTGCAAGGCCAAAATGAAATTAATTAACAAAATATTCAGATTTTCTTTAACTATTCAGCACTTTAAAAAATCACATGAAAATTTTCTTCTCACAAGAAAACTCTCATTCTCTGATTTTTATCTTTACAATATTTCTCTAATCAGAGAGGTCTTGATTATCAAAATTAAAATTATTAAAATATCTTTCATAGTTTTCAAGCTTTTGTCTATGAAATGATTTAATAGAAAGATGGCCAAGAAGACTTTTGAAATCTTCTTCGTAACAGGCTGATGTTATTCAATTAACTGAAATCAAAAGAAGAAAAAGTAAAATGTTAAATGACTTTTCTATATCAAATAATTTGAACTGTGAGATTGTTAAAGCATTAATTGAATGAACGCGAATTTTTTTCCTCCATCTGTATGTGTGTTCCTTTTTTCCTGTAATGAGGCTTGGAATGCAGCAGTGCTTTCACAGGTAATACTTTCCAATGATTTGACTACCACCTCTCTTAGTAAGATAAAATAGTTCCTATACTTTTTTTTCTGTCAATAATCTTATGTCTGACGCACCTTAAGTTCTTAATGACTCTTATCATTAGTAGCTAGAGACAATACGTAGTCCTGAAGATTAAGTATTCCCAGCAGGATTTCAATACCAAGAAAAAAACAGTACAATTTATTTATAATGCCAAGAACCTACTTCCTTTCCCCTAAGTAGGAGTTATCCAGGGGAGCTATGTTTAAGCCAATAAATAAGGAAATAAATAAACAAAAAGCCCAACCTCCCTCTGTTCTTGTTGGGAAGAGGTTTGATCATTCTACAAACAGAGCAACTTCTTCTATGCCCATGGTTCTAATAGGAAACTTGGCTTTCTAGTCTTTGTTTCAGGTTAAGTAAGTGTCAAAACCATAAGCATTTGTCATCCAACCTGCTCTACTACCGTAAAACTTATGAGAGAAAGAAAACTCCCCAAACCTTTTCCACAGCAATAGTGACAGGAACACAGTGACACTTTTTAAAGATTCTGATCCTATTTAGTAAGAAAAAAAATATTTATAAATAATTAGGAAAGACTGTCATTTTTCCACACACAAAATGTTATTTGCAATTATGTTTTTTTTGGCTATGAACATTCATCTTAAGTTTCATTCGTTGTTTAATTCTTCTCAAATTCTTACTACTAGCTTTCAAATTTGCTAATACATTCTTAAGTAAAATAATTGTGCTAATGAAGTGAAAATTTAATTGAATTTGATGTATTACAATGTATTTCCACTTGCAGAAGAATTTAAATGGATATAGATCAAGTTAAAAAAAAATGATTTACTGGAGTGAGTAGGAAAGCAAGTTGTAGGGCTATGACAAAACAAAACATAATGTTCAGACACACAGACAGCAGGGAATTGGTTGACCAACATCAGGTAAAGAAATGGTAGACAAGGCTGGAAACCAAATAATCTGGACTGAAGGGGACAGAAGGGGACACCTACTCGGCACAGTAAGGCTGAGGTTGAATCACTCCAGACATACGCATGTAAATAAGGAAGTTGCTACAGATCAGGCAGGGACAGGGAAGGACTCTTTCTAGGCAGACAGCATGCTCACGTGCCTGTCTAAGTGCCTGCCTGGGCTTGCACACAGCATGGGGAACAAACAAAAGGAATCAGAAATCTGTGAGCGGTTACAAGGAGCTCCTGACTAAACTCAAACATAAAAAAAAAAAAAGAAATACAAAAGGTGAAGAGGCAGATGATGTGGTGTAAGGAATATAGATACACTGTTTGAGCATGAAGGAAAGGAACCAGGAAAGCTAAAGCCCGTGTGAGTTATCTGGTGAGTGAGTGACATGAAGGGCAACAAGAAAGAATTCAGTAGTGACTGGCTTGGTGGATGAGAGAGGAGCAGTGAATGTTGTTTAGCTTGACCTTAATAAGATTTTTGACACTGTCTCCCATAACATCTTCATAGAAAAGCTGATGAAATGCAGGCTAAAGGGTCAAAAATGGTCAGAAAGCTAGAGTAAAAACTGGCTGAATGGCTCGGCTAAAAGAGGGCTGTGATCAGCATCAGGAAGTCTACTGTTCTCCAGTCATGGAGACCAGTAACTAGCAATATCCAGCAAAGACTGATGCTGGGTCCACTACTGTTGAACAGCTTCATTAATGGTCTGAATGACAGAACTAAATGCACCCTCAGCAAATTCACTGATGACACAAAAGTGGAAGGGTAGACCTCAGCAGGTTAGAAAAAAGAACAGAGGGGAATCTCATAAGTTTTGCAAAAGAAAGTGCAAAGTCCTGCACTCGGGGAACAATATTCCCATGCACCGGTATTAGCTGTGGGTGAGGGAAGAAGGAGGGGAGGTGGGAAAACCCATCTGGAAAGCAGTTTTGCAGAAAATGACATGGAGAACCTGATGGAAAAGTTGGGCATGAGCCAACAATGTATCCTTGCAGCAAAGGCTAATGGTATTCCAACATGCCTTACAAAGAGCACTGCCAGCAGATCAAGGGAGATGATCCTTTCCCTCTACTAGCACTAGAGAGGTCACACTTAGAATGATGTTTCCAGTTCTGGATTCCACAGCACAAGAAAGACATGGAGCTACCAAAGCAAGTAAAGCACAGGACCACTAGATAATTAAGGGACTAAAGTTTCTCTATATGAGAAACTGAGAGTCCTTGGAATGTTTATCCCAGAGAAGGCTCAGGAGGGATCTGATCAAAGTGTATAAATATCTGAAAAGAGGATGCAAAGAAGATGGAGCCAGGTTGCCCAGACAGGTTGTGGAGTCTCCATTTTTGCAGATATTCAAAACTTGGCTGAACACGACCTTGAGTAACCTGCTCTAGATGACCCTGCTTGAGCAGGGAGTAGAACCAGATCAGCTCCGTCAGTCCCTTCAATCTCAACTATTCTCTGTAATGCTGTGATTCCCTGAAAGTAAACACTGATGCTGCACACTCTCTATGGAAAAGCAGTCCTTGTTAGGACGCTGCTATATAACTAGCATGCTGTTTCAAGGATAGAGAAAATCACTTTCATCTTGACACTACAGAACTACCTTGCAAATATTTTACAATGCAAGCACTATCGATGATATGAATCGATAGAAAAAAAAATCTATACTGAAAAAGAGACATTGTCCTTCTATTATTTACCTCCATTTCTTGTGTCCTGAATACATTTTAACTGATCTAACAGTGGCTGTTTATGAACATTGATTTTTATTTTATCTAGGGAAAAAAGAAGAAAAAAATGCTTTCTAAATATCAAAGAACACTGAACAGCATTTCACAGAATGAGGGAAATGTAGCATGCCCTAATTCACAGCAGAATTATACTACTCAGTTTTGAAAATCTGTGTTGTACTACCATATCTTGCAGTAATTCTGAATTAGAAATTCCCTTGTGTGAAATAAGTGACTGAGGAGAGTATGAAATTAGATAGCCTTTCCATAAGATAGTACAATCCATTGTCCATATTTTTGTCTTATGCTATAAACATTTTGAATATAGTGCTGTAGTCCTTTATAGTGCTATTTACATTGAACAATCTTTAACCAAATTACTAATATAATAAAGTTCTAACAATTGAGTTGACAATAGAACAAAAGAAACAATAATCCAAACGCAATTCTGTCTAAAGTATTTTATGATCTGGATCTGAAACAATCAGCAACACAATGATACCTATGCTCAATCCATCCATCAGTCCATTCTGTCAGTGGCCATAGAAGCACCCTATCCCATCCCACCCCTCTTCCACTCCCTTGTCCTCATGGAAGGAGTGGATTTGACTTGTGGTGTGATAGCAACAAAAGATTTGACATATTGTCCTGCTCCAGCTTTGATGACCAAGTGCACAACTGCCCACCAGGTACTACTGGATAGCACTGGTCACATACCTTTTCATCCTGATTTCTATTTATTCACCTTGCATCAACCTTTCTCCATCCCATTCTCCTTCCAAATAAACCACCTGCACTAATCACTTTTTTTTCCTGTTAGGTTTTGTTATATGCATACCAAAATTCAGTATTTTTCTGTTACCTTGGTAACCTCAGCTTTATATAGCACTGGTGCTACGTCTTGCATACTGGTCTTTCAAATTGTACCGTAAAAAGGTCGATTCTCCCTTCCAAACATCTATGAAGTTTGTCTATTTCTCACATAACTCCCCCTTAATGACAGTTGAAATACAGCCATCTCTAATAGTTGCTGTCTATATTTTTTGTAAGATTATTTCTCTGCTACTTGTTATAGTCAGCAATTTCTCATATTACATCCAGTATCTTTCATGTCCTCTTCATTTATCTTATCCCCAGCCCAAAACCTAGTCATCAGCGTAGTCATTTGCTTGCAACAGCATACTTTATATAGTCTATTACATGAAAGCAACATCTATGGAAAAGCACTAGAACTTTTGTTTTCCTTGACATTGAAAGTTAAATTTGTCTACTTTGACTTCAGCAAGGTATTCGACAGTCTCCGGTAACATCTTTGTAGACAAGCTGAGGAGGGGTGGGATAGATGAGCAGTCAGTGAGGTAGACTGAGAATTGACTAAAAGGGAAAGCTGAAAGAGTTGTGCTCAGTGGTGCAATGCCAAGTTGGAGGTCTGTAGCCAGTTGTGACCCCAAAGGTCAGTAATAGGCCCTGGACTGTTTGACTACATCAGTCACCTGGATGATGGGACAGAGTGCACCCTCAGCAAAACTGCTGAGGATATAGAAGTGGGAAGAGTAACTGACACAACATAGCGCTGGGCTGTCAGGGGAATCTCAAAAGGTTGGAAAGACGGGTGGAGAGGAACTTCATGAAGCTCAGTGAAGGCAAGTGTAGGGTCCTTTACCTAGGGATGAATAACCTCAGGTGCTAATACATGCTGAGGTGTGACACTTTGGAGAGCAGGTCTGAAACGAAGGACAGTCTTGGTGGACAAAAAGGTTACTGTATCCTTGAGGGAAAGAAGTCAAATAGCATCCTCGGCTTCATTAGGCAGAGTGTTGCCAGCACTCTGAGAGAAGTGGTCCGCCCCCTCTAGTCAGTCCAGGTGAAGTCACATCTAGAGTATTGTGTTCAGTCATGGGGTCCTCAGTACAAAAGAGACATGGAACTACTGAAGTGAATCCAGCAAAGGGCTACCATGAAGATAAAGGGACTGGAGCATCTCTCATGCAAGGAAAGGCAGAGAGATCTGGGGCTGTTTAGCCTGAGGAGGAAGGGCAGATCTTATCAGTTTGTATAAGCATCTGGTGGAAGAATGTAAAGAGGATCGGGCCAGAATTCGCAGTGGTGCCCGGCAAAAAGAGGCAACATCCACAAGCTGAAACACATAAAACTTCATGGGAATATGTGGAAAAGCTTTACTGTGAAGCATTGGAACAAGTTGTCCAGGGAAGTGATTGTTGCGGTTTGAAGGGGTGAGCAAATTCAGTAAGAGGTAAATCCCCTTGCGTTCTGAAAGGAGTTCAGGCTGTCAGCCAATCCCAGAAGTTACGATGGAGTTCCCTCTAACTTCTTCACTCCTTAGTTCACCTTTTACATTTTTTTACATTTAAGTGGCGCTTGATTGACTCTAGGCAGGCTTGCTTTTGTTATTGATTGGTTTAAAAGTCTCTCGAGTCAAACAAAAATCTAGAAAGCATGCTCAGTGAGGAGGTGTCATGCCTTGGAGGCAGGTAACTTTTGCGATGGAGGTGTGTGTTAGTATTATAATGAGATTAGAATGAGGAAAAGTTTAAGCAAAGTTCATCCGAAGGGACTGGTCTGTCACCATTGTTGGTCCAGCACCAAATATTGTACTATGTGGCTTATCAACTGGATGGCACCACCAGGTTGCTACCTCTGCAGAGAATACAACAGAGTTGGGCCATGGTGTCTCCATTCTGCTCCACTCTTTGTTTACTCTTACTAGCGTGTGCTAGGAGGTCAGATCCTGAGGGAGTGGAGGGAGCAGTAGATTCCTCACATACGAACTATCCTGGAAGTGGTAACTGTCTCTCACCCCAAGCAAGCCTCTGTAATGCCATACTTCGGCTAGGCACTAGTTTTTCTCTAATTTCCTTTTCCTCGAAAAATTTTCCTACAGTGATGGAGTCTCCTTCTCTGGAGATATTCACAAGTCACCTGGACAGTGTTCTGTGCAGAGTGTTGTAGGTGTCCCTGCTTGAGCAAGGGTGTTGAATTAGGTCATCTCCAGAGGTCCCTTCCAACTTTAACACTACTTTGATTCTGTAACGATTCTTTTCCAGACAAAAATAAATAAATAAAATAAAAACACTAACAACATCAATGACAGAGACCATAAATTCTTTTTATTTAGAAGATACAGTAGATCAGCAGTTATTACCAGCCAGATACCAAGAAGAACAGTCAGACTTCAGAAAAAGAAGTCAAATTTCCATGTTCAGAATAAATAAAATCTCCCAGGGCTGAAAACCACAACAGTTTATGAAGCTTATTCTGAAATGTGTCATTATAACAGTCTTTAAGAATTAAACTTGTTAGAAAAAAAAACAAACAACAACGAACGCCACGAATGCTCTACCAAGCTATGGCTTCAGGTTATCAACTTGCCAGTAACATAGTAAGTTCTAAGAGTTCTGTCTGACTGACATACCTATTCAATTTTTGTGTAACTTTACATTTCCTGAAATGATCTACTAAAATACAGATTGTGAGTTTGTTTTGCTCTTAAGGTTACTTGTCTCACTGGTCTATATTAAAGCAAGGCCACAAAGCTGAACAGTACTTGAGCATGTCATAGTATCTTGAAAAGGATGGGAAGTGAAATATCTTAAATTAGATCCTCCTTTCCTGAAACAGTATTGAAGAATGGAAGTTACAAGCAGAAAGGAGTTGGTTCATGCCACAAATTCCAATTTTTTTACAGCTGTAAGAATGCAATCACATTCCTCTTAACATCTCCTCCCCAACTGAGCCTTTCTTGGAGGTAGAAAGCAACATAAGGAGGCAGAATCTTCACTTCTTTTGAACTTAATTATTTCCTAGGATCACCAATCTTGAGTATATCTTGAGGCTGCCATTTTTCAACTGGTCACACAGTCTCAGGCATTATTCCAAGATCACAGAAATGTATTACTGATGACACTGTAGCAGTGAAGCAATCCTATTTAGAAGAAGCCAAAGATGGTCAAAATGTTACCTAAAACATTAGAATTATTGTGGTGGACAGTGATAAGACAAGGGGTAATGGGTGCAAGTTGAAACACAGGAAATTCCACCTCTATGTGAGGAAGAACTTTTTTCCTGTGAGGGTGACAGAGCAGTGGAACAGGCTGCCCAGAGAGGATGTGGAGTCTCCTTCTCTGGAGATCTTCAAAACCTGCCTGGATGCAGTCCTGTGCCATGTGCTCTGGGTTTCCCTGCTGGAATCGGGGGGCTGGACTACATGATCTCTAGAGGTACCTTCCAATCTTAACCATTCTGTGATTCTGTGATAATCCCGTGGACACAAACCTTTGACCAAGTCTGGGAGTAAGATTGGACCCAGCTGCACACAGACTCCTGTGAGGAGTTTAGAAAGCAAGAGGGCCCACTCTGAAGCTCGTGACTCAACGGGAGGGTCTCCTTGATGATTCCATCTAACTCTGTACTCTATAAAATAAATTACTGTGTCAACCATGCCATCGAATCTTGTTAAACCACTGTCTTATTTACCCTTGACTTCAATAAAAATATATTGCTGCTTCTCTCTTATGAGTGAAGTGCATCACTCCTCCATAACAAAGACTAGATCCTTCTAGCTTTGTCCTGCAGTTGTCTCACCTTCTCTATCTTATTTTGTCATTGTCATTGTTAATGTTATCCCTATCGACAGTCTAAGAGTCGTTAGTTCCACACACACACCAACAAAAGAGGAACATGGAAAGGCCATATTTTTTCACCCTTCACATCCATAAGGGAGAACCAAGTGCTCAGTCTTACAGGAAAATTTAAACAAAAGGTTTAGAGACACTCCAGTAAATAACACACAAAGCCCTGTTTTTGTTGCGTCTGTTCCTACACATATTAAACATTATATTGACCTCAGTAATCTTTCTGGGGACCCTTTACTTAGGTTTGCAAAGCTATTTCCGTGAAGAGGAGAAATTACATATAACTGCAATGTATTTTCTTTAATGTTCTTTATTCGCAAAAGGAGCAAAGTTGAAAACACTTTCTTTTGAATGCACTGGAAATAAATACTGGTAGTCAAATTCTTTTCTCAGAAATCCTGAGCTGTGCTACTGCAGGATTCCACATTTTCAGAGGTTTTTTTTTTTTTTTTGCTTTAGAATTATGAAATGGTTACTTCAGCTGCATGTCAGGATAATTTATCACTGATAGATGATTACAGAAGCGAGGTATCATTCTGTTAGCACAACTGAAAAGTAACATCATGCCTTATATTGATTTTTCATTTTCACAGAAGAGCAAATTATGTCAGTTTGAATCTTTTGCTTTATCTCTCTGGAGGTTTTATCTTTAGTCCAATCCCTACATGTTCCCACACATAAACTAAAGAATTTGAGGCAACTGTAAAATATAACTTTGAAATTCTTATCCATAATTTTGTCTTCCTTCTCTTCCTGTTTTTTTTTCTTTCTTCTTTTTCTCACATTTCTTTGATGGTCATGATAAAAATTGGACTTTGGGGCTTCATCAGTTATAGAATCATAGAATGCTTAAGGTTGGAAGGACCCTCTAGAGGTCATCTAGTCCAACCACCCTGCACACACAGGGTCACCTAGAGCACGTGGCACAGGACTGCATCCAAGCGGGTTTTGAAGATCTCCAGAGAAGGAGACTCCACAACCTCTCTGGGCAGCCTGTTCCAGTGCTCTGTCACCCTCACGGTTAAAAAATTTTTCCTTAAGTTCCTGTGGAACTTTTGGTGCTTCCGTTTGTGGCCATTACCTCTAGTTCTGTTGGTGGCCACCACTGAAAAGAGGCCAGCACCATCCTCCTCACTGCCTCCCTCGAGGTACTTATATACACTGATCAGATCCCCTCTCAGCCTTCTCTTCTCCAGGCTGAACAGGCCCAGCTCCCTCAGTCTTTCCTCATAGGGCAGATGTTCCAGGCCCCCGATCATCCTTGTCATCCAGTTAGCATTAATAAAACAGAAGATCATACAAAAACACTTCTCTTTGCAAAACAAAGAACTACCAAACTACCAAACTACCTCCTGGCAGGTACCAGTCAGAACCTCAGTTGATGAGCTTTTATAATAATGGAAAGTGCATTCAGCCCAGAACGCCCGCTGGGAAACCCTCCCCTTTCACAAAGCCAGATATGGCAACTATTCTTATATCTCTACTTAAAGATGGATTTCAAGCATTTTTATTAAGGTTTACAAAGTTATTACTTTAATTAATACAGACAGCGAGAAAATAAGCACCTTCTTGATTAAATTTCCATTCAGTAAAAAATGTCATTGAAAACTATGGAAAATATTCCAGTAGCCACTGTGGGGAAGAATGAAGTAGATGTGAAAAGAGTGCAGTAGGAAGATGTGAAATAGCCTGCTTGTCACACATACGCATATGACATACACATACCCTTTCTATATTTTTAAATAATAACTGCAATAGCTTTGACATCATCTAAACCCACAATTGAAACATCCTATATTCTAAGTCTCATTAATTTATTCAAGGACTTAATTATATGGCCTAACAACACAGTGAAGCTTTTTTTATTTGTTTTTCCTCAACTTCCCCCTTTTAAAACTCTTTTCTAAAATTACTCATATTTTAATTCCCATTAACATCCTTTATATTATAAGGCAGGGAAACAGAAACTTTGGTACTTTCTTTCCTAAAGTTTCCTTCTGGAGTTTCAACATTAGCAATAGAGGTAGGCCTAAGCCTTATGATGGCACCATGTTCTTGGAGGTGGTTTATGTTGCACTTGTGTTAAATGACGACAATACTAAAACTGAAGTTAGTAACATTCTACTACTTTTTCTTTTTTCTTCACATATTTCTTATATCTCTGCACATTTGCTTAAAAAGCCACAGCTACTGAAAGTTAATGGTTTTGGTTTTTTTAAGTTTTTGCTTTTTTAAGGGAAAGGGCACGCAACATTTCTACTGCACAAGGAAAGCAGCCTTGTTTTTTACTGCAGATAGGATGAGAATTATGGCTTTGCAAGTTCACTCCAGTTCCTCAGCTTAGCACTGGAGCTTAGAAAGTAATACAATTATTATCGTTTCCTATTTTAATTTGGTCCTCCAATTAGGAAAAAAGTACAAACTGGGAAAGAGAAAAATAGTTTTCTACACTTTGAAACATTTTGTAGAGCAATAAGTCCATAATTTCTCCATAGAAGATAGGTTTTATAAGTTTTCCACTATAGAGGATAACTCATTTACCAGAAGAGAAAGAAATTTCTAAACAACCCACTTTCTACCCATTAACAGTATTTGCATTGAAAATTGCCCACAGAATCTTTCTGAGCTCAAGAAATACATTTTCTTACATACAGTGCAGAGCTTGTGGATAAACTTTATTTTTTATTTTTTTTAGGAACTTAGCCCAAGGCTTAACTTCCTCTTCCTGTTAATGCTACACTGTAGCCGTAAATACTCTCCACCATGCTTAACTAGAAACAATACAGTTGTGTGCGCCCGCCCTCATTTTCATTAGATTACTTCCACCTCTGTCTGTAATTTCCGTTGTGTAACCCTGCACTGCTGCGTTTTCAAGAGTCAAACAATCATTTGTTACTTGACAGGTGTTTGTTTTCTCACTGTTTTATTTTTAATCTACAGATGAAGAAAATAATACCACATAAAGAAACCATAGCAAAGCCTTTAGACATATATCTTTCTTTGTTAACTCAGTCCATGTCGTTGCTATGAAAATAACAATGTTTCCTAGTGGCATCCCCAAACAGCTGTAATAGGCAACTAGATTCTAGTTTTAGGGTAGTATGTATATAGTTCATATATATCTATCTAATATTAATATTTATACGTATATATTATATATATGAATATATGTAATCCATATGTCTTTTGGAACGTTATTTTTTATCTGGTCTAAATAAAAGCACTGGAACCCAATATACTTATGATATATTCAGTCTGGTGCACGCATTGTGGTTGCATTTCATATACATGGGATTAGTCTGTAAAGAGGTTGGAGCGCAACTCAGAAAACTTCCAAAGCTTAAAAAGTGAGTCAGCATTCAGATCATGCATCACTGATTGTTTATATTGTAGGCTGAGAAGAGTAATTAGAATTGAGTCCTATGTGAGTAATGTGTGTTGATTACTGTTAGCTGACCAGTGAGATGTGAAGGACAACCTAGAAGTTGGCAACTATGATTAAAAGTGGTAAGTTTGATTTCTGCAAAGAACAAAAACAGACTAGTTTGCTGTCTTCAGACAAATTTGTATTGAAAATGAGATATAAGCATATGGACTTGTATCAATAAGTGAGTGGAGAGCACCATAATTCTAGTTTAATTATTACTTGACTGCATATGTGCTTCACACACATGCCCACTGGGTAATATTTTCTCTCGTTTCCTAAACTGTTGTCGGAATTGTGACTTTATCAAAATCATTAATTTGAAGAAACTAAAAAGTCATGCTTTTTGTTTTGTTATGAGACAACACATAGGATGAGGGATCTCACTAGTTTTATAGTGTTTTTTAAAAATAAAATAATTACTGCTTTTAATAGTTTATACATATTTTAGTGGTCAAGGGGGAGAAGAAATGAATGGGAGCTTTATAACAATTTTAAAATATATATATATATACATAAAAGACTGATCTAACAAAGAATAATCTAGAGGAAGCTCGTTTGTGACAAAATCAGCAGTCATAAATATCCAGAGAGATAAAAAAATCAGAAACAAAGTCAAATATATATTGACCCTGATATTTTTAGTAGCCAACTAAGCAGTTTAGTAGCCAAACTGCTTATGAGAAGATGAGTTCTTTCTCTGTGTTAAAACTGCTTGAATCTACACTTTAGGAAATGCAGGCAAAAGGTGTTTTTCCCTGCTTTAGAAAATAGTGTCTTTGACTTGTATTCAAAAGAAAAAGCCAATTTCGAAATACTTAGTTCCAAATTTAACCATATCTCTCAAAGTTCAGAGAATTAAGATGGATTTAAAATTGTGAGATATAAGCGCTCATTAGTACAAGCATGAGACCTCCCTAACACTTAAAATGGTAGATGAAAGCAGAGAAGCAAACAAGAGGTAATAATTTCAGTCTGCTTTGAGGTGGTGATTACATGTGATAATGAGTCAATGTGAGCTGTGTAAACCAGAAACACTGAAGTTTGAAAACACTAACCAGATCATTAGAGTAACAGCAAGTTCACCATAAGTCATGCAAACTGGAGAGCAGAAAAAGTTACGAGCCTGAGCATATCTGGATCTCTAGATGTGGATCACTTTTGATGCCAAAAATCACATTCTCTCACTCTTATTTTTCTCTAGAGGTTATCAGAAGACATTAGCTTAAGAGAAAATTCATAAATACTTCAGTACTGAATATTTACTGTATTCTTTTGTATCAGATTGATACTTTATATCAATATTCCTGATACAAATATTCAAGCATTGATAACAGGAAACAAATAGTATTCTTGATAAACAATTAGCCTCTAGAACTAATTAAAAAGTTTGCTTAACTTGCAAAGAGTCAAAAAGGAAGAAAGTTTGAAATGGATGTTACTTTGGAATTACAAAATACTCCTTAAACTCCGAACACTGCCCGTTATTCCCTTCCTTCTGTACGTACTTCCATGTGCTATACTTTCACATCCTGGTTTTTAAACATAGTGGTAAGTGTGTCAAGAAATGCATATTGTCTACAACTATGGCTTTGTTTTAAAATAAGGCAAAAAAAAAAAGTGTGATTCATAGTTTCTGAGACTGTAGTCAAAGATTTTTTTTCTTTTTTTTTAAAGATTTCTCTGGTTTTAAAGGTGTGATAAGAAATTGATATAATCTACACCATTGTTTCAAAGACCAAGGATTGCTCAGATATACCTTATATGAGTAAAAGTGAATTTTAGGTCATAATTTCTGAAATTGTTTTATATATCATTACTTAGTTTAGTTTTTATTCCAATTCAGGATGAGGAGCTGTTAATTATTACAGAAAAAATATTTTTTAATCACAGTTCAGGCATTACTATAGTACCTAGTATCTACTATAGTACTATAGAATCCTAAATTGCATTAATTTAGATATTCAGGTTTTCTCTTTTCTGTGGGAAAACCTTTTCATAATTTCACATTCCACTTACTAAAATATATTCTCATGTAGTAAAAAGTTATAAATAAAATTAATGACAGCCACTCTGTCAAGTCAGATTTTAAACATTATAATTTGAACATCTCTACATTAAAAAAAAGCTTCCATATTTCCTTTTGTTAAACGTAAAAATATGCAGTAATGTTTTCACTTTAATGAACTAAGTATTAAGTTCTTACTGTAGTTATAAAATCGTTTTCCTATAATGTCAGTAACTAAAGATTATGTTAAAAGGATATAGTAATAATATGTTTGTTAGCAATCCAGCAATTCGCTTCCCTGCTGCACTGAATTCTAGAGATGATATCATTGATGAATCTGATTAAAATACTGATTATGCATCAATAATAAAAGGACAATTTCATTACATGCTAATAATCTAACATCAAATATTAAATTTCATTATAATATTGATCAGAACATCTTTTATGTTATTTAAAGCAGTTCTCTCTCCTTCAGACTAAAACAGTGATAGGATAGTTCGATATTCTTTTACAGTGCTAGTTTTTCATTTTACTTTAGATCATATTATAGTTTCAGAGTGATCATCCTAAGCTTTCCATAAGTGTTAGCTTTCCATATGAATACGTTCTCTTTCAAAATTTATTGCACGAAAATTGCAGATCACACTCTTAGGTGACTGCTTACAGTCATTGGTGAATTATAATTTTCTGTTTATAAAAAAATCTAAGCTAAACAGAATAAAACCAGATATTATACAGTGGGACTATCAAAAATAGTTTAGCATTGTCAGCTATATAAATAGAATAAGTAGAACATTATTTGTCTTGTTATTTTCATATTTAATATGCGGTAGAAAATGGTAAGATAAAAGTCAGATCAGATCAAAAGGTGCCTCTATATCAATATTTGCTTTCTGACAGAGGCCAGTAGCAGGTGATTAGAAAAAGACCAACAGAAACTGGACAAGAATAAAGTGAGATGACTTTACTTTAGTATCCTCCAGCTTTATGCTATCAGTTGCTCTACAAGTACTGAGGACAGAGGTATATTCAGGCTACTGCACTTACCAGCTGCTGTTCTCTATGACTTTTTAAACCGATCTATATTTTTTAACTTCTACACCTATCTTGCAAATGTTTTCCATTTATGCTCTGACAAAGCGTTTTTTTTTTTTTTTGAGTTTTAAGATTATCTACTAATAATTTCTCTGAGTGGCTCTCACCATGTGGAAGGTATGGGCATATCATCAAGTTGTGCAGTGTCACAGTGAACTTCCTGAGCATCTTTCTCTATAATAACAAGCACTGTCTTTTTGACTGTTTGACTGACTGCCTGTGAACAACGCAGTAATGATTATAAAGAAATTTCTAAATAAAACTCTTTCACATAAAGAAATTTTTGAAGTTTGTCTTAACAATTGAAAGTCTTACTTTGCATTAAACCATATCGTATATTTTCTGACATGTTATCATCTTATTACTTACTGTCATAAGATCCTGATTAGTTCTTCAGTCAGCTGTTGTGTCAGCTGGCCTTATTGCACTTTGATAATTCTGCACCATCAGAAAACATTTTTGTCCCACATTTAAATACTTTTCCAGAACATTTATGACAATACTGTGCTGCTGTTCTATTTGGGATCTTCAGTGATAGCTTAGCTTTAGAGTGAAAACTCACTCTATTTACCGTTCTCTCTTTGCTGTCTTAAACCACTCCATAATCCATGGAAAGATTTTCTCATGTCTAGTTACAGCTTAGTTCCCCACAATAGGACTTTTCTGCAGCTTTTCTAAGTCCAAGTGCCTTGTATCAAACCAGATCTGCATGTATAACTCTTCTGAAGGATACTGGGAAATTTGAGAGGTGATTTCCCACCAGAAAGTCATGCTGCCTCTTTTCTTATGCAGCAGCCTGTGAGGATGATAAGTATAAAATAAACCCAAGCCAGTCTCAGAGCATATATTGCGCCTGTCCTTGCGAAGACCTATTGATGCCCCTGGTACCTTAGGTACTGTGTTACTAACAAGTCTTACCTGTATTAATTCAGGAATTTGTATTTCTCGACTGTTAAAATATTAATTGAACTACCAGGAAATTCATGTATATATATTTTAATATGGGTATATATATGAAAGAGAGATATTACCTTTTCATTCATAATAATCTTTTTTTGTGTAACAAGTACAGAAAGACCACATTTGTGACCTTTTTAAAAACTGGCATTATGCATTGAACATTTAATTTCTCTGATACTTACCCTGGTTTAAGAAATGGCTGTGCTCCACAGCAAACGGCTAAGGAATTCCATAGTTGAATCCTTCTGGAATTTGATGAATGGTGTGCTGTTAGAGCAGGTCTGAATCCTCCAGACACTCCTTTCATGAGCTAAATAGTAGAAAACAAAATTGTGGACTCAACACTTAGATGTCTCCATGCTTCCACTGTGGTCCTGTAGGCTGTTGCAGGACTTCAGTCTACCTTTAAAGATGTAGCACATGTCAGAAAGTGACTAAGAGAAGTCTATTCAGAGACTTTCAAGTTACAGTTAAACCTCCAGGTCATCCTCTACTTGCTGTAAGCTTGTGTTCTGCAACATATCTCATCTAAGCCTTTCATAGAATCATAGAACGCCCAAGGATGGAAGGGATCTCTAGAGGTCATCTAGTCCAACCCCTCTTCACACGCAGGGTCACCTAAAGCACGTGGGTTTTGAAGATCTCCAGAGAAGGAGACTCCACAGTCCCTCAGGGCAGCCTGTTCCAGTGCTCTGTTTTAGAATGAAGGGATTGTGGAAGGAAAAACAGGGTAGCACACAAATAGGAGAGGTGGCATGTTGGTAGGGACTCAGTAATATTGTTCCTTGAAACTTCATCAAGTAGAAACAGATTAAACAGAAAAATCTTTAAGAGATCACTTTAAGGACAAGAGCAATCTCACAAGCCAGCAAGAATCAGCCATAAGTTTGAACTTAAATACATGCTTACTTCATAATAAATACTCAACAGAGCATTCTGTATACTTTTTTGAATTAAACTTTTAGTTGTTAGCTTGTTTTTTAACCTGGCTAGTTATTTTGGAACTTCAGGGTTCAGGGTTTTGTTGCTGAATGCAATTTTTCCTCTGAAGAAATCAGTCTTGGTTGGTGTCTGAAAACTTAAAAATGTAGTAATTACTACTGTACTCATCAGTTATATTAGCATTATGGTTTGATCAGACAAGTACAGCCTATCATGCTGTAAATCTGTAAATAAAAGCTTGCCTAGTTCACTTTTTGTGCAGGAGTTAGCTCTTCCCTAGGACGTATCACTCTCTAAGCAAATTGGAAGACTGCTTATTTACTCTCTCCAATTAAATAATACTTTATATCCATGCACTCCACAATATCATGAACTTTCCATCACCATTTCAGGCATTTGTTCTGTGTGCAATGCATATGAGAGAAACTAGGAGTTTTCTCACAGAACGTAAGATGGAGTACAAGCAGTTAACTCCGAAGAAGCGGCATTACAGTTGCTTGTGCACAGGATAACAAGGATAACAAGCGTTTGATAAACAGCTTTATTAATACCATTTAGTAGTAATTAGTACCATAGACTTAGCACTTTATTATAGATGTGCAGCTAATGACCAAAGTCCCTTTAAAGTTAAAGAAGTAATGTAAGCGTGGGTCTATTATCAGATTATTCTTTCTAGACTCTCAAACTTTTTCTACTTTTAACACAAAAATATTTCTTTTTGTTCTCCTTTGGTAAGATCATATTGATAAACAGCTTTTTAAAGAAGGAATAAGAAGCAATAACAAAAAGAACTGAAGGTTCCAAAATGACCTTGTTTCCACAGAAGCATCCTGATGATAGACACTTTGCATTATCCTCCTCATACAAATCTTAAGATTCCCCTGGTTAATAATTTCACAATGGAGTGAAAGGATAGTTCACTAGACACAAGAACAAGCCATAACTTCCCAACTTTTTAAGTGTGTTTCTGATATAGTACATAATCCTATGTTGTTAGAAGTTTTGACCAGAACTTCAGTCTCTGAGAAAAATAATCATTTTTGAGTTAGTAAAAGTGTTACTGTATGTTCTTTTAAATATGTCTACCTATCAAAATTGCACATATCAGGTTTATCAATTAATAGCTATAAATACACAAAGACTGGTATTTCACTTGGAGAGAAGAAAATAAGATTTATATTGGTGGACTGTAAGTATACCAATCACACTGTCTTATCAGTATATCATAACTTTGCTAATGCTCATTACATATTTTCATGTATTCAGTGCTCCAGTAAGTAATACAGAGACTAAATGGCAGCTGAGTAGCCTGTTGAGAACAATTAACTCAAAGCAGATGGCACTACAAATGCGACTCTTGAAGGCTCTTTTCTTGTCTGGGATTTTTGTCTTCAATGTTGATTTTGCCCCCTGGGTGAATTAAGGTCTTTACTGATGGATTTAAGATCTTCCTGACATTTGATTAAGCAAACTTCATACAGAGATTGTATTAAATTTTAATATTTGTCAGAACTGAAGAGCTGCTTTATCGGATGTTTTCTCACCATATCTAGTATTTAGTATCGTATAAAGTGACTGATAGCTCAACAACAACAAATCCCAAGAATGCAGTACAAGCACAAAGACCTGAACTATTAACAACTTTTCAATATTAACCCTAATGGCCAGCAGAGTAACTTCTAGACAGGATGGTTAATTTTAAAAGATACCAAGAAGTTGGAAAAGGAATTTCACTAAGATATTCTTTAAGGCAGATGTTTTACACATATGCAAGATTTCCATGAAAGTTAAGAGGTCTTGTCTCTGTGTGTAAAGACATCAGCGAAGCACATCTCACTTCGTGACTGAGAGAGAAAAAAAACAGTTCTAAAGGTGTATTTATCAGGTGAGGTCTGCTCTGAAAGAAACACATAAAATAATCCTCAAGAAGTTTGTAATTTTAGTTTAGCCATCGGTCAACACCACTGTTATATAAAGAAATTATTTTTTGCAGCTCCTTTAAATGATGACCATAACCAGATTTTATTATCATAGGTATAAGTACATACAGAATATATTAGAGGTACAAGATACAGAGGAAAGTACAGGAACATTTGCAAAAGAAGAAAGTGAAACCTTAGGACAGAAAATTTCAACCATTTTGTTGTTGCAAAGTAATAAATATTCCTTTTGCTATATAAATATTTATTCTAATTTGCATTCAAGTGTTGCTTATATTTTAAAGGGAGACATGGGAGACATAGTCATTAGAAATTGTAAAGCCACAATAGCTTCCAGAAATCAGAGTTACGGTGCTCAATAGACTTAAGAGAGTTAAAAGCATTCCCTTCACTTTTGCTTTGACACAGCATTTACTCCAAATACTAATGCCAAATTTGGGACACACACTTTCCTAGTTTTACCGTTGCAAATCATCTATGAATTTAGTAATTTAGAACTCCATCTGTGTATGCAAATCTTAATTCTTTCACATGAAGGAATCGATAGAAAGTTGAGGAAGCTTTTTCAGATTCTGTATACCTATATCTATACAAGTATCTATTCATATTAGTATAAACATATACTGATATTGATATGTATTGACATTTGTATAACAATAACACCATGCAAACACAACAAGGACATTATTTTGCTTCAAAAATCCTCTGCTGGGTATAGTATTACAATACACAGCGCCTGTTGATCATGATCCCAAATAAATCGGTCATCAGTATGTTCAAATATTTCATCTTCTGAAATAAGTTAACGATTCTCATAATTACCCACTTGTCTATATTTTATCTTCTTTATTTGAAAGCTGTTTTCAATTACAGTGTATTTTATTTTGTTCAGTAAGTGAGCTCTCTCCGTATCTACCATGAAGAGAAAAACTTATCTGACAAATGATTTAGAACAAAAACATTAAGTCTATACTCTGCGCTTCTGGCAAGTGATAAAGACCAATGCTCCTTAAAAAACAGAATTACCAAGTCATAAAATTAGAGTGGAAAACTAGAAAACTGTTATAGCATCTTCCAAGATAGGATTTTCCTCACTTTTCTACTTATTTGGCCTAGTAGGAGGCTTTGCACAATGCAATGACTAATAAAGAAATTTTACAGAAGTCTGAGGTTCTTATTTTGTTTGTTTTGTGGGAGGTTCAAGATGTTTCTGTCAATATTAACTATATCTACTATGTTCCACTGTGTTCACTGTTGTCTCCAGAATCGTGCTAACCAGTAAGTGGACATTAAATGAAGAGTCCTTTAGAGCATATCAGGAGGGTAATGAAATTGAAATGAAATAGAGTTGAAACAAATATGAGCAGGTAGTCAAAGACATTTTTAGTACACTGTTATATTCTCTTTTAAATAACACTCTTGAATCCTTATCCTTTGGCGCTGCATGGTCTAATTGTCAGTGAAAGGTGGTTATCTTATATTTATGCTTGATTAGTTACCTTAGAAAGTCCTTGTTAACTAAACCCATGGATAAATAGACTAATTTTATCCTAGAAGAAAATACACCTTTATTTAAATATATATATATATATAT
>NW_010580118.1:0-56677 GCF_000705375.1 Tinamus guttatus
TGTGTGTGTGTGTGTGTGTGCGCACGTATAGTGGAGTGTGCTCTTTTTGTGCCAAATAAATTATTTCTGCTTCCATCATTCTTTTAGCTGAATAGCAAAGCTGAAAAATTCTCTGTTTATTGGAATGCTAACAGCTGCAATCAATCTATTAATAATTTAGAGTGGTAATTTAGTTCAAATTTATTTGTACCTTTAAGACATTCTGTGTTGTTTACAGCAATTTTATAATTTATCTCTTTCTTCTCCTGTGTCTTTATATGCTGCTGAATTGGGAAGGTGGACAAGATGGCCGGTGTCTACAACATACATTTTCGCACAGGTTGCTTCTGTAACACAGGAGCCTGCCAGATGCATTTAGGTATAAGCAATGAGGACATCCGAAGAAACCTGCAGGTTAGTTTTTGAATGAGATTACGTGGTGTGTTTCCCATGGAGAAGGTCTAGACTCAGTGACCCAAGGGACTCTGAATTTGCTGATGACTGGAATAGTTGAAGGAGAGAAGACGGTCTGGCCCTGTGTCAAAAAGAAATACCTAAGGAGTTATAAGATAAAGTAGGCATATCGTGGTCTTTTGAGTCTCTGCAACTGATAGAATGAATGCAAGTTTGATCTGTTTTTTTCTGAGCTTTCAACTCAGGTACCATGTTAAAGAAATAAATGAACTTCAGTTCTTTGAAATGAGATGTTGAAACAAAATGATCTGATGATCCAAAAACAGCATGTGCCGTTTCTTTTTATTTCATCAGAAATTTACAGCTTCTTGTTAGGATTTAGAAGTACATGAAATGAAAACTTCCTACAGAACAGAAGTTCCTGGACAATTCAACTCACGTAGTTCCTTAAGTATATTTTATTGTACTCAATAATGTTCAGCTAGAACAGAGATATTGCTCTTGGGCATTATAGTCTAAAAGGCATGCATAAATTGGACAAGAAACAATACATAAGAACAAGCTGTGAATTTCTGGCAACAAAGTAAACTTGGGAAATTGTTCAGATAGACAACATGTCTAGCTAGATTACTGGTTTGTTTGTTAGATTCTTAGAACATGAAGACTGTTTTCTAACTGCATCATGGTGACTAATGTTTTCCATAAATTGTCATTCAAGGATGTGTGCAGTGAAGTGGGGGAGGCCTCGTATCTGTGTATTTGTCAAAGCTTAGAATTACAATAAATTAATACAGTACAACCCAAAACTATATTAACAATATTCTTCAAAAGATCCAAAATGATAATGACCTTATAGATATTACAGTCTCCTTACAATTTTATAGAGACATTTAGATAAATTTGCAAATAAATATACAAGACTGATAGCACAAGTCCTTAGATGGGGAGAGAGCTCTCTATTATCTCCCTTGACAAAACAGTGCTTTCATTTTACATGGAAAGCTCCATGTACATAGCTGACTTCCATAATCTGTTTAAGAACAGATGAGCAATGCTCCTTCCTGTTAAGGAGAAAAAATCCAGATGAACAGCAACACCACTCTTGGATCTTCTCTTATGAAGAGGATTTTGTAAAGGACTAGGTGAGCCTTTGTAGGCCTGTATCTGCCCTATAGACCAAACACAAACCTGTAAAGAGACACTTCATCTGCCAGCAGAGGTCCGGTGAGGTGGTGCAGACAAGCAGTTGTCATTGTGGGACATTCTCACTGGTCCTTTGTGAAGGATGTAAATGACTTATTGACAGCGCTACTGCATAGGGAACACTCCTTTTTTTTTCCTGATATTTGCTCATATGCTTTGTTTTTTTGCATCTTCCCAGGTTGTCGACTGCATTCTTCTATCTCTAATGAAGGTTTTCATGTTCTGTAAGCAGTTTCAAACTGCTTGTGAGTGAGGACTTTCTTTCCTCAAGGATCCATGGAGAAATACAGCTAGTTTCCTTAGGTTTTGGACAGGAACTAATTAACTTACTTGAACAGCAGAAACCTCTCTTCTTAGTCAGTCAATCAATACCTAGCAGAAAGGTTACATGTATATTAAGAGATGCAACCCAATTTGGTAAATGTTGATTCTACTCTGTTGTCAAGGGTAAAAATTACATCACACTACATCAAAATATTCAATGCTGTATTTCATGCTTTGACACATTTTTTTTTCTCTGTGCATAAATGGGAGTTGTGTTCACTGAACTGTGACACTGCTTGCTTAAGAAAGCCCTTGTGTAAATAATCTATTCACATTTCTGGTTTTGTGTTGCACATAAATAAATGAAATTTTAAGAAAAAAGAAAAAGCAGCTCATGTATTTACATGAATAAGGATGCTGACTTAGGACTAAGTCTTGTGTTCGTTGATGAGCTAGTGTTTGGTGGTCATCAGAGCGAGTCAATAGCTTATCCCATTGCAGGTGAGTAGCAGCATTCTCTGACCCAGTTAGTGAAGAAAAAAATGGGGTATTTGAGGGATTTTTTAACAAAAACTTTTTCGTAAGTTGAAATTTGTGTTTTTCAAATATGGAAATATTAGGGGAAAAGGTAGTTCTGTCCATCTGGAAAGAACGATATTGACTGGATCAGTGGCACTGATTGACTACATGTCTCAAGGACCAGGGAAATCACTCTGGATCATAGAGTCCTAGATTCAAGGCTCTACTTTGCTAATACCCCAGGCAGGTTCTTAGCTGTAGAGCCACTGGACTGTGTCACAAAGGATGGGAGTAATCCACTGGCGATATATAGTGGGACAGTTCCAATGGGGAAGCTCACCCAGAATTGGCATTCTAACATGTCTAAACATAATATTCCAGTTAAAATCTCATGGAACTGAAACTGGACCTTGAGACTGATCTTGCAGCCAGTCGGTTCTGGGACATGCAGATTTTTTTTTTCTGAATCTTCCCATAAGTTTTTGAGTGGTTTCTTTTGCCTTAGGGCAGAGTAGGACAAGTATCTCAAAACAATCTTCCTCCCAGCTTGAGTGAGACAGTTTTGATTTTTTTTCTACATCATCTCTTTAAATTCAGGGGTTTACTGTATAGATTTGAAAGCAGTTCTTCAGGCTAGAAGTAACAGTGGTGAGAAATATGTAAAACAAGGGGGAAATAGAGCAAAGCCTGTACTAATAGCTCCCTATTTTTCTTTCTGTTTGGAATTAGGCAGGCCACTTATGCGGAGATGATATAGACCTGATTGATGGACGTCCCACTGGTTCTGTGAGAATATCATTTGGGTACATGTCTACTTTTGAAGATGCACAGACTTTTCTGAAATTTATCATAGCCACCAGATTCTCCAAGTCAGACACTGCAGTTCCCTTCCAGTCCTCTGTTACAAATCTGACAACAGAGTCTGTCAAATCCCCAGTTCAGGATGACTACTCCTCCAGCAACAACGCTAATAAATTGACTCCAAGAATGCACATGTTAGACAGAGACCTCTGGGATGATTCACCTGCAGCAGTGAGGACTGTCAAGTGGCAGCCACAGGGGACTGAGGTGGAAAGCGTAAGGGCAGCTGTTTCTGAGATGGCAGTACCGACATGCAGAAGAGGAGGCAAACCCATTACTGTCACCAATATTTACCTGTATCCAATCAAATCATGCTCTGCATTTGAGGTATGCAACTTAAATTATTCTTAAATATTCACCACAATTCTGTTTGTTTATTTTTTTTCCTGGCCCCTGTCAGACCTGGCAACGGAGAATACCAAGTGCAGGTATTTGGAAACAGCATGGGGGTAGCATTTTTCCTGATGAAAAACACTCCTTTTCTCAAAGTTCCGGCACACTAAGGGACTTCGAAGGATTTTGAGTTAGAATTGCCTAGGATTTTCAAAGTTACAGGATGTAAATGTGTTACATTGTTTCTGCTCTCCTCAAACAGAAAAATCTGCATGTAATATGCAGTCCTGAAAAAAAAAAGGTTGGATTTGCAAAACTTGGCTAAAATATAATCAAGTAATTAGTATGCTTTTACAAAATGACATGTGATAGACTTGTAGGCATTGATGGGTAGGCAGCAATTGAGAAATAACTTGATTAACATGTTATAATTGAGAGGAGGCTGATTTACATTACAAAGAAATGTTATCATTAAAAATACATTTGCAACAGAAATATGACATTTAGGTGGTGCTGCACTGTTTGAAAGTTCACTCTTTGAAGCTTTTAATTGCTTTTTTGCCAAGTTAATAATATCGTCACCTTAGCTGTGAGGGTTTTTTTGCAAATAATGCGTGATAAAATAGGTGTATGGTCTGCACGTTGACCTAGACTGTGACTCTACTTAGTACCATACTGGGCAGTGATTTAATGAATGTCAATAACGGTATAACTTACCTGTGAAAACTTACTGGTGTAGGTCACTGTCTCACATCTGACTGCAAATTGGGGTCAAGTCCAGTGACAAATCACCTGCATTTAATATATGTCTTCTCAGCTGATTTGATCATGATTTTTTTTTGCTTAATATGAAAAATGGCTGGAGAATTAAAGCAGAGAATACTGAATGACTAGCAAACTGTCTGTATATTTAAACTTGGTGTTGTTTACCATATCTTTAATTCACAATCTTCAGCATCAAATGAGATCTGAACAAGCAACTTCCACAATTGTTTAGAAAAGCAAAGTGATCCCACATTTAATGCGAGAATGTTCTAACCTCCATCTAAGTGTTGCAGATTATTAGCTGTGTTACAGGAGACCACTACAGAAGCTGCTGAAATCTCTTGTAGCAGTATTCAGGCCTCTTTGGGCTTAAATTCTACTTTTAGAACCTGATGACTGGTTTTATGAGATATATGCCACAACAGTCAGTGCTAGGAAGTCTTTGAAGCGATGGTGCCCAGGAGCAGGTAAGGAGTACCTCAGCGTGAAAGATACAGCCTACATTTCCCCACACATGGAGACAGGTTTCTTCTCTTCAAGCTCTGGGAGAAGAAACTACTTTAAATGATAAATTCACGCAGACCTGATACTCCCTGACAGACAGAACTGTGCCTGTATACAGAGGAGGAAAATCCCCATTCCTTATGCACACTTCTTGTTCTAAACATGATCTTAAACACAGGGTTCATTTTACCTAAACATATCCCTCCAAAGTGAGGTATTAGTCTGAAAGCAGTGAGCAATGGATACCTGCTATCTTGCCATAAAAGAGGCGTCTACAGTAGGTAAGATAAATTATTCCTGACTATTCCTTTCACTTTCCATTGATTTTAAGAGGGATCTTGAGCAACTTGAATTAGGCAGCTAATATTAGATGATATGACTACTTTTAAAAATATGATTGTTAGAATCACAACCATATTATGAGACTTAGTTTTGCATGTTTAGAATCATTTTTGAAATTTGGGTGTATTCTGATTTGGTATTTTTTGGTAACGAAGGAGCAGCAGAACTCAGTAAGGTAAGCACTGTCCAACTCTCTACTGCCAAAGAAACAACATACAATTAAAAATATACTAGCCTTCATATGTGGCATGGGTGGGACTAGAAGTTCATTATAAATAGCATTCTGTTTTCCTCCTCCTCTTCTTAAACACTGTTTTTCATGCATTTCCTCTTTGCGCGTAGAAGAGATATCACTGTGTATGAAGGAATGGTCGGAGCTGGTGTAATAGATGTGATGAAGAAGGATGTTTTCAATGCATAAGGAGTGCAGTATAGGAGAGTGGTCTAGGAGATGAAGTCAAGAAGCAAGCAGGAGGTCAAGATGATCTTCAAACTCTTGTGCTTTAGCGTCTCAAACCTGTGACATTACTGTCAGTGACAGGGGAAAGGAAACAGTGAGAAATAAAAACTTGATGTTTCATTGTATACCCTTCCAGTTGTTTAATGTACCTCTGCAGGAGGAGTTTTGAGGAGCCAACAGAGGGAAGAGACCAGGACAAAAGAAATCAGGATCAGCAGAAGAGCTGAGACAGCAAAAGACATGACAGTGATACTGTTGTGAATGAAAGTAGGGAAAAAAAAAGGGAAAGGAGTGATAAAACAGTATTGGAATGTTACATGATTTTTAATATTCAAGAAAATTCCAGAAGAAAATCAATTTGCTTTTGTGATCTCCACCAGGCATTCCTTGGTTTTCAGTTTCCAAAAGGCTAAGTGGTGATATATTTATAACCATATAACTATATTCATATTTATTGGCTGCCAAATATTTATAACCAGCCTTTGGGAGATCTGTCAATCTCATTCTCTGCCTGTAGATGTAAAAATGACAGCTCCTGGCTCACATTTTGTAATGAGCATTAAAATTAGTTTTCCACACTTGTTTCTAGTACAGGTTGAAATTTATAAGATATTGTATTTCTTTATTTTTCAAATCAAAAGAGAACAGAAAAGATATTTTTGGCAGCCCAGATCTTTTAGAAGTCAGTTAATCTCATTCTAAGTCATGCAGTAGCTTGGTCTCTTCCTGCAGATTAAGAGTAGAATTGAAAGACATCACCGCCAGAACCTGCATCATCTCTAACTCCATAGTGAAGCACCATCCACAACACTGTATATCATTACTGCAACTTTAGCCTGTGTCATCTTGAAAGGGGAAAATATCCAGCGTCAGCTTCCCTGCAGTTGGAAGCAAAGCATACTAGAGAAAACTTTACCCAAATAAACAGTCTCAAATCTTGAAAGTCATTTTGCCTTTCCAAGTACTGATTATTCTATCCTGTCTAGACTCTATCATGAGAAAACTTAATCATCTAGGAAAACACTGTTTTGCTAGTCTCATAATGGTGTGTGTCATACAGACTTCAGGTTAACGTGATAGTATTATTCCCTTACTTTCATAAACTCATAACTCATAAAAGTAATCACATAGCTTGTAGTTCTCTTAGTCTTCAACTAGATTGATTCAGCAAAGATTTCAAATCTAAAATACCCTTAAAATACACAGTAGTTGTGAAAGGTTATAAAAATATTTTCTGCCATTAAAATTTTGATCTCCATTTTTATCTGTTTTAAGATAGCTGTATGCTAGTTGATGTGAAAAGATGGAAAATATTTAGATATAGGGTGCAGTAAATCCATTCTGGCTATGCTTGAATACCTGAGATCAGAATCTCATAGACTGGTAAGTTCAAGGGGAGACCTGCAGCTGATATGGTAGGTCAGGCTTTTAGGGTGTATAGTAAGTAGATTTCATTGGGAAGTATGTGAACACTTGTGTTTGTCTGAAAGAGTATATGTCGTGGAAAATTCCATCTAACTGTGTGTGCAGGACCCAACCTACTGACAGTAAAGTCTGTCTGCTGATCTGTGGGTCACAGGATGCATAACGTTAGCAACAGATAGATAAACTTAGTGAGGATATCAACACAAACTCACAGCTGTTTAATCTCCTCTTTAGAGTCACATAATCTTCTCCTCGTCTAAACGCCTCTGATTTCTCTGCTCTTCTAAAAGTGCTTTAGTATGGGAGGTGCTTGACCTCCAGAGACAAGGAGAGTGCAGAGTGCTTTGGCAGCTGGGTGGATGAAGCTTTGCATGAAGATCTTCAGCTTACTGCAGGTTGGTTAGCTTCTACAGTGTGTGTGCTTTATAAAATGTTCCTGGAAATGGGCCCATCTTCTATTCAGTGGTGCTCCGTAAGTTTTTACATACTGCACAAGAGGGAGAGGACTAAATATTCCAACTGAACTTTTTTGGACGTTCTCATTTGATTTCCTTGCAGTTATTTAAGGGAGAGAAGCATCAAAGAGGAATAACCTTTATCGCTGACCATTTTTTATTCTTTTGCAACATAAAAACTTGTTTTAAGCATGCATTTTTAAACATGAGCATCTCTCATGTCCATGAATTTTGCATAATTACATAATGCAGGGAGCCCAGTAAAAAAGGTTAGGACTTTAAACATTCATAACCTTATTATTCTTGCAGTAGATTTCAAAGTATAAAAATTGCATTTTGACACACAAGACAAATTAGCTTTCACTTTAAAATACGATCCAAATTTTAATAATCGGTGGATAAATGATATATGAGACCACTAACATTTTTAATTTTGAACAATCTAAAGCCTGTGCAGTAATTTTCTTCCAAAATTGTTTTAGCCTTCATGGTGATGTTACTGTAAACTATGGGGAAAAAAAAGCAGTCAAAAAAATTTAAAGAAAATTCTGAAATAACAAAAAAAGACATTTTTGCAACAGATTTTTTTTTTCATATTACAAGAAAAAGAAATGAATTAAAGAAGATGGGCCGATATCATGAACTGATTGTGCTGTAGAATGGTTCTTGGTCATGACAGTCAGAGAAGACCTCACCTTGTACAGCTAGTTTGCCTGCTATGCTAGGAATGGAAGGTGTGTGTTAGCATGTGTTGATAAACTTATAGTGTCTTTGCTTTTTGTATGTTCTTCCACTTTTAATTTGTCTGAGTAGTTAGAAGAAGCTGTGGTTGGTGTTACTGACCGTGTTGTAAACTAACCTCCTTAATTTGCAGTAGGCTTCACTAGTTGGGTTGCTTCAATTAATCAGTTGCTTGAACATAGGTATGTGGTGCCATCTGGGATGCCCTGGTGTGCCTTGCCTTTCCTTTTGCTGCTGGGCCACCAAGACGTGGGCCAGCCTGTGCCACATCTGCCTCCTCTGGGCAGACACCCAAGGCCAGCTGAACTGAACCACTCTTCTTGTGTTTCAGATGAAAGGTAGTGAATTCCAGCAGAGCATTCCAGGCAGAATTCATTTGAAGCTCGCAATTATTCAACAATCTCTTCAGCCTCTTAGAAATAAGGATGGGAGTGGGTCCTCCTAGGCCACAAGCCTAAATACGAAGGAGAACAGAAATTCTATTTTCCACACTTATCTCCATCTCCAGTATCTTATTAGCATCAAAACAACTCGGGCTCTTGCACAACAGTTTAGAACTCTCTACTCAGGGCAGAGTACGCAGTCATTTTGTCGTGATTCTATATATTGAGGTCCTAACGACATAAGAGATACTGAAAATTCAAACAGAGAGGGAAGTAGGGTACCAGCCACATCCATGAAAGGCATGGGACTCACTGCTGGGCATGTTTATGTTTCATTCTTGTTATAAAGGCAAATACCCAGAGGAAGGGAAGAAATGGTCTGAGGACCTGTAGTTCTTTGTTGTCTCTCAGAGTGGAGGTTGGAGTCCCTTGCCTTTGTTTTAAACCTATCAAGACGTTTCGATTGGAAGGGGCCGTTTATTTCTAAATATGTTACCTGCTCAGATGGCTTTTCCACCAGATCCTTTTCACAATATAACAGCTATCTAACTCTCTGGTTGAATATAGATAGTTTTGTTTTATTAATAAAACCAATTCCCTTCAATGAAAGGTAAGCACAACTTAAATGTTTTCCCAAATAAGACTGCTGTCCTGAAGTGGAACTGTAAGAATCGAATGATATAATTGATAGCTAAAATACACTGCCTTCAGGGATCTTTTAGTATTTTTCTGCTCTTTTAGTTTATTCTGCACTTTATGTCTTGTAAATGCTGTGAAGATCTTCTGGTAGATCCATGAAAAGATGTATTACTGATTTGTGATCTTCTGTTTTGGAAGGAAACTCTTTGGTAAGTAACCCTTGCAGCTCTCAGATGATCACCGGCTGATAAAACACATTTTCCAACGTAGTTATACAGGATAACTGAAAAATGCTGGCCTGTTGAAAAGACACTTTCTGGAAAGGATCAAAGTCTGTCCTTCAACTGCCACAGTACCACAGCTCAGCCTTTGCGCTGTGAGTCTTCTCCTAGGGAAAAGGCAGGGCAAAGGTTGACATCCTTTAGGTGCTTACCATTTGAGGCATCCATACAACTTCGTTGCAGATGGTACTGCAGCACTTTTGACTGGCAGTTTTTACCTAAGCTTACATCAAAAACTGCTCAAAATATTATAAATCAAATAGATTGACAAATGCATTTCTTCAAAATTTTCCCCTATATGTTGTGTATTCCACAGAGTTGATAGCTTGTGGCCAAAATATATAGAAGAGATTAGTAGTTTGGGCTGTATCTATATTTTTATGTCCAACTTCAATTCTTTAGAATTTTATTTTCAGAGCATTTTGACTGCCTGCCCTTGGTTCCTCTAGTTAGGCAGTCAGTCCCAAGCTACTGCTGAGGACTCTAGCAAATTCTGGGGAAGTTCATAGGATCGGGAATTTGCAGGTTCTATGAGGTTTCGGATAGAGCACATGCAAAACAGAATTGTCATTTTAAAATAATCTAACTTGTGCTTGTTGTGCACCAGGTAGGTGCTGGTTCTTTCTGGATCTCAGTAAGAAAGAATGTCTTCTTGACTCTCAAGTATAATATGAGGTTTAATCAGAATGTTCAAAGCTAAGAGTAGAATAGGAAGTTGGCTTTTAAATCTTACATGCCTTCCGATGCTGGGAATGCAGAGATAATACAGCACCAGACAGACCTCTTGATGAGGACATGGCATGCTGCACTGATACTGTCCACGGTTGGCATTAGAGCTCTTACAGGTATTTCTTAGAAGAAAACAAGTCAGTTCATCATGTCAAGCAAGTATATGCACATAAGAACATTCTGCTTCCCTTTCCAGCAAAGACACACAAGCAGTCAGTAACTCCTTGTAAGCAGTCATTATTATACTTAGGTTCACTACAGTGCTTCAAGTTATGCATTTCTTCAGATTGTCAGGCTGTGCTTGACCCATTTTTTTCTTAATATTTTATCTAAAAGTCTTTTCCTAGCTAACTCGCAAGAGCTGCATTAAGCGTCATAATAAACTTTTACAAGGATTCATCACAGTCCAGCTGTAGCTAAGTCTTCTCCTTATTCAACTGTGACTAGAAAGCATACATGCACTGTGATTACATGCCCGTCTTTCTGTTAAAAGAATAGTATTTTGTCATTCTAAAGGAGAAAGCAGTTATTAATATCATCCAAAGGCATTAATAAAATGGTTCTCTTTTTGTATTTCAAGATTACCATCTGTGTAGCATCAGTAACAGCTGTTCTTTTCACCAGAAAAATGTACATGAAAGTAATGACAATATGGTTATATAGACTGTTGGATATAAAGAGCATTAGAGAAGTAATGGAAAAACAGGTAGCAAAGAAGACAAAAGTTTCTGTTGTAAGGGAATCCTAAAAAAATATTACACCGTCCATTAAAATGGAAAGCTTAATGGTGGAAGTTTTCTCAATTTGATTCATTGGTAAAGTGGTTCCAGTTTTAAGAAAAAAATGTGTTTTCTCAAAATAAGGAATTTCAAAATGACCTTGTTTTTTGTTCCTCATTTGTTTGTTTAGCTTAATTCATACATTTATTTTGAAGTATTTTTGCTTTGTAAATTAAAATTAAATTGTTGAGGGAAGGGGCCCTAAAAATGACCGAGAATAATATTGAGAACAATTTTCAGAGTATTTCATAGATTATTTACTGTATTGTATAAATCTGTTAAATGTAATATCTAATTGTAGGATAATACACAAATTACAGTAACTCAATTTTGTTTAGTCAGCTTCTCGCAGTCAGATCTTTATCTTTGATTTATAATTAAGGTTTCTATTATAAAGGCTGACATTGGCTTGCACACATTTTCCTGATTGCACACATTTTTCTTTCTAGCCTGAACCAATTAATGCAACTAACATTCTCTAAACCTCTTCATTTCCTCCTGATGCTTTCCTAGGTTGCAGAATGGCCAGTAGGAAACCAAGGATTGCTATATGATCGTAACTGGATGGTTGTAAATCAAAATGGAGTTTGCATGACCCAGAAGCAGGAGCCAAGGTTGTGCCTTATAAATCCCTCGATTGATCTGGAGCAAAATATTATGATCATTCAGGCAGAAGGTTGGTAAATAGTATCCTTTTCTCCCCTTTCATTATTAGTGTCAACTTTATAAGCTCGTTTACCTACCAAAATACTGGATGTTACGTATCCCTGCCAACATAGGCGATAAATTCTGCTATTTCATGTAAGGAAGTCCAGGCTGTAATAGCACTAGGTCGATCCCTAGTGTGTTGTAGAGGCAGGTAGAGAGAAGACAGTGACTCCCCACATGCAGTCATAAAATGAGTACTCAAGGAAGAGATGATGAATTGATAGATGTGGAAATCTCCTGACTATTCTACTCCTGAGGTCACAAAGAGAGTAGAAGTCCTGCAGCAAGAATGGAGTGTAATTGCTGTGAAGGTGGAGGAATTTGCTGTGAAGATGAAGGAGTAGCCATCGTCTGGGCTGTTTAGAGACTTTTCAGTTTTATAGATCTTCTTCCTGGAGCTGCGGGACTATGGCAAAGAGTCTTTAACATGAATTAGTATAATTAAAATAAGGACCAGATCTAACTCAGTTTAATATTTGCAGTGTTATGTACAATATACATGCAAATATTTGGAGATATTTGTTTTTTTCTGGATTCATCAAAACTCTTTTTATTCTCTCATGGGGAAGTAGAGTCCCAATGGAAAGCATTACAGAAAGCCTTGTGATACTGGAGGGTAGTTTTTTTGGTTGTTGGATTTTTTTTTCTAACACTGCTGTTAGCATTGAACTGTGGAACGGGTTTGTATTCCACAAAAGTCATTATTAATGCCAAGTTTTTATGTGGTTGAATGGTATTTACCATTTCCCTGAGGTCTAACTTCTACTCAGCCTGTATGCCTTAAACATTAATAATATATATTCCCATAATTTCAGCAGCCAGAGCACAACATGAGAATTAATGATTGGATTTTTATCCCTTATTAGAAGTCCATTATGGGTCTGCTTCTGATGGACCGTAACTACACTCTCCTTTCTGTATGTTAAATTCGTTCTCCCCTCCAACGCGCTGTTCATTCTCTATTCTCTAGACTATTAAGTCTAACCAGCTGATTTCTTTTTCATGGTGAATTGGAATAGGTCTGTCATACCTGCAAATTTGGCAAGTTTGTGTTTCTTTCAGATCCCAAACACAAATCTAGTCTCTTTTGGATTCCATATTGGCTTATTTTCACAAGCCATTTCCCCCTCTTCTCTCTACATTCTTTAAAAAGCTATTGTTGATTCCTTTCAATTCAAAGTAGAAGGCATTTCAACCCAGATTTTTGTTGTGCATTTTCATAGCCAGCCTACTCTGAAAGCATTCAGACTACAAAGTTGCTTCAGAACTCATTATTCCTAGAAATCAAATTCGTTTCCATCTCACTTCCTTTCTCCTCATACCTCTTGCTTGTGAATACAATATCTAAACTTGTCTAAGCTATCACCATTTATCCTTTTTCAGAGCTTCACATCTGGTGGGCCTTTAGAATGTTTCATTCTGATCATTTATTTTCTTTATTTTCTTTTATTTTCTTCTTTTTTTTTTCCTAGCTAGTATCACGTTGTTCAGTTAGCACAAATCCATAAGTACTTTTTAGACTACAATAATGTCTGCGCTGACATACTTCAGAGAGCCAGGAAGAAGTTTTCACAGACATAAACAACAGTCCAGACACCCATCTCTCACTGAGATTTAATGGCAGTTCAGTCTCTTGCCATAGTTGGTGCCGGAATGAAATTCACCTTTAAATCCTACATTTTACTTCATGTCATTGCTGGAGATTTCACAGTCACTTAACTTGCCTCATGTGAAAGTGAGAACCATTTCCACTCAGAAGTGATTGATCAAGTCTGTAGATCACTTTTCCATCCGAAGGTGATTGATCGCATCTCCCATGTGCTCTAACAGAAACTTGGTTGGCATTTACAGCTTGTCGTGTTGCCAGTAGGCAAGAGCAGAGAATCATTTTACTCTTTGTATAATGAGCCTAGATACCAATCATTCTGGCCAGTAGGATGATCTGGGGCCTCTTTGTAAGAGCACTGTTATTTTTCATCTTCATAGACTATTTGCAATCCATGTTATTTGTTAATGTTTGAGAGTGTGATAACGGCTCTCATTTGCTTGGAAAGGCTATTCTGGAGGATAGCTCATAAGGTAGCACTGTGATGGGAGCATATATGAACTGGCAGGTAGGACTCAGCAGATAAATCAGTAGGAAACTGTTCTAATATTTATTCTGAGTTTTTTTTTCCCTCTCACCTGCAGTCTAAACTCATGATTTATTTGTTTGTAATAAATTTTTATTCCTTCTTTTATCCCTTCAGATATATGAGTTGTTGTTATATCTGCCCCTTAAATCATTCTGTGGCAGACCAACTTAATTCACCCAGTTGACTCTTTCCTTGGAAGCCTCATGTTAATCATTCCCGCTTTTGTCACCGCTCCCTTCAGCCTGTCAATAGCTCGTTGCTAATTTAGCATCTGCGGCTCATTTCTTCCAGCTCTGTTTCTCTGACACAGGCAGAACCACATCTGTCCTGTCCTTATCCAGTGTGAGCCTGGGTCTGGGCATGGTGATGTGAACGTTTCTGGTGTTGAGGAGTGGGTGAAGGAGGTGGTGAAAGGAGGTGAAAAAACAAGTCAAGAGCATTTAGCTATACCTTTATTGCAGCTCTTGCCCTGTTCCTGTAATAGGAAATCTCAGTTGCTCCCAGCTGGTCAGGTAGCACCATTGTTCTGGGTAGCTGCCTTCTTCTCCTGCTGCCCCGTGAGGACACTGTCACCATCCACGTTCTCTGCTGTTTTCTCTGCTACCAGCTGTGCTTTTGGCAGCATGAGAACAGGTGGTGACAGTGATCCCATCAGCTTTGTTGTCTGGAGGTGTTTCTCTCCAGCAGAGAGAGCCTGAGGCAACTGTGCTCCTGGTTCGGTGCCTCTGTAAGTGCCCGCAGCAAAGTGGGGCAGGTTCTGCATCTCCACATTACGCAGCATCCTTAAAGGATATCTTGCTCTTAGTGCTGTTAGATTAAGGTAAAGACTTCATCTATTCTTTCAGTCTATTCTTTCTGCCCGCTTCATGTTTCCCATTCCTATAAAACTTTTGCCATCCTTGGAGTTCGTGAGGACAGTCGGACTGGGGCGCTGGGCAAGGACAAAATGCTTCAGGGCTTGGGTATGGCCTCTGCCGTGCCAACAGTATTAGTTGCTTTTCATCATAACCCAGAAGCTCCGGATACTCCTCTGCTTTCTGAGGAAAGGGGTGAGAGACTGCAAAGGGAGAGGAAGAGCTTGTGCTTCTTTTCTCTGGGGATGTTTTCTACTTGAGGGAGTGGATCTGTAATTTTAAGAAACTGCATTCCTGTATTTTGTCAAATCTTATTTGCTTGTGCTTTGCATGTGTCCATTAACACCATCTCTTATTCTTTCTGATGTGAAGATTACAATGATCCCTGCTACAGCAGGGCTCACTTAGAGAAGACCAGCATAATTTTAAATGAGCGTCCATGGAGAAAAATAGTTTCTTATATCTCAACTCAATCTTGCTTCAATGGTTAGACTCCCAGTGACTTAAAAGAGGGTAGGAGCAAGTGCTGATATTTCCAGAAGCTGTACTGCTTGACTGAGAGGAATCTTACTGTCTTCCTCTATCCAGGGGCACAATCTGCTCACCACTGCATAGCCCATTGGGCTTGTTCTTGACTTACATGAAAATAATCCAAATAATAGAAATTTGCTGAGAATACATTCCTGTAAAAGGCTAATTTCTCTCTTTCCATTTTAGCTAACAATCAGCATTACTCTGGCAAGCTGTGAATTGGTTTCCCACAGCACAGAGGGAAAAAAAAAAAGTGTTGTGAAGTCCTTTTGAAATATGGGAGTTGAAAGATGCTAACAAAACTGAGCAACCAATTACACTTTATGGAATTTATTCTCCCTTCAATAGTCATGTGTTACTGCCAATAAAATTAATGGGATTTATGTGCATACGCTGATGAAAGAATATACATGAATAGTTTATATTTCACTGTATTGAAATAATAGATCTCTAATTTTTCTCATTGACTGAAAATAGCAACTATAAAGACAAGATTTTTTTTAATATTAATACTATGAGCACATCTGTGAATTTTATTATCAACTAAATGACCATGGAGAATGACAGCTTTTACATTTTAGGAACTGGCAATATTCCTTTTTTTTTTTTTTTTTGGCCTTAAGATAGAATAAAACTGCAATTAACAATGTTAAACCGACCTAAACATCCCTTTAAAATGTGTACTGTGCAATAGAAATGTGGTACCCTAGCTGATCAAGGATTGTAAAGTCCTGAGACTCTGTCTTAAGAGTTTTTATGTACATTCTTTATTTATGATGTACATAAAAAAGTTATAGTAGCTAAGGTTTTTAAAAGTTATAGTAGCTAAGGACGCCCGCAGAGTAGAAACATTTCTCTTTTGCAAAAAGCATGATGCTAGTGTTTATCTGTTTCAAAATGCTTGCAAGTACAGGAGCAGTTGTTGTAGTCCATAAGATGATTACCTTGGCTTCTTTTTCAGCTTTTTGCAAATCAGTTCAATAAATTTATTATTTACGTGTGTTATTTTCCTAAGTGAACATATCTTCTCTTCCTCCACCTGTGGTTTTGTAGTATGCTAACATCAGCCTTTCCATTTTGAAGGCTTGCGTGGACAAGAGCTGATAGTGGGATATAATGAGTCTGAACTACGTTTCCCTACTCTTCAGAAGAGAACAAAGCAATTCTATTTCATCATGCTGTAGAGGTTGCAGAGCTCAACTCTTGTTTATATTACAACAGTATAAACGAAAAAGTAATAAGTGAAAACAAAATGTGTCCATATGAAGCGAGGGTAGTGGAGATAGAGTCTTTGCTGTTTTATGTAGTAGAATAATGGAAAAGAGCGAGATTCATTGCAACCACACAGTAAGATCTGGTTTGTCATTTAAGATTATTGCTTTCAATTACTTTCAATTAACAAAAACAATACTGTACAGCTTTCCTTTCTCCTTGTGATAAACAAGGAGAAAGCATTTTTATCCCTTTGGCTCATTCCATTCCAGAGAAGAAGCTGTACAAGAATAATACCAAGAATTCATTATTTGGTTTAAACGCTGAGATGGATAATGGGAATAGTTATTTCATTAAGGGTTTTCCATTCTTTTTATCTTTACTTAAACTTTGTAATTTTCTGAAATATTGTATTTCTTTCCTTAAAAAAGCCTGTGCTTATTTTTATCTTTTGTGCTTATTTTTCTTTTTCCTCTCATCTTTCTGTTTGCATCATTCCTCTCCTCCAAAAAATGATTAAATTGATGATTATCCTGATCATCTAGGGGTGCCACAACAGTGATAAACTCTTTCTTCCTACAGCTGCCCGGATTAAAGCAGTAATTCTGTGTCAATCCCATTACCTGAGATGCACAGAGAAGAAAGTTACTCAAAGCTGAAATTGTGTATTTGTTAATGTGGTTTGGATACCAAGGTCGGCAGCAGCCTTTGCTCCTTGCATTATCATTTGGAGCCACCTGCAGGCAGAGAGCATATTTCTAGGAAGAAAAGAGTATTTCTGTCATATTTCTCGTTTGGGAGACTGGTGTGATTGGGAACAGGTGTACATTTAGGCACTTTATTCATAACCCTGTGATTTTGCATTATTTTTGTTTTTCATATGATTCACCCTCTGCCCGTTTAGGAATGAACCCAGTATCTATATCACTAGAAGAAAATCCTGGAAAAGAGGCTGTGATCTGCGAGAGCAAAGTCTGTTCACACAGGTGAGTGAAACCAGAGAAGAACCTAAGGTGAAAATCACTGCACTGCCACATGACTGAATAAAAGTACACAGGCAGAAATCCTTAAAAAAAGAAGGGGTGGTGTAAAATAACAAAAGTGTTCTTGTTCAGAGAAGAAGGAGAAGACAGATTTGAGGAGGTAATTTGCCAGGCCCACGACTTTGGTAGAAAACAGTAAATAATAATAACGATTTTTAAAAAGAGGCAGGGTGGGTACCCAGGCCTGTGATGATTTGGCATTCGGGAGGGTAAGAGAGATCTTGGCTTTGCTTGCTGTAAAGATGAGAAGAAGGACAGACTGCCCAGTACTTCCAAATGCCGAGTGAGGGCCTCAGCAGAACACTAACTCTCAGTTAATTTATTTGACAGCAGTGGTGCTGGCAACTTTGCCTATTTCGTGCTGCACTGATTCAAATTTTTTAGAACTTACTGAGGTTATAAACAACTTGGCCTGTTTCGTGCTTCAAATTTTCTTTCGTGATTCAAATTTTCTAGAACTTACTGAGGTTATAAACAACTTTCTGCTTTTACAACCCTTCTTTAAACTTTACTTTGACTATTCATGTTCATCAGTGTCCCCTTAACCCTCTTGAAGCTGAATGTGTGAAACAACATTAATTTCAAACTGAGATATATGACTTCAGTGAAATATAACAAGTACATTAATTTCCTATCAGTGAATTTAACTGTTTACCTACCCTTTTTTTTCTAATTACTTCCCAGTCTCATTAAGTTTTCTGAGTGCCTGTGTATCAAGTGCCTTTCTAAAGTACGTTCATATTATCTATTATGTTTCCTTCCAGCAGCTAAGTGTCTTGTTAAGTCCAATCAAAAGCCATTACAAAGCCATTTACAAATTTATTTATTTTTTAAGCACTGTACACTAATTCCTTCTAACTCTAGGCTTTATTCTCTGAGGGCAGCAGCATAAAAACTAGCAGAAGATCTGGACATTCCCCCATGGAGCCATGGAGGAGTTAACTTTTTATTTTGAAAATTTGGCATCCTGCACAGCAATTGTATTCCACTGATGTAAAAAGAAGAAAGTGATCTCTTTGCCCAAAATACATCCTGAAAATCAACAAAGACAATTATCCTGTCAGTATTTTTGTTCAGTCTAGAGGATTTTTCACTTGGTTTCTGAAATGATTTCATTTATCACCAATAATTTCTGCTTTTTTCATACATGAAGTGTATTCACTGAATGCAATTTGTAGTGTGTCTATAATTCATATGATATACTCACCATGAGGGGAGATTTATGCTTCTTGGGGATTTTTTTGTTACTGTGGTTTTTCTTTTTTTTTTTTTTTAGCTTTCTATGTTAGGATATTACTCTTGTGTATTCCAGTAATAAAGAGGATCTTCCTTGGAAGTGTATTTTCCCCAGGTAGAGGAAATCACTCGAGAGTCACTTATTCTATCCATCTGTCCCAGTTCCTGTAGTGTTGACTCATCCCTAGCCTCCCCATGGTTTGCCTGTTTCTTACAGGCCTTGCTGTAAAATACCCTCTGTTATCTTTTTCTCTGAGTGCTTATGTTTTGTTGCCATACTGTTTATTGTAGCTTGTCTTTCATGACCCTGGCTCTGACATTTTTAATCTATGAAATGGGAAGCTTTTATGGGGAGTACTCAGAGTTCTGAGGAGAAAGGAAAAGATGAAAATGACAAAGGGGATACACAAGACAAACTACACAGGGTGGATTGTGATTAGCAAATAGGCAAGGCAAGGGGTAAGGCAGAAGGAGTAGACAAAATTAATGAGTCTCTGAAAGAGCTCATAGATCCAACAGGTTCCCTGGTTTGTACCAGTGGAGCCTCCAGGGCCAAGAAGTGGAAAAGAGAGACATAAAAACCCGCTACTTTAGCAGGGATGATTTCTGGCCTGGGGTTTCTTCTGCAGGGTGGCCAAGATAAGCAGTGGGACCCAAAGTTTTTGTTTATGCATGTTCATTAGAAGAAACTCTTGCAGAATGCCTTCTCCACGTACTAATGGCCCTGCAATTTCAGCTGTTGCCTTGACCGAGGCGGTTACTCTGGATTTCCTCTCCAGAGTGCCTGGAATCAGGAGGCAGTTATGTGAAGATGTTTAGTTTGACAGCAGTCACAGAAGTTGAAGGAGCCCAAGCTTCCTCCGCGTGAGGCAGGTTGCAGCACGTTGTGTTCATCCTCACAGGGGTTCACTCTCAGCAGGCACCGCTCACGCCGGAGGACACAGCTCCCCAGTATAGTATCTAACGGTGGCAGATGAAAGTAAAAGCTGATGGTGTTATAGTCAGTTGTAGGTGGAAGATGCCAGAAACTCAGGGTTAGTGCTGCACAATGTAAAACAGGAATGCAGCCCGCTCCATGACGGGTCACAGCATCAGAAAGAGCAAGGCAAGGGTGTCAGCAGTAGAAGTAGGCAAAGTAATAGTTAAAAACAAGATGAACTGAGCCTGTTATGGGTAAATGTCTTATATTATATTCCTTTGGATCAATATTCATTCTTTAGCTGTCCTTGCTTCTTATTCTGCAAATTACCTAGCTAGAGGTAGCAGCTGTAAAGCACTGAAGCTAAATCACATAATAGCAATATGAGTGGGAAACTCAAAGAGGGCAGCAAGTAAAATGCAAGAGAATTAGGTTCTCCTCTATGAATTGCCTGACATGTGCCAAATGAGATGTAGTGCTGACATATAAAGTAATGCTCAATGAAAAGAACTGAAAGTACAGAATGAATAGAATTGAGCTACAACAGAAGGACTTTGAAGAAAAGACATTGAGGAGACAATGTTCCTCACGTGGAGAATGTTCAGACAATAAAGAAAAGCGATTTGAAAACTTAGGAATCCTGGAATGCAGAAGCCACATAGTGACCTTTAATGAAATGCTAAGGATGAAATGCTGTGTGTTTGAAGCTCAGCCATTAGGACTGGAAATAGTAAACAAAAGAGAGGGCCAGATTTTGAGCCTGATTTATAAATTATCAAGCCCTGACAGGCTGTCAAAGGAAGGTTGCTCAGGAGAAAATCGAAATACCCTAGTGCCTCTGGCTGGCAGAGAAAAAAAAATGGGGGAAGTTGTTTTACCTGTACCATGGAAGATTTACCATTCTCATCAGCCACTTTCTGTGGCAGCCTGTTTCTGTGACAGCAAGGACACAAGAGGTGTTCATCAGAGGTGGTAAAATTTCATATGTAAAGTCTCATTTTGGGGCTGTGATTCTTGCCATAGAGCTTAGATCTCATCATATCTGTGTTTTGCTTCAGCTGAAGGACATTGCTGGCCAGATGCAGCTGGTTGGCATCTGTCCAGCGTCAGACTGGGACAGACCCCTTGCACCACAGGCAGAATTCAGAACAGCAACTGAGGAGAGATCTGATCCCTGCAGGATTAGAAAAAACTCTTTGATTTCACTTTAGACTGAAGAGAGATCTGATCCCTCCTAAGTTTTTAGAAAAAACTCTTTGATTTCACTTTACCTGGCTTTCCACCTGTGTAACTCAGTTCAGTCTACAGAACTTGTTGTAAGGCCAGGCAGCTTTCTCCTGTCACGTTAGCGCTCAGTGTCCCGTGCTGTGAGGAACTGTTACCTTGTTTCACACAGCAGATGGTCTCCACACAGATGAGCTGCTTTGGTTATGCAGAATAACAAGGTGAGCCTAGGACCACGGCTGTCTCTCTTCCTTTGCAGGAATCCTGCCTAGATAAGCACGAGAATTTGCGTTCTCCTTACCTTTTTGGTCATTTCAAAGTTAGGAATTAAGTCTGCTTCAGTAGTCAATAGAGAGCTAAACACTTCTTGAGTGAGAGACATCCCATCCTAAGGTCTAATATTAATGGGTAGTACTTATCTTTTTCCATTATTTGTGAGAGGCACCCAGGAAACTGGCTTAAACGAAACACCTAATTTTTAGACTACAAAAGTGACGATGGTTATGAGCTGAGGATGCTAATGGCAAATATGTTGAATTCCCATAAACTGATCCTTAGCCTTCCTGAACTGAGAGAGGTTATCTGAAGATTCTTTTAAGAGGGATTACATCCAGGTAAAGGAGAAAGAGCTATTGCCATTTTTCTTGGAGAAACTACTGGACAAAGGAAAGGAAACTATACTTAGATAAGAAAAAACTACTACTTTAGCTCTGTTAGCAGAGCCCTGTTGGGTCTTCAAAGTTAATGGGGAGTGTCTGTACTAATATGAATTAAATTAGGCATTGTACATCATTGTACCTGCTGAGTTCATTAAAAATTATATGCAGAGTGGCACAGTGAGGCAGTCATAAATTCAACTGAAATTAACTATCTTAGCAAAAAATACAGAACAAAGAGTAACTTCCGTAATACTGTGTTGTAATGTTGTAAAATGGGCTACCAGTTACATCACAGTTATATCACAGTCAGTCTTGGTCATTACAGTTATATAGTTCCTTATTCCCCAATAATTTTATGTATAAAATTAAATTAGATCAGGCAATTATTAAATTCAAGACTAAAAGTACTCTAAAGTTGACAAAATCTAGGAAATACAATTTTGCAGAACTTCCTATTTCTGTTTTACCAAGCATCAGACACTGTGGATTCTGTATTTTGTATTGAAAGAAGCAGAATAAATGTCATTACTTGTCCTCAGTTTTGCAAGTTAATGTTTTGGCAGTCAAATTTTGTTAATTCTCTCCTTTCTCATGACAGGGTGAAAACCTACGACTGCGGGGAGAGAATTGCTGCCTGGTTATCTACGTTTCTTGGTCGTTCATGTCGCTTGATAAGGCAAAGTTCAGACATAAAAAACAATAAGCATCAGAAAAATACAAAAGGTACGTTGGCATTCTTAAAAATGAGTGTGATTCCTTAGTAAATACAAAATATCAGATTGTCTCATGGTCTTCATACTGAATACAAAATTCACTAGTAAAGAGTGAGGGAATCGTGTGATACTGATATACTAAGCTTCAAAAGGTACATTCAGAAGGTACCCAGATTGTTTTTAGATGCCCATTCATTTGTTAGACTTGGCAAAAGTGTACAGATATGCCAATATAGGCTTTTTTATATATAAAATATTACTGCCATAATACTCTCTGGAAATTCAGTGGTCATTTTGAGAAATGATCATGAAAAATCCATTAGCAGTGAATTTATTCTTGTACTGAAATTCATTATAAAAGGGAGCAAATTGAAAGAGCATGAAAAATCTGTAGATATTGCTCTTATAAATTATTTTACAGAATTGGTAAAATCTCATCTATATGTTTCTAAATGTATTACACCATTATGATTTACAAGTTTGAGAGGATTCTTGGAATCCCTCCTTACTGCCTGGAGCCCAGTGAAAACTCTTATAATGAAAATGAATAAGAGGTCACAGGAAAGATGAGGTGAAATTGCTACTATTATCTTCCTCATTTTTAACCATCATTTTATAATGTTGGATTGATTTTTTTTAAGGTCTGGCACCTGCTACAAGTATCTCGCTCTCTCTTGTGAATGAAGCACAGTACCTCCTAATAAATGTAGCAAGCATTTCATATTTGAAGGACGATATTTCTGCAAGGTAAGATCCTTCTCAAAGGAGACATTCTTCAAATGTCTCTCAGAAGTCTTGGATTCTAGATTTCTCTCATAAAGTACAAATATAATTGTTTTATTTTGAAGTGTTGAGATACTTACTTTTCAGTCTTCAACAAATATATGGGTACCAAACTGCTATAATTACTTATGCTTATATTACTTTCGAAAATTTGAGTTAAGTGTTTGAACATAGCCTGTGTGCCACTCATCTTGAGGAAGATATCAGTGCAATTCTTGTCAAATGATGTGCTGACAGGAGGCAATTAGGAATAAGCCAATTCTATTTGTAGGAGGAACAGGGATAATTACGTTTGCTCAACATAAATCATCTGTTAAGTGAAAATATAACATCTTGGTACTTACTGAAAGATTTCTCTCTTGTAGGAATGTCTGAGATTTAGGGTAGTCATTCACAACAGAAATATTATAAAACTATATTCAGGACTGTATGTATTTTCTTGCCACTTCCTTTGGTTATTTCTGTGTAGAATTTGACATTATTTGTCCAAAGCAGGAGATTCAAGAAGCAAAGGAAACATTGAACCAATCCAGAGTTTGAAGATAAGGAACCCAGTATTAACCACATTTTCATAAACTGACCACGGAGAGTTGCTGCTTCTTGCATATATCTGAGCCCAGCTTCTTTTCACTCAGATTTCACAAGAGATCCTTCCCTCTACATTGAAATTGCTGTTTTGAAGAGCAATATATGTGTGTTGCTGTAGGAGAATGCTCGGATTTTAAAACTGCTAACTTCATGGAGCTTCACTACAGAGCTCTGAAGCTTGCACTGCCGGAGGGTTTTCCTTCTTTAGCAGGAGATAATCAGGCAGCTTCAACATTTCCTGGCAGTGTCACCCACTGGACAAAAGCCTGGAGAGGGGAGGTTTGAACCAGCCCATCTCACAGCTGTTTTGAGCACCTTTCTCAGTGACAATTAGTGCTTTCTTTTGAGTCTTGACAGGGTGACTTACATCTTCTTGAGGGAGTAGTGTTGCAGAAGTAGGCTTTTCCATGGTAAGACCCAATGAGGAAGCTTCCCAGACCCAGGAATTGAGAGGATAGTGCAAAGGAAAAAAAAAATGCACCAGAGGGAGCAATAAATGAAGATGAAGAAGGACAGAGGGCTGGAGCTGGGAAGACACACAGTGGCAGATGATCCCCACGTTTGCAGCTCAGCTCTTGCAGCATGCCCCTCCAATACATCTGGACTAAGTCATCCCCCTTCTCCAAGAGAAATCCCAGATATGACTGAAGCTGCCAGGTTCCTGAGAAGCATCTTGCTTCCCAGTCTGCAGCACAGGTGGAAAACTCTCCCCTACTTTTCTCAGGATGGTGGGGGAAATGAATTCAACATCCTTCTGCATTGGTACTGCATCATTATATGCAGGCTTTCCAATTGCAGAACTGTGCAGTGTGCTGTGCAGTGTGTAGATTTAAAAATCTGCACATACAGGTCTTAATTAAATGCTTTTCTTTTTTAAGAAACACTATTTAGCTACTTTGCATATTCTTTTTTAATGGAAACCTGCTAAGATTTATGGAATGCTTTCAATCTTCAATTGAGTTTTAAAAGTTTCTTCTCATTTTTATCTTTCTTAAGTAAAAAGTAATCTTCCACTTTGCACTTGCTTCTTGAGAGGTGATCTAAAACAGTCACAGCATTTTAATTAAAATCTAGAATGTAACATACTATTCTAGAGTTACATGCTTAAGGAGACATCCATCTCTCTGGTGTTACTGCCACCAGTCACCTCTGAAAATCCTCATGGCCTGGCTTCATGCTCAAATGTTCTTGATAGAAATATGCCCCTGAAGATGCAAAAAATAATTTTCAGATTTGCCTGTTAAATATATGGAACACTTTCTGCCCAATGTACCCGGATGGGCTTTACCAAAATATGTTACTTTGCCTCACAAACACCTCTGCAGATTTGCAAGACGAAGGTGCCTGTCACTCCATCCAGCTGACACGAGTTCTGAGGGAGGGGAGGTGGTTCGTGGGCATGCACAGAGGCACAAGCGGTTCCAGGCAGTTCAAAGGGCCAGGACCAGGCCCAGCAGAAGGTGGGGTGTTCGGGAGAGCTTGGACGGATGGAAGGCAGAGACAGCAGGAGTGTGAGCACTGCTATCCTGGATAGCCACGATGGCAAGGGATGAAATTCCAGGAAGTGATTTTTTTCTGTAGCTTTTTAACAACTGGTTCAGGACGCTGCTAGCACAGTTGTGATGTTCCTGGAGCTTTTGATGCTCCCGCTGTGCCCCGGCTGTGGTGGCAGGCACTCCTGTGTCACAAAATGCATTCAAAGCTCTCTCTGCCTAGCAACAAACTTCTTTCTGTCAGGACTTAACGTAGTCCACAGCAAAACAAGGATGCAAAACAGTATAACTGAACTTGTTTATAACTAACTACTATTTTTCCCCCAATTTTTCAGAGAGCTAGCATAGCTACCTCCTCCTGTTGGCCTTCCATCTCCTACAGTGATTAGGAATTTTGTCTCAGTCATGAGATTGCTTGTGGTATCTCTAGGGAAAATTACTGCTGCTTAAGCTTACCACTCCACTCTCTACTCCCAGGCTCCTGTCAACAGCAAAAGCTTTAGAGGAATCGGGGTTGCATGGTTTGCTTGAAAATTTGCACATCCAGTTTGTCCCTATGCACATTTGTCTTTTGAAGATCTACCAGGCTATTTTAAACAAAACAAAGTTCTTCACATAACAGACCTCTTTTGTCAAGACTGCTTGATGTAGGCAGGTTTCCTTGTGCTTTGATTTTTCATGCTTTCCCTCATTTTATTTAAAATGCACTTTTAAACTGTTTGTCCTTAATACTTATTTTTTCCCCAGGATAGGAACTTCTCTTTTCACTAAATAGCCTTTTTTTAAAAAAAAAAAAAAAAAAAAGCTGTAGAGTGTGTCATATCTAGAAGTTCTTAAGCCAAAGCTGAAAGAACTTGGAAAACTGGTCATGTCCATGTTCTTACCCATTAACAAAGGCGCTGCTAGGATCTCCTTTGCAAACTTTAGGACTGTCCTATTTACAGCAGTAATAACGATTGTACCTTAGAAGAAGAGTAAGAGATGACAATTGAAAGGAGCAGCCAACTTTCTGCTATTAGTATGCAGTGTGCCTTTCTGGCTCCCTCATCTATGTTCTCAGTATTCACACAAATCTACACTCTGGCAGTTCAAGTGCTTGCAAGGAGGTGTAGATGTCTCCACACAGAGATTAATTTTTTTCAAAACACCTGTCATTTGCTGAAATCTCCTTCATCCCAAGGGCAAATGATAATACAAGGAATACATTCTCTCACAAAATGTCTTTACTGGCCTGTTTCACCTTCAGTATCTGCTGTGCATTTTGCTACAGCAGCGCGTGCAGAGTATGTTTTATTTGTTTTCGTTTTAGAAACATTTAAGTGGTTCTAAAAGTCCAACGATTGCTTAACCAAAAGATCTTTCTATTTAGGCCTTACACATGATATCTAACACAGAAATATTCCCATTGTTTACAATTAAAACCCCACATGCTTTCATGCCTACGTTTCCATTCTTGGTTGCTTCTCTGAAGAAGCCACCTAGAGTACTGCAAGCCAAAATCAGACCCCTTGTGTCTTTTTCGTAGCTTTTGTATTAAAATTTGGTCTCAGGTCTTCTGGAGAAGCATTTGCTGAATCAAAATAGCCACTAGATTCTAGATTTCCAGCACAAATATCTACTAGAAAACTAGTGAATATAAAGCTTATCTTCTTTTTAATAAAGCTTTATCTTTGTTTGTTTTTTTTTTAATAAAGCGTATCTTTTTTTTTCCTCTGAAATCTGTGACACAGACTGGAAGAACCATTGGAAATACAGGAATTAATCCCACGCTTCCGTGCTAACCTTGTCATCAGTGCTCCGGAGTCCTTTGAAGAAGAAGAATGGGCTGAGATTTCAATAGGTTCTCTGCGATTTCAGGTATAGACTCATCTTCTTGTCCTTTACTATCAAGAAGCATTTTGACTCCTGGAAACAAAGCGTTTTTTTGCAAAGCTTTATCTAGGACATGGACAGCACAGTTAAAAAGATGAAGTTTATGAAATGTGTTAAAAAAAAGTATTGTGACCAAGCATTTTTTAGTGTAATTGAGAGATTTGGACATATTCTTCTCCCACTTTTTTTGTTTTGGTTTGGTTTTTAATTTCACAATTCACATAGCATTTCCTAACTTTATTGAAAAAGGGGAAGATTCATCACTGATTTTGATCAGAGTTTATAGCAAATATTTAGTCAGCATATGTTGTGAGAGAATAGTGGTTGCTGCTAAGCATGGCAGTCTCAGTTAACTGCACATGTGACAAACTGTCCAGGAGTTGGGAAATAAATACAAGTGAAGGATCAATGTGTATTACCCTGTGTTATATGTTTTCGCTTAATCTCCATCCAAGATGTGTTTCTGGGTCAAACTGACCTTGGTCTTACTTGGTAGAGCTTTTTTGAATGTTATGGTGCTGCATTTCATTTCTAACACTATAATATGCTTTATGCTGTCATGAAATGCTATAGAGTCAGTCTTTGCTGCCAAAGTAATTCTTTTGGGGAGAACCCGCATGGGAAAACCTGTCCATGAAAGAGCTGTGCATGAAACCTAAGGGAGTTAGAGTCCAATTTGTTTTTCTGGTCCTTTGGTGTGACTTTCAAATGTATTTGCAAGTGCATTGCCTGGGATGTAAAAGTGACTTATTCATTGTTTGCTTAGGGGTGATAATGAAGGTGGGAATGATACAAGTGCTAAGATCTAGAAGCTGTGATAGAAATCCCTCTCACTTCTTTCAGATCAGCATACTGTAAGATATGGCAAGGGTATTTTTTCAGTAAGGATGGAAAATATTACTTGTTTTTTTTTTTCTTTTCTTAGCATGTACTTTGGTAAGCAAGCTGTAATCTGAGACAGAGAATTGAGGAGAATTGTCGTTGGTTAGGAGGTGAGGAACACAAGGGATAACATCCATGGCATTAGATTGTTGAAGGCTGGAGTCACGCTAAGGAAATCAGCTCAGGCACCTCTTGTGGAAGGTTCTGTAAAACTGCAGATAAAACATTCCCAGTTCTGGCACTGGAATATTTTAGGAGTGCAAGCCTAAAAAGGAAAAAAGCTTATGCAACTTGGTTTGTCTTTCTGAGTCTTCACTAGGTCCTTATGGTGATACTGAGGTGGTAAGAGTATAAATGGTGTTAATGGTGCTTGATGCTAATAAAGTGGTAGAAGAAGCTGTTGAACTGTTACAAAGCAAGGCAAGGAAAAATATGGAGTTTTCTAGCCTGTGTTCTTTTTCTTCTAATGTTAAAGCTGTGGGAAATCATCTTCTGAAAAAGCAGAGCCAAATGTGTGGTTTTGATGATTACACTGAAGAGTTTTATATGCAGTTCTAAATGTACCTTAAAGAACCGAATGGCACTTCAGATCTGCATATGAAAATATTTGCAGTGTGAGTTTTAATTATTTCCCCTCTTGAACTTTATGACTAATTTTACAAAAGCAGAATGTGTAAGCTGAGATACTGTGAAAGAAGTTAGTTTTTATAATGTAGAGTTCTGCAAAAGTTAGGGATGCAATATTAAGTAAAATGAGAATACGTCTTCCTTCTTCATTTTAATACTAGAGTAGATAAGAAGAAACTCATTGCAGTTTTTATTCCTACCAAAAAAAAATAGTTCAAGCAAGAATTAATTTTAGGGAACCATGCTCTGTATCACACACTGACTAGAAAATCAAGTCATTCCTCCTGACTTACTTAGGAACCTGTGAAAATTCAGATTTTATATTCTGATCATTTAGAAAGTACCATGAAAATCAGAAAGAATGTGGGGTGTTATGCATATTTCAACTGCACTGAAGCAATGTAAACCAAACTGTGTTAGTTTAACTCCAGGAGAATCCTCCTTTGGTCAAATCCTGAGCACTTGGCTTAATTTTACACTTATTTCTCCTTTGGGCAAATATCCCTGCCAGTCAATAGATGAAGTGAAACCAGCAGGAAATATAAATGTGTATGTTTTTGGTTATTTCTCAGATTCTGTTTGTAGGAAGTTTTTCAAGGGAAGAAAAGGGAAAAGGGATGAATTAAAAATTGCGTGAGGACATCTCAAAAGGAGTCTTTGAAAATGTACCTACATTAGATTAACAAGAATCACCTCTTACATAACTAAAGCACAAAATAACAAATGCAAACAATGCAAAAGTGTATGAAAGATATGTTCTTTAGGTTATTTTGTCGGTCAGAAGCTTGTACTGTTCTGTATTGCCCTGCTGTGATATATTTCTGTGATCCTTCTTTAATTGAAATTTCAGGTTGTGGGCCCGTGTAACAGATGTCAGATAATCTGCATTGATCAACAGACTGCAGAACGAAACAATGAATTTCTGCAGTCTCTGTCTGCAGCGAGGGCCAGAAAGGTCAGTGAGACACTCCAGAGCAGCCGTACAGGAAGAGCTCATGACTTCACTGCATGCATATGGAAAGGCCTACTAATAAAATGTTCACTATTAAGTTCTTACGCTAATTATTACCATTGTTCTTTCAGTTAAAAGAGGATACACTTACAACCAGATATGACATGCTTTCTCTCTATAAAATGCTCAACACATTTTTGATTATTTTTTCTATATTTGCTAGATTATTTTTTCTATATTTGCTTTTATTCTGTACCTACTACTTTACAGTGTGTTTCTTTTGGTCTTGAAGAATACAGGCTGATATGGTGAGATATTTTAAGAGAAATCAAAATGTGCTTGCAACTACAGTCAGCTTGTAGTTAATTGTACTTGCTTAAACTTGCTTAAAGATTGCTCAAACCTTACTGAAAGTTTTAATCTCTGAGAAAATACTTAGCAGGAAACACAGAGTAGACATGAATATAGTCAAGGAGAAAATTAATCCATTAGGAAAAGAACTGGCTGGGAAGTATAAGTGTGCTTTAGGAGTCATTCTGCATCCTATGGTTGCATTATTTCTTGGAATTGAGAGTGTTAGGACAATGGTAGCATCCCAAAAGTTTCTCAAATCTCCCTATTAAATGCTTATTCTGAGTTCAATGCTTACTGCTCGTTCAGCTTCTGTTGTAAAATTCAGTCATCTAGACCAGGCTTGGAAGCCTCGAGCTGTAGGTCAGCAGCCAAAGAACGGCAGAACACCCTAGGTTAGACCCAGCACAGAGGCAAAGCAATAACAAGCAGGTTGATACTACTCACCCAAACAATGTACAGAACATCACAAATAATGCGTTCTCTGTTTAAAGGAATTGATCGCTCTCGGTGACTCATGAAGCAAACAAAGAGCTACATGTTCAGTGAACATTATCCTCGGTGAGGGGCCGCGCCAGCCCCGACACGGAGCCAGCTGCCTGGTGCAGGGCGGGAGGCCTGTGAGGAGGCAGCCCGCAGGGCCAACTGCCTAGGCCCGCCTTCCCGCTGGCCTCGGGGACCCGGCGGGGCCTGCAGGCTCTGGTGGTGGGCAGAGGTTGGCAGTCTGTGTGTCCCTGTGAGAGGAGCTCCCCGCCACCCTGGGCACAGGAGCCCTGCCGAGCTCGTGGTGAGCTAGAGCTGGCACCCTGGGTCACTTAATGGTGCTCTGTGGCGCTCTGGTAGGGATGCTGGCCAACTACCAAGCAGATTGCAGTGTGGGGAGGGCTTTCCCTCTACCCACACTGGATTTATAAGCCTCTGGAGAGGAAAAGCTGTCGGTGTTCAGGGACCTTCTCAGGTGTCAAGGAAACCTTCTCTGGCATACAGATTCTCAGGAAAGGCAAAGCACCTTCTGCGTGTTTCCCACAACAGAGATGAGCTTATTTTTGATTAACTCAGCAATGCAAAGATTTTCCGTACAAACACTCCTAGAAGCAACTCTTTCACACACAATGAAGGCAAAGAGAGCAATCCAGCCTCTGGAGAACCTGGCATCAGATGAAAGGCGCATGGCAAGGCAAGGCTGTGCAGAGCACAGAGCTGCTATTCAGAGCAGGGGAGTGTGTTGCTTCCCTCAGCCATGCAACCACGTTCATGCTGCAGAGAACTGGGCCTGCAGCTTTCTGATTTTTCTCAACCTTCTGCACAGGTTTTTCTCAACTTTAGCAGTTGAGCTGAACTGAGGTCTAAGAAGATCTCATAGTCCAGTCCTCGTGTGAGTGGTCTCTAAGTTGATGGTCTCCAGCTGGTTATCAGTGAGTAGCAGCTGAGCACTATGATACCTTGAGAGTGTTAAGCAGTCTTGGCAGAGGACACCTACTAGATATCATCTTCCTTTTTATCAAATCCCATGAAGCAGTTCAGCAGTGTTTATTCACAGATGTCAATAAGACAGTTACAACAAACAAACACGCAGCAACAGGGCTTAAGTTAATTTCCAGATAAAAGGGGAGCTGATACTTTTGGAAGGATGTGGTAGTTGCCTGATTTTCAGATCGTTAAAGACACTGTATGTGTGATTGGATAGCAAATCCCTCCTGCTTAATACGGCAGCCAGGTGTCAATACTTACCGATTGGTTTTCTTTTTCCAAGAAGAATGCCAATCAAGAGGAATGCATCAAGCTTGATCGAATGGTAGCCCAACGCAAAGAATTTCAATGCTGAGCTGGATGAAGTATGGCATGTAAAACGTGGCTCAATATTCATTTCTGAAATTACATTTTCCTATGTTCCTCAGAGACTGTGAGAACCTCATGTTCCAGGTTGAAAAAGTGAGGCTTTGCATACATGGATTGCTGCTGGAAGTGAGAACCAGCCTTTGTAATGAGCCTCACAAGCAATTTGCGTGTTTCCTCATAAATGTAATGCAGGATGATGAAACCTAGCCAGGCTTGTTTTATGAAAACCTTTTATCACCTGGTTGGGATTAAAATGCAAACACTGCTACCAGGCAATTCTGAGCTCTACTGCTACCAGTTCAGAAGAAGCCCTCTTTCCCAATTCCTTCTCTGATTTTTGACTGAGAAGGAAAAGTGAGCTCCCCCTCTGAGACAGAGCTCTTTGTATTGCTGCAGAAGACTAGGAAAGACTAGGAAACTGTATTAAGGCAGTAACATAAATCTACCAACACCGTGATTCACCTGTGTCACCGCCTGATGCAAAACACACATGGACAGACAAAAGGGAACACTGAATTCTTGACATCTTCTGTGTTTTGCAAATGCAGTTTAAGACCTATTCCAGGAACCCTTTAGGCATATTTGCATTTGGGTAACAGTGCATCAAATCCACTATGTCTGCACATGCCCTCCTACACTGAAGGGCTTGTGTTTTTTTCCCAAGAGCTGCTGATCCTCCTTTATGTATCTCACTGTTCCTGTTCCTGCAGAGTTAGACACCATGCATTTGGACAGCTTTCAGAAACATTAATAAGGATAGCAAATGACTCCTCTTATCTGATGCATTATTATCATCATTTTCATAGTAATGCAAGGCTTTACACTATGCAGTGCTTTTCATCTCGTTATCTGGAAACATTTGCAAACAGTGATTGATGTAATTAATAGACTCCTGTGAATAACATGGTTTTCTTTTCTGCTTTGTGCCCGAATTGGGAAATGCATTTGTTTAAGGTGGATAGCAAAAGAAAATCGCTTCTTAACAACTTCTGTTGTATTATTTTCAACAAAATGAGTCTTCTTTGACACCAAATTTAAAGTTTCCTCTATTTTTTCCAACATGAAAAATCAGTCTGTGAAAAATGAATGCTTTAATGGTCCAATGTTTTAATGCTTTACAATTAGGTTTTGGTCCATCCAGAGCTAATAGAAAAATCTTCTATTAAAATAAAAACCTTTGCATGGGAGGGAGGCTATAGTACTGTATGAATAAAACAAGCAGAAAAGAACAGCTAATTCATCTGTTGATGGAAGGCAGCTGTGAGCTGCATCCAGAAGCCAAATGCAGAGGCCGTTAGTGGGCAAGTAAGTTTTATTTAGCATGCTCGCTCACTCCAAAACCTTCATAGAATCATAGAATCATAGAATGCTTAGGGCTGGAAGGGACCTCTAGAGAGGTTGGAAGGGACCTTCTAGAAGATCTTTTGCCCTACAAGTGCAATTAGCTGGTTGTTCATCTGCTTTAGCTCCAACGCATCTCATCTCAGCCTGTCAGACACAGCACTTCAGGAAACTTGCATCCAGGAAACTTACTGTTAGCAGATAACTAAGCATCACATATTGATTCAGTAAATGTGCTTTCATCCTTTAAGTGAGCGTGATTCCCCGTTGGGCAAGAATAAGTATGTTTTACTTAGTATTCTACTTAATTATGCCAGCAATTACTATTTTGTGCTTTTACAATCAAGAAGCTTTCTGATTTTGTCCCTGTAAAAGTTCAGAAGCGATAGGAAGAGCTCTTACTGATCTGGGAAGACTGAGGGGATAAAGCTGAAGAAGTCACAGTCCTGCTCTCTGCTCGCTTCTGGGTTTGTTCTGGTGAGGTTACACACAGGACTAAATGCTCTTGAACTCAGGAAGGGTAGTAAGAGCAGAGAGAGTTTATGCAGTTCATTGTAACAATTCTGCAGGCTGTAACTTCCATCATTTCTACCAGTGAAATGTGAGAAGGGACAATTTCTGCTTTCTGCCTTTCTTTGGAACCAAAACTGGACTTGTGGGATAGACATGTTTTGCTTTTCTTGTCATTATCTGTATTTGCTTAGCCAATATTTGTAATTCTTAAAAAAAAAATCAAGGAATTTACTTAAAAGATATTAAATCCAATTAAATCCTAAGAGCATTCACAAAAAGGAAGATCTCAGAAATGAGAATGATCTCACAGGAGAAGAGTCATCCAAATAGGTGTTAATACATATATTGTGTATATGCACATTAATAGATGTACCATTACTTGGAAAGCTCCTTAGGCATCTATTCTCAGAGCACCAAATAATATGAAATTTTAGATACCCAATCAAAATAGGAAAATATTGATGGCAATAATTAGAAAAGTATTCAAGGACTCCCCAGATAAGATATATTCCCATATGTCTTTTCTTAAATAGCTTTGAATGGTTTAAAATACTTTAAAAACAAAATCTGTTTAAATTATCCAGAATAACAGAAAACAGGTCAAATAAATTGTTCGTTGTGAACAGGTTATTTTGGCCATGTTTTAAAATAAGTCAACCTGTCGATAAAGTAACATACATTGCAATTTTTGACATAAGTTCATTTATACTGATGAGTTATAAAATCCCTTCCAGTGTGAAATATGGTATACTATGGACTAATATTTTATTCATTTTACAGTATTTAGTTTCCAATTGCCTCATTTTTTAAAGCAATAGAATTAAGGCTAGTGTCATTGCATTGAAGTACAGGAAGTGAATCTAGGATATTAACCACAATGTAGTCTGATGTAGTCAGATTACTGCGTCATTTCTAAAAAGAAAGAAACCACAGCTTCTTACCAAATTTGGGGAAAAAAACAAGGTAATATTATATACTTTAATATTTAAAAAAAATAGTTACTGACTTTTCCATTTTGTCCTTACGATTGATCCAACACAATCGCTCCAGAATAGTAGTTTTGTATTGTGCTCATACAGTGTACTGACAGTGTGCAGTCATTTCTTTAGCATTAAATACCAGGACACTGAGCGTAAAGGCCTACTTTACGTCTGCCAGTGTTGACACTGTTGTGATCACAGGTATCCAAAAATGTCAATAATAGAATTGACCTGATGAGGCCCGACACAAGCAACGTGTTGTTACATCTCTGCCTTGCAGTGTCTCTCTTACTTGAGAGTAGGTCTCAGCTTTCTACCTTGCTGTTTCATCAGAGACTTAAAGATGTTCTTCGTTACCTCATTACTGTGTTTTATTTACTTAGTGCAAGAATGGAGAAAACTTAAAGCTTCATATTAAGACTGTCAAATATATTTCCTTAAATTTAGCTAGTAAATGGTGAAGATTTTATTATTATTTATTGCAGTTCACACAGATTCACAGAATCCCAGAAGGGCTGAGGTTGGAAGGGGCCTCTAGAGATCATCTAGTCCAACCCCCCTGCTCCAGCAGGGACACCTAGAGCACGTGGCACAGGGTGGCATCCAGGCGGGTTTTGAAGATCTCCAGAGAAGGAGACTCCACAACCTCTCTGGGCAGCCTGTTCCAGGGCTCTGTCACTCTCACAGTTCCCTTCACCTAGTATATATTTTGCTAAACCTTCTGTAGTTGCAGTTCCCTCTATTTCAGGAATATCTATCTGAACAACGATGGTAAATTTCATCAGGAAATGGAGAAGGAGAATAGAGTTTCATTTTAAAATGATCTTTTTTCATAGATACACCGAATCAATTTCATTTGCTATTTTGCTTATTTTATACTTTAAGTTACTCGCAACCAAACTCATTGGCTGTAGTGTGCTAAAAGCAAATAGTTTTTACTGAAAGCTTTAAAAGTTGATAAGAAAATTTGCATTGGGTTTCCAGGTTCCTCAGTTTGAGGAACAAAGACATTCTGAGGTCCACAATTCAATTACCCATGTAACACAGTCTTAATCATTCCTTGATTTCTTCCCTGACATGTTTCTTTAATTAACTGCTTGCTAATTGTTGGGGAAGTAGTGCCCTGAGATGGCAATGCTGTTTCTTCCTCCTGAAGTTTCCTACTGTTGAAAAACAAAAGCATGTTGTGTAAAATATGTTCTTAGTCCCCTAATGTGACGTTTCCACGCTACGCTCAGCTCTTTACAGCTTTAACTGGAGTGTCTTGTGTGCTTGAAATTAAGACTGCATGTTAGGGTTTTATCTGAGTGCAGACATATCAGACTAATTTTTGAGTGCCTAGGAGGATTGTTTGATCAGTAGGTGAAGTAGTTGCCCTGTTTCTTTTTTCTTTATCAGTCAGTATCACAAGGGCACATATATAAATATCTGTAGTCTTTATGTACGATGGCTTTAGTGCTAATGAGAGATAACAAGTGATAGTCCTAATAAAACAGACTTTCTGAATATTTTCTGCAAAATATACTAAAATATTCAGGAAAAAAAAGAAACAAAGGGAACATTCAGAAAGGCTGAACAAGGCAAAGTGCTGTTAATAAAGCAAAGAATGTGCGTTAGAGACTTTTCCTCACTGTTTCAACATATATTCTTTCTCAAACTGCCCAGCCTTTATTTGTGAAAAGGTATTAACTGTATTTGTCAATAAAAACCAGAGCAGTCATTAAGTAACGAGGCTGTGAGGGAGTATAAATTATACACATAATTTATATGTATATAATGCTACGGAACTCATGATGAAATATTACCTTCTTTATCTAGTTACTTAAGGTGTTCTTCCTGAATAGCATGGGGTTGGCTCTTGTTTATTTGTCTGTTAGAATTAATCAGTTAAAGTGTTCTTAATTACTTGGAGATCAGGCATATATCCCTGTCTCCGAAGCAGTATTGTTTTCCTGAACGCATCTGGGTTGTGAGCTCCTTTGTAGGTCTGATTACTGTGACATGAGTTGCATCTTAATTAATATTTTGCCTCTTTTCAGACAAACTTTGGTATATACCTGATGAACCAGCCCTTGTGCTCATCCTTTCCAGATATTTTATCTGTTGGATCTCAAGTTCTTCCAGTGTTGAAGGAGAATCCTGAAATACAGCCACCATCATCCAGTGAAGAAAAATGTTCAGGATAATCTTATCTGGCGGAGGTGAACTTTACAGCAATACTAGGGAAAAATCAGTAGTCAGTTATTTTGAAAAAAGAAAAGAAAAAAAAAAGAAAACCCTTCCACTGATTTCCTTCTGGGTTGAGTCTTTTAATTTTCTGTTTGTTGTAAATGTTATCAGATGGCGGTACCCTTGATAGTTACGCCTCGCCTACATGTTTTCTGTGATTAACTTACAGCAACCGTAACTCTTTTTTGCTCAATTGCTTCAGGATGCAGCAGGTTAGATCCAGTTTCACTGGAGGGTGGAGGACTCCCAGAACAAGCCCAGTGCTGTTGTCAGAAACCCACATCTCAGTGATGGAGAATCAACACGGCAATACGCTACTTCCTTACGCTGTCTGGTTCAAACCACTCTGGGGGGAGAGGATGCAGGCCTTGCTTTCGAAACGCTGTGGGTGGGAGGAGAGGGAACAGTCTAAGGACATAAGGGTAGCAATTCCTTCAGCTTTCAAAAATTAAATTGAAGGTAGAGATAGTCAGAAAGCACAGGGGAAGAGGAAACTGCGATTGGGAACTCGGGATCCACCCTCCTGGAAAGGGGGGGGGTGGTGAGGATGGCAAAAAGGTACAAAGATCCGTGAAGATTTTGTATGCCATTTGCAAAGCACCCTTTGCTTGTGAAGTAATTTTGTGCATTTGTTCTGGTCTTCTTTTTTTTTCTTTTTCCCCCTCATTTGCCATTTCCATCTGTTTGGGTTTTTTGTTTGTTTGATTGTTTTAAACAAGTCCCACAGAATTGTTTGCTTGCTTATTTGTGGATGTTAGTACTTTTTTTTTTTCCTATTTAGAGATCTCTTAACTAATATGACCTCATTTCAGTAAAACCTTTGTGTATCCTCAGCAGTCTCCAGTGGCCAAGATATTGAGACAGCCACTGAACTTCTGAAAGTTTCAGTGCTTCTCCCTCCCAAATAGGTCAAAATACTTTTTTTTTCCCTCCTCTTCATGACAGTTTTTGAGCATATGATATTGTCATTCTTACAAGATATTTGGTTGCCCTTCTCCCCTAAACCAGACTCATGCTTTTTGAAATCTGGGAGCAAGTGTCTGGGTGAGTGTCTTAGCCTGGACTGACCCATACAGAGAAAAACCAACATACACATGAAACCAAGCCATACACACACAAAAAAGAAAGAAAGTTAGTGCAGTGCAAGACTGAGGCCAGGTTTTTCCTGACCCCCAACATATGTCCAGCTAGGTGCTGGGCAATTTCATGCTTTCAGGAAGTCCTTCTGTTGATCTAGCTGGTTGCTGTATTGCCGCTTGGCAAGTGAAGTTTTGGCCCACTAAGAGCACTGTCTGAACTCTCATCCGGCGTGATTTAAGTCTTCCTTGGGGCAGTTTTGGATCAAACTGTGTGAAAGTGCCTGTGGCTGAAGCAATCCTCAAGTTGTTCGTGTTTGGAGTGTAGTCCTGAAGAGGAATGGGCAGCTTTCTGACAGAATTGGTCAAACAGTAGTTGTGAAAAGGGAATGATTACCACAGAGTAAGGCACAGTGGGCAAAGGGGAGGGCATCACCCAGCGTGGGAATCCAAACTCAGAAAATGTTTTCTTTTTTCTTTTCTTTCTTTTTTCTTTCCCGCTTGCTGCAGCAGACTGCTATTAGTCTCTCAACAGAGCTTTGTAATGGAAATGAGGAGAGACGTTATCTCTTTCTTACAACCTGCCATAAAACATGTTGAAAGAGAGACATGTTTTACGTGTATGTAAACTGAGGATTGGTTTTGAAAGCTGCATATTCCATTTCTGAACCCAAGCACTGCTCCTTGATGTTTGCTTTAAAAACCTGGGTTTTATCTGTCTGGTAGTTAATTATCTGATGTTGTAATGAGCAGGCTTTTTGCAACCTTGAAAAGCAGTTTCCTGGTATCTAAATCTCTTAACTGCTTCGCTCTTTGCCGTTCTGGTAGGCAGAATTTTGTTTTGTTGGATAGAAAGCTAGCATAGCTCTGGCACATTTAATATGAAGAAACCTCCTGTATTCTGACCTTCAGGTGATCTCCGGTGCTTTGTTCTGTCCTCTTCACCTCACCCGTACGTCATTTGTTTAAAATGGCACAGAAGTTAGAAGAGGAAATTGAAAGCAAACCTCAGCAAGCTCTGTTTCACTTGTTATTGTTACACTACAAAATAAGTCACTTCTTTGGTACACAGTGGCTTTGACAGATTCTGTTTTTGAGTAGCCTTAATGCAATGTATGATAACTAAGGATGGGAGGATTTGAACTTTAAAAATGCCGTGCTTGGTCATTTTGACATGTTATTTACAAGCAGTTACTCTTTCTCCTACAGACAAGTTGTATTGGAACAAGAATAATTTTATCATTTTACAGGGGAAAGAAAATCTGTCTGGTATATGAACATTTTCATTAGTGTATTCTGTGCCTTTGCCAGAAAGAATATTTTTGCGCTATAGCGATGCGAAATGTCACAATGCTTCAAATTGATGGAAGGGACATCAAGAATCTTTCATCTCAGCAAAAGACAATATTTCCGTTCTAGTAAGTGGAGTGTCCTCACTGGTGTTCAGGTGTTGTCTCCCCATCAGTAAAGACAAGTTCTTCTGAGTACCAATACTCTGCGGAAACTCTTGCAGTAAGAAGACTCACTTTTAAATGATGTGCCTGTAAGTTTTGTAGAAGGAGCATCACTTCCATAATGTGAAAAAATTTGAAGGAGAACATATTGGAAGAAGGAAAAGAGCGAAACACTTCAGAACACGTTATTACATTAATATGTAATATTTAATGATTAATTGAGATTAATGAGATTAAGTGTTCTTTAAGTAGGTCACTTCTCAATGTTTAGAGTACAGAAAAAAAGACAATTTCATAGGAATGCAGACACTTTCCTGTTGCTGCAAACTTAAATCTTTGGACTAATGGCATATATATATGTTTATCCTCTATGGGTAAGAAAAGTACTTAATGCAGGTTTGCCACAATACTATATATAGAAAGTCCTCTAGATATTTGAAAGCTAAGTCTATATTTCCTTAAAATAAATTATTCAGACACATTCCATTTCTGTGGGACTTAACTCCTTCTCAGATCTCAAGGCAAAAATGATGATTATTGCAAGCTCTAATCATAGCCACAAGGCTGAAATCACAGAACAGAAATCAGTATTTTCAGGAGAAGCCTCTGAATTCTGTGTTCTCTAATATCACTAATATATTTCAGATGCAGTTTATGTTTTATTTGTTTTCAATGGCATCCTTCTAAATATGGTCAAAATAATAGGTCACCCTTCCATCAAAATTATATACAAAGCGAAGGAAGGACTGCTTAAGGGGCTTGATTGCTGTTTGTAAGCTATTAAGATTATGCTCTGCATTTTTCCTCTGGTCTGTTTTTTAACTCTCTTAGAAATGAGATCAATAAAATGTATATTGTGCTTGGCGTGTCTACTGGTGGTGTTTGCGTTCTTGACTCGTGAGTTCATGAGGCGCCCTGAGGTTCTGCTTCTGGGCACTGGGGACTCATGCAGTGAGTATGTGACTCGGTGCTGCTCAGATACCTCATGGTTTACAAGGTTCACAGGTGAGGTGTTAACACCAGCCATTGCACTCTCTAGTCAGCATGCCAACCAGTTGGATGTTCTCATTAGGCCTTGCATAAAATCTACTCATAACCACTAGTTTCCTTTAAAATAGGTCCATAGATAAATGTGTGGGACCCATCTTTATCATCCCAAAGATTTAGTGGTCAGAATCCTACCAAGGCTGCTGGAGAAGGGTAGTTACACTTCCCTCATTGGCCTGGAGGGATTCAACATTGTCTTTCCCCACTGCTTAACCACCAGTCAATAGGCAAGACTGAGGACTTAAGAGTACTGGGTGTGTGTGGAAATTATAGGTGAAATCTTGTCACTCCCATTTCATGGTTCTCTGTGATTCATTGGGCCAGAGAGAGACATAGACACACAGTGAAACAGTACCCGAGTATGACTTTGTGAGCCACTCATTGAGACTGCCTTTGGATTCACTGGGGATGGGAGGGGAAGAAGTAAATTACATTATAAACCAGTGGGTGTAGATCACTCCTGTAGAGGTGAAAGATGTGGGTACATCCCTGTTCCTGTGATTGTATATACAAACATTATGAAGCTGTCACTTAGACAAAATATAGACACAGTCCCCTGGTGAAGGGACCAGCATATTCCTCTTGTTCATTGGGTGTGGGAGCCAGGAGATTACAGAGGCTTGTTTCCTTCCTCGGGCTCTCAGTGTTTAAGGAACTTTAACAAAGTTGAGGTTCTCCAACCAGAATAGATTAGAGCGCCCCCGCCATGTTTTGGAAGAGGCTATTTACAGGAATACTCACATTAGAGGAATTGTGAGTTTGAGTCCTCTCTGACAGAAAAAGGAGAGAACGTTTCTGACATTCTGCACAACTACACCAGCCTTGAGGCCACGGAGAAAAGAGAAAGAAAACAAGGGAGGGAAGGAGGAGCAACATCTACAGATAAATTAACAAACTTATCTGTGGTAAAAGTAATATATATCCCTCCTGCACCCGTTTTGTAATTTTTTTTTAAGAAAGGGCTTGGGTACCCCCAGGTCTGTAAATTAGATTCAGAGAACTCAGAATGCATTGACAGGTAATATTTAATGCCTCTATTCCCTCCCTTTCGGATTGGCCAGTTTGCTTTGATTTTCACTCCGTATGGTGGCTGCTATGTGTCCCTTTTGGTGGAAGAGGACGTATGCAGGTGCCCTTCCTAAGAGGTAAGTTGCTCACTTGGGACTGCGGATTCTCTGCAGGGACAGTGGAGGGAGCTGTGGCGGGGTAGACATGGTGCATCCCTGAAGATCATTTAGAAGAGCCAGAAGAAGAGATTGGTGCTGTGCTTGCACTCATTTACGCCCTGATGTGTTGGTTAGGTACTTCACAGTTGAAAGTTTTGATAGTGGTTGTTGGAATGATCTTAGGACAGAAGAATCATGGCAAATTTGAAATGATGTTGTGCTCAAACAGCCACTAGCCTTGCGTGGCACACGCAGTCTTTAAGTAGGTGCATTTTTATGTTAATCCCAATTTCTGGCAGTGAGTGAGTTTACTCTAGACTCAGCACCAAAACTTGTGTGCGCAGTGCAAGTTCTTCTAGACGTCAACATCAGCTTATTCCAGATAGGCAGCGTATTTCATCCTTGAACCCATCTCATGTGTTTTGCTCTTTTTCAGAGCGATATGTCCCATCTAGATTAAACGCTTTGGCCAGGATTTGTAATGCAGAGCTGGTACTTCAATCCAGAATTGAAATCAGCTTTTGGTTTCTGGTAGGGCTGTCTCTTTTCATGAGGCTGTATTTGAAAAGCCGGCTATGATCCAATGTCAAGTTGGTTGTCTGATGCTTGCAATGGACAGATCCAATATAGCTGTGAAAGTTTGAGAGTTGTATTTTCCCAAAGCCAAACCCAGCTAGGAGAACAGAAGGACCTGACGCTGAACACCTGTGTTCATTTCTAGGAATGAAGAAGAGTCATGTTGTTCCTGAAAAGACTGCTTTTCCTGAGGCGTCTCTCGTCTTGATGGATGTAATTCCCGGTGGGATGGGTACTAGAAATTTGTTTCACAGGTTTAGCTTAAGTCTTTGAATTGTGGCTTATTCGTTGTATTTAGTACCATATATTCCAAAAGTTTCATTTAGGAAACCCTTCAATGGTGAAATGAAACTGAATGACCCTGGTGTCACCCGTTGGTCTTTCTTCTGTTTTAAGAAACAGAAATGCACAGTTTGCTTGCGCAGTGTTTGGCTTAATAGCTAAAGCTCCATACAGTGATTATAACACTTGAAAAGATTCCCCTGATTCAGGGTTGGGTACGTTGGTGGGACTCACACAGCGAAGAAAGAAGCTGCCAGCCAGGGCGCAATTAAAAGCCGATGGATGCTGTAAATTTTGCTCCCTAAGCTTGGGGGATGTCCAGTTAGTTGTGCATGGTTTTATATTCAGGAAGCGTTTTGTCGAGTTCTCATGCTATTTGGTCGTGTCTTGTATGGCGCAGTGAATTCATTTGGTATTCATTCAACCTCATATGCCTTTCCCACTGGCACAGCATGGTAATTTGGAACTATTTACATGTAAAGTGAAGAATATGTTGGGGGAGAGACACTCTGACTTTTCATTGAGCAGGTAACCTTAAAGAAGTGGTTAAATTAGTCAAGCAAGATTAAGAGTTGTGTGTATTGGTGGCTTGCTTGAAATGCGAAGAAAAATGCAAGTGGAGTCATTCATTCAAAGTGCAGAAGTAATACAAGCCTACAGTCATGTACTGAAGAAGGCAAACGTGATTTAAGTGTGATCATCAGGTATCTTAACTGGCACATTTATCTATAGTTGTATTAAATAAATATTCTCCTTCAAATGAGAACTTTCGGTTTAGTAAGGCCATTCTACCCTATGTTGTATTTCTTCTACTTTCTTCCTGTCATCTGCCCCAGAATACTGATAGACAAAATATTTTTAAAAACTAAAATTCCCATTTTGTAAGAGGAATTTAGCTTTGAAAAGGCCAAAACAATATACAGCCTTTCTGAGCTGAAAGACTAAAATGTCTGGCAGTTAACAGTAAGTATAGTGATATTACACATTCAGTCATCTGGAAAAATGAACATGACATTTGTCAAAGAGAAGAAAATTAAGAGTGATTCAGCAACTAGAGGGGTTATATACAGTCAGTCATTACATTATCTGCGGAGAGGAATGCTTCCAGGAAAACAATTCCCTTCTTAACATGCATATCTCTCAGAAACTGCCTGTATTAGAAAGTATTCTTATGTAGGAGTTGTTATTTTTCTGAATTTTCTGATGGTAAGCTTTATGCCACAAGAAAGAGGTAGGGATTGAGAGGCAAAGCAATATCAGATAGCAAATACCAGAGAACAGTGAAGTAATTGATTTTTTTTTTTTTGCCATTCTCGATAGGCAAAGAGCATCAAAATTGGCTTTGAAAGAGTATGAAAATAAAAGAGCAAATGATAAAACTAAGGAAAATAGTGTAACCTTCATAAACTGCATTGATATAAATAAAAGCAATTTCTAGGCTTGTGAAGCTCAATTTCACACTTCTTAATATATTTTTTTTTTATTGTGCTGCACTGACTTCCATATTCTGGGTAAAAGTCTCTGAGCTCATATTAGTTACTGTCAGCTAATCATTAAGGAAGAGACTCATGCTGGATATGGACATGGTCATCACTCTACTAATCAAAATAGTTACATCACAAAGTATATCTTAAAATCATGCATTAAAAATATCTGGATGCAGAACTGGGAGGGAGGGAGCTTACGCAGGGAAGAATTTCTCTGTCTTAAAGAAAAGCTTGCAAAGAAAAGCTGAAAAGTTCTTCAGCTGTTGCAAGACTTACTGGCTCAGAAATATCATGATTTTTGACCTCTTGAGGCATTATTTTGATATACACTCAGCCTTTCTTAATCTGGATTTTCATCTGGAAGTAACAACTGCAGCTGTCAAAGATAATGTTATCATGAATGGCTGGGGAGATGGACCCCTCTTAAGAGCTCGTCAGTAGAACAAGAATTTGTGGCTTTCTGGTGCCCTTAGAGCAAGAGGTCTTAGGCTATTAGCTGTGTGCCCAGATGTACAACTGGAAATGGGGCTACCACCTGATGAATCCTCTTGAGAACTGTGAAGAGGTTTCTCCGTAAAAGGTGAGATCTCACCTCCAATTTTCGGTTACTTCTTGTTCCCCTCTAAAAACAAAGTCGCATGAATACCAGTGCAGTCAGATTGCACTCATGGGAATATCACTGGGATTCCCTTTCCATTATAAATATGTAGAGTATAAATCTCTCTTCTCATTAGTCAGAAAGTACACTGTAACAAAATAATAAATTAACAATGAGTATGATAAACTTTGAGTGACTCATTCCTTTTAAGCTTAAACTTTTCAGCAATATTAGTGTTCACGAATTTCTGGTTAGTGAATTTTTTGGTTAATAAATTGTCATTAACAGCGAATAATTTAGATTTGAAAGGATCTCTGAGGTTCTTTCGTCAATGCACTGGTACAATCATCAGGTTTGCTCAGAGATGTCTCCAGTTGAGCTTTGAGATCTCCAAAGATGGCAGCCTCTCTGGGCAAGAAATTTTTCCTTATATCCTCTCAGAAACTCGACTTTGGATTGCTGCATCTTACCCTTTCACTGTGTGTCTTCGAGAAGACTTAGTTTTATCTGTATTTCCCACCATTATGTTAAGCATGGATCCATCCTTACAAAAGGTCCATTTAACCTCCTTGAAAATCAGCCATTAAGTGACTTCTTTGTTTTAAATAAAAATCTAAATTCAGGATGTCAGCCTTTTACAGTTGAGTTGCTGACCATCTTCCTTTTGATTCAGTCCAGGCAAAGGTGTTTTTTCTGCCTTTTTAATTTTTTTTTTTCAATACATTCTTTGTAAATTTGGAATATGGTTGAAAACTGGTGCCTTATGAAGTCTGTGCTGGAATTAAATTGATCTCTGTTGAGTAAGCTCCTGTCCTGGCCTCCCAAAGATTGGGGGTAATCACGTTTGCTTCCCTCAGGAAGGTCTAGATGAATTTTCACCGTATTCAAAGGCTATTGGGTGACTCAAGCATTCTCCATTGGTGCAGTGGAACAGTTAAATAATGAAAAAACAGTGCATTTTTTAATAAACTAACTGAAACCAAAAGGAGTTAATCAGGTTGTTCATTAGCCAGCAGGTAAAATGAAGTTGACAGTAGCTGACAACTGCATCTTTGTGTTTATCCCTTCAGCATATATAATGCAAAAAAAGTGGGAATCAGGCAGAATAGGTCAAAGAAGTTTTCAGGTAATCCTGGAAACAACATAAACAGCTTAAACAGGTTAAATAGCTGAGCAGACGAGTTTTTCTCTTTGCTGCTGGCATGCTTGTTTGTCCCCATGAAATTCAGGTATAAGAAACGTAATTATCACGGGAGTAGCAAGTCCTAGCTCTGAAATCCTTGTGCTCAGGTGTAAGCAACCTACATGAATTTCAAGGTGCTGAAGAGCCAGAATCAATAGGATTGTTTTCTTTGAAAGAAGATGTATAGCTAAACATCTTTGCTTAAACTGGATTTATTTTTCGCTAATATTACAAGGGATAGGATAATGTTCCTGACATAGCAGCTGAAGTTTGTGAGTTTGAAGATAGGATAGGATATTCTTGTAGCCAACTGTTCTACAGGATAAGAAGGATAAGAAGTTAGTCAACATTTTGATCATTCATTAGCTTTTCTTCCCTTTACTCTGATAGTCTCATGCATATTAGCTAGCCGAACTCTGTAGGAGCTGTGTAAATCTGGGCTCCTCCAGCAGATGACTTGAAAGACTCCCAAGAATGCAATATTTGCAGTCAAATGCAATTGATTACAGGGATGAATCTGGGCCCAGTATATTGGAGAATTTTTGCAAAATGGAAGTAGAACAGTCCTTGAGAGTTTATCAAATCAATCCCTCAACCCTAGGGGTTACGCATTGCTTGTAGTGCAAATTCAAGCAGTTTCACTGTTTTTTTTTCCCTGTACTTTTCAGTTAAGCAAGTAACAAGTGGGCCCCAGGTTGGGCTTGTGACCAAGGTGGTTGCTTCTTTCTTTCTGTTTCACTAAATACCCAAACTCAGAAACTTTTGCCTTCTGTGGGCTGGCACAGGCTGGCATGGCCTTGCACACCGGCTATTACAGGCTGCCTGAACCACACTGCGTTCAGAGGCTTAGACACATGTAGGTTAATGTCCCAAGTGCAAATCTTGATGGAAAGGCTTTCCCAATCTGGTCAACTAAATCTTATAATCACAACCAAGCTGTAGGGGATCTGAGAGATTTCTAGTATTACATCTCCTGCACTTGTTCTTTTTCAAATGAGGGCTTTGAGGGCTTATCTTATATTGGCAGTGCTTTAGCTGTTCTTAAAATTTCCAAAGCAGAATATAAAAGAGAGGATTCATGTCAAACAGATGTTTACCATCACTGATTGATGCTCTTGCAAGCAATAATGTCACCTGAAGCAGATCAATTAGAAGCATTTCTCTTTCTTTCATCATAAATCTCTTTAAAGCAGGAAATAGTAGGAAACTTGAAAGAAAGATAGATGTGTCTCATTAAGAGGAGTAAGGTATGATTAAACAATAAGGTACTCAGGGTGGGTAACAGCACCGAACTGTGGAGGACTCATCTAATTGCCACTGGCTTCCCAGCCCAAAGGAGTGGTAATTCAGAAGTTAGACATAGTTCCTGAGGTATGTTGTCACAGTGCTAAAAGTTACACTTTGGAGAATTAACCACACTGGTCCCTAGAGGTGAACTCAGGAGAATTTTTGAACTGTTGAACTGGTGCTTCACCAGGCAGATGATGGTTCAGAAGGGGTTGCATCCACTTCTGCTGTGAGGGGACAAAATCTCACTCATTGACTCTGATGGAGACATGACTCTGTTATAGTAATGTTCCCGCAAAAAAGCAAAACCACACAGAACATTTTCCTATTTTCATAAATGGCATAACTCCTTTTGGTTTCAAAAGAAGGAGGACAGAGCTACTTGCTCAACTACGCCAAGTCCTCCCCCCATTGGACGTAATGGAAATTAATGCAGCTCTCTCTACTGCTTTACCCTGAAGTACAAAACTGGAAGAAAATAGTACTTTCCACCCAGTGAAGCTAGAATGGGGCTTACTGTTTTCATAATCTCTTTGAAACATCCGTGCTTGAGGCAGAAACTAAGATCCGACATTGAGGCATTTTGACAGTGTCAACGACCTTGTGACTGTCGTTGCGCATAGACAAATAATTGCACCACCGTACTGTGTCCTGCCATGCACTCTTATGCAAGAGAAAGCAGCTGGGAGGTGCTCCGCATGTTTGACAGGTATTGCATGTGGACAGGGCGGCTTTCTTCTGGTGAAGGTCGGGGCTTCTGATTCTCCTTGGCCCTGCCTACCCTGTGTGGACTCCTTCCATCCACCCTGTCCCACCTGCCCTGCTCCACCATGAGTGAAGCTTTACCAAGTGGGTCTGTCACTCCTGACAGGGCTGTGTGTCCTGCCCAGCAGCTGCAAAGAGTGCCTGGGATGTTACCAAAGCTGAGTTGCACCATCTCAGCCCTGATTTATCAAGTGTGCTTCTCAGGTAGCTCCCGTACGCTGTGGTGTAGAGGCCTCTCTGCTCCTAAGCTCCAGGTGGAAGCAATAGCCCCATAACCTCAGTCGGTTGGTTTGTGTTTTGTCTACAGCTCTTGTTTGCCCCATGGGAAGTGCGCTGCACATGCGGTGGAGCAGGTCATAGCACTGTTATCCACTGAGTAACCTGTTTCAGAGGATAGTTTACTCAGGCCTGAGGTCTTAGTAGTTAAGGAGCTTGGTTAAGACCTATAAACTCCCTGTGGTCCAGGGTCCATCCTATTCCAAGTCTTATTCTGAGGACACCTTGTGTAACATCCTTCTATGCTTTTTGAGATCAAAGCCATACACAAGCGATGGGACTTTATTACCTCTTTTTATCTACTGGCGGATGAGGCAGGACATCCTTCCTCTTGTACCTTCTCCATGGTCTAAAGAATCTGTCTTTCCTTGGAGAGAGAAGATGATATCTTGAAAAAGGGATAGTTTGGTGTTTCAGTCCCTCAAAGCAGATGAAGGAATCGAACCCTAAGCTTTCACATCGTGGGTCAGCAAGGATGTGGCTGGCAAGGCTTGCAGAAGAGCCTCTGATGTCTCTTTCACTTTAAAAGAAAGAAAAGAGCTAGTTTGCTAGCTAGTTGGTTAGAACTGTCACACACACAAAAAGAAATGGTGAAGAAAGCCTTCTCAGTCAAATATTTGGTGGGTGGGGAGGAGATGGAGCAGAGGTCCATTCACAGGATAAGAAAAGCAAGAAGTAGAATGGCAAAAAGAGTGAGTTTTAGTCTGGTCTGTCACTCACCTTGGTTCAATCACTGTTGTGCTTTGCTCTTTGATAATTTAAATGAGTTGGCTAGCTATGATCAGTGGCAAAATATGTTGCTTGTGTTTCTTGGCCTGCTCATATTTGCATGTGTAACTACAAGATCGGGTTCAGTAAGAAAGAAAAATGGATTTCTGTACTATGCCTCTAGATGGCAAACTTTATCTGTTCTGTTAATCATATATATTCGAAGCAAATACGCTCAGGCTCACCCACACTGGAAGAAACGTCCCACACCACAGGACTTGGTCAGTTCTGGCATGAAAGTTCCTAGAGTCCTGTGCAAGGTTCAGTAGGGAAAAAGAAAAAAAAAAAAAAAAAGAGAGATCAAGTCCTTGAGAAATGTGTTTATTCATAGACTATGATTTGTAAGCTACAATAATGAAACCACGTTTGAAAGACAGTATTTTTTGAAAACCTCTTTATTGCACCTAACAATGCACCTAAAAATGTTACCTGCCTTTTCTTGCTCTTAATTCCAGGCATTATTTGCACAGTTGCTGTGTCAGTAAGGAGCAAGTGTAAGGAATCTGAATTAGAATGAGGAAATCAATAAAACTGCCCTCGGACCTGATTGTGATTTAACTGCTTTGTAATTAGTAATGACTCCAGGGGAAGTGCCTGGCATAAAAGAGCTGTAAGATGTCTGGTCTTCAGGTGCTTCCAATATATGCATCTTAAATAAAAAGGATGATAAAGACCTGATCTTCTGTGTCTGCTTTGTCTTTCAGACAGCTTTAAAGTCAGTGTGATGATGCTGTTGTAACACAGAGCTGTTTTACAGACCTCATGATATTAAATGATTTAATGGGAAGCAAGATAGCAACGAATCAAAGCCGTCTTTCTGTCTAGAAATCAGAATAGGTTCCCAGCCCTACATTTCAGCTTCCAAAAGCACGCCTCGTGTTCCTGGAAACCCTGTTTTAGCAGCGTATCTCTGTAATTGAGTTATACATCATGCTAGTTGTCATCTGAATTTTCCGTAAAGGCTGATGTTTGTGTCTAGTGCTGTGTTGTTTGTATCTTCTCTTGCCCTTGCTGAAACACTCTCTGTACCTCTTTGCCTCTGTGAAACAGTCTGCGAACTCCTGCAGGGAAAGAGCACCTCATTCATTTCCACGATGGTCATGAAGAGAACATTTTACCCAGGGATGATAAGTGGAATTTTTCATCAGTTACCCTGAAAGACTTTTCTATAGCCCTAATGATCCATGTAAATTTTAATGTTCAATTTGCTTGCCCTGTCTTAGTTTCAGCCTTCTACTTACTCTTCCATCCTTCAAGCTCTTTTCCTCCATTCTTTGTTTAAGCTGCTTGCTCTATCATGCTTCTGACTGGACTGAAAGGTCTTAGAGGAGGGACTTTTAGTTCTATAAAACATCTGAGCAAAGTTTAAGTACTGTATAAATACATAATGACCCAACTCACATTGCATGTTCTGCCCTAAGTGACTTGCCTCCCTTTTCTGTCTTTACACCCTTCACTTCACCCTAGGGATTACGCAGTCTTTCTAAGCAACTTCAGTTCTCTTCAAATCAGTCTTCATACACCGGAGATCGCTGCAGTAGGGTTTGACTCAGATTTTGCTTCCTAACAGGGAGATGTCCAGATCTTGTGCAGTTTTGATCACATTTCACTGAGCTGCCTTGCCAGAGTCCTTACCTCTTGCTTCTCGCATGTGAAGCCTCTTGGACCGGCGTCCTGGTGCCGTCGTGCTGCCGGCTGCGCGCTCGCATCCCTGGCTCCTGTGGAGCTTCCTGCCTTTCACTTCCCTGGTGCCTCTGTGCCCTAGATAAGGAACTGGTTTGGACCTGGCTCTTGTGTAACTCTTCAGGGAGTCAAGAAACCTGCTTTCCTGGTCTCTGCCTCCTGGGTGACCATGCACCTCCAAGCATTTTGTTTGTCCTCAGACATGAAGCATCCCTGAGTGTTGCAGGGGAAGTGGATGAAGCTCATTGCTCTGGGTTTACTCAGTCAGAGAGTTCACTGGCAATGAAAAAGAGAGCATACCATGTCCTTATATGATAATATATAAAACACATGAAAATATCATTTTGGTCATATGTAAACATAGTCATTAATATTTAAATGTACCCATGAACATGACTGAAGTTTTATGCTGTCCAGAACAGCTTTTGTCCTTCCTTTTTTTTTTTTTTAATTTTGACAAAGAAGGTAAATAACATAATCTGGTTTGTTCTGAACCATCAGACTTTCTTTTCTCCTGATTTCTCCCTCCATTTTGATTACTAAATGAAAAAATTATCCTTCTGGCTCTGCTTAAACATGAGGACACGGCATGCATAACCCTGTGCACATGATGCCTTTTTTCTTTCACTGAGGCCTTGGCACAACGTAGCCTCCTGGAAGATCCATAGGTAATCAGCCCTTGTTGTTCTCTTTTGTATCTCACTCCATATTGTCTTCACGTATCTACTTTATCCCTTTAAATGGACACAGAGTGATGGGGATACCTCCCTTCCATCTCTCAGCTCTTTAATTTGACTGGTAAACGACAAGCTGACCCCTTCTACCAGCTTTGAGACAGACATGTGCTATAGGACCATATCTTTCACTCAGCCTTGCAATATGTCCTTGTGCAAGCCGGCCTTTTGGTCTTACCTCACAGCGGAGAGGAGTAATCAACAATTGAACTCCCTGTTGTAACACAGCAAGTCTTTCTTTCACTCTAATTAAATGATTCCCATAGTTGATAAATGGGTGCATATTGACCTTCTCTTTCAAGGTTAGAGAGTCCCAGAGCATCCAGGACATCTTTTCATCTTTTGGAGATACATATGCCTAACTGCTGAGAAAAGTTATTGACTCCTGTGCTGAATAAGCAGTGAGGGAAGCAGTGGCCTCTGACAGTGTGCCAGCTTGGGAATTTGGGAAGAGGATTTATCTCCTCACAAATTCGTATGAAAAATATGCTGAGGTCACTATGTGTTGCAGCTGAGCATTAATCAATTTTACGTTCTTCTTTTTATATGTTTTTTTAATACTGGGACTTTGGATATGTGTGTAATCATCCATGACTCCACTTATTGAGCACTTTTCCTCTCTGCTTTGCATTAAGCAGAATTAGATATGTGAGTATTGCTTGAATATTACTTGAATTATATTTTTATGCCATCTGCAATTAGGAATCAATGGAAAGACCCCGAGGAAATTATTTTTTAGCCTATAGTTCTAGTCTCAAAGAAGTAGGTCATGCAAAGTAAATGTGCATTCGCTTCCTTAGCTATAGGCTATTTCCCCCAGGCTAGAGCAGACCCAGCGGGCAAGTGGCTGAAATTTTGGCTCTTGTTTTCATCTCCCTTGCCTTGCTGTCCATAGGAAGTAGCTTAAGCATGCCACCAGCTAAATCTGAGCAAAGATTCTGCTGTCTCCGGTGTTAAATATGCGATAGTTTGGAGAACTGTAATTCTTCATGTGTTGAGTCCATCACCATTTTTTTAAAAGAGAAATGTATTTTAAGAGCATTATATAAGTGCGTATGTATAGACATAAGACTTCTCACAAATCAGAAATGTGTCATCATGCTCATGAAGTGGGGCTTTGGAATAAAGGATTTTTTTACCTATCTCAGTAACAAATGTGATGGATGTCTTACCCTATATGCAACACTGTGATAGGTATTGATAACTGTGTGTATCATTCCACTGGATGTGTAATACAGGCAAGCTAACAAATGCTGTGGTTCTGGAAAAGCCATGCTTTTCAAGTCCAGGCTCTCCATATAATCTTACACTGTGTTCATGCTGACAGCAAATAATAAATGTATTTTATCACAAAGAGGGAAAGCAAGAATAGCTCCCAGCTGGATGGCATTTTCATATTGATAACTGTGTGTATCATTCCACTGGATGTGTAATACAGGCAAGCTAACAAATGCTGTGGTTCTGGAAAAGCCATGCTTTTCAAGTCCAGGCTCTCCATATAATCTTACACTGTGTTCATGCTGACAGCAAATAATAAATGTATTTTATCACAAAGAGGGAAAGCAAGAATAGCTCCCAGCTGGATGGCATTTTCAAATGATCCATCCCGAGTCTGCTCTTCAGGAGCACAACCTACATCTTGTTGCTGTCATTCCTCTTTTCTTTGAATGATCAGCTCTCCCTTCACCAGGCTTCTCCACTCAGCACCTATCCTTCAGGATGCCAAGTAAGCACCAGGTGCTTTGGGCTGTTTCCCAGAGCAGAATCAGCTCAGGTCTTAGCCTGGGCCTCCTTTGTGAAAACCTTTTCTAATGTAAACAGGGCTCTTGAAGCTTCAAGGAAGCCCTGGGGAAAATGACAGGCTGTACAAAAGACTTCTTTTGTTGTTGCTGGACCAGTTGGCTCACTCAGCATCTCACATCTCCTCACTACCCTTTGGTCAGAGTCATGTTATTATAAGCATATAATTGTGCATTTAGGTAGCAGCTCCTCTGTTAAGACTACAATTTAAAATAATGAAGGAATTTAATTTATATCAGTGATGCTCCCCATAGGAGCTCAACACAAGACTATAATAAGCTAATTTAGAAATGACACATATTTCCCTCAAACCCAGCAAAAATGAAAAATGTAAAAATGAGAAGGGCTTACCGGCTCTGTGCTCATGAGAGCTCATTCCAAAAATAGGACTGAGCTGGTTAAAAAAATGCATTTGCTTAGGCATACAAGCAATTTGGAAGTTTCTACGTAGTTTCTAAAGGCCAAATTAGACCAATTCAAGAATAACTGAGTCATAGGGGATTTTGATTGGCTCTCTTTTAGCAAGAATTAGAATTAAAAATCACCTCATGCGGTGTTAGCAAGCTGATTTTTAAGTTTGTAATTTGACTTCTGAGAGCCAGTCAAGGGTTAAGAAGAAGGCTCTTAGGCATGGGCAAATTTCCAAAGCAATCGGAGACTTCATTCTCTAATTGAAGTCGGTGTCAGGAAGCGTGTTTTAGCATGACCTTCAGGAAGTTCTTTAATTTGTTGTTAATATATCAGCCCTCTCTTTTCCCTCCAGTATAAACAGCAGCTTTACCCAGATTTTTTCTTCTTTTTCTCCACGAAAAAGCCAAGAGGAGCTTCTGAAACTGAACCAGGAAAAGATGAAGGTGGTCCTTCCTGGAGAAAGATTGCCTTTAACAGCCTGACACAACAGGGAGGCTGCCCTCAGATTAGGAAATGTTTCAAAGCCTCAGCGTTACCCAAGAGAGGTGGTTGCCTTCAGGGCCGCTACAGACAAGCAAGGGCCTTGCATTAGCAAAGCAGGTGAGGACCACGCTCAAGATTTATAAACCTGAGTGTTGACGTTTTCAGTGCCACCACCTGTTTTGACCTTGGGAGGAACCCAAAATGCTGCGGGAGGTTGTAAGCATCAGATGAGGAAAGAAAGGGAATCTTTGCCCTTCTGCATGTACAGGAAAAGTCCTTCATTGGTGGGGCAAAATCTGGCACCAGGGAGGAGGATTTTGCCTTCTACTGATGTTTTGTAAATGCACAAGGCTGTAAGGATGCAGAGGAAAAGAAGCTAACAGGAGTAAAGGTGATTTCATCACAAATTTGTATATATAGATTAATTTACTGCTGTACCTTTTCCAGAAAAATCACAACTTGCAAAAGACTGAAGGATTCCTAGGTCACAGCAGCTGCTGAAGTGAGTTGCGCTATTCAGCGAAGCCCATGCTAGGCCATACGTGGAAGGTTAATGTCAGTTCGGTAAAAGTCTAATACTAGAGGTTTTTGAAAGCAGCATTCCATCCCATAGGGAATTCTGCTATCCCAGAAGTGTGGGTGTTTAGTCCAGTTTTGATGAAAAGTTGACTTTTACTTAAAGGCAAAAAAAATCCATTTTGGAAACAGAAACCCTTGAAATGACTCTTTGATGATGCTTCAACATTCAAATTCATAGCAAAACATAAAGAAAAAGCTAAAATCTCACAAGAAATTGGAACGAAGTGAATTGAAAAAGTCTGCTGAATTTTCTCCCTCCCCAAGACGGTTCCACAGTTCTGAATTGCTTGGGTGATTCTTCCATCCCTTCCTACCAAAATACAGACTGTTCCTCTAAGGTATTTTATTTTTCATGGGACATATCGTTTTGGAGAAAGTGTTTTCAGCCACAAAAAAAAAAAAAATCCGTTATTTTGCTAAAGGAGCAACACCAATCTCTCTGAGGGCTGTGTCTGTGTCAGCAATCAGTGCAGACCAATAGCAGTAGGGATCTACAAGGCACCCACGCAATATCCACCACAACCTTCTTTACTCTGTGGACTGTTTGTCACTGGAGTGCATGAGGCACTGAAGTGTGTCTCCATTCAGAGTCACCTGGAATGGGTGCAGGTCACACAGTCTTGAATCAAAACTCGGCTGAGGTCCCTTCGGGTGGCCTCCTGATCTGGACGAAGGCGCTTCTGCAGATGCAGTGCGAGCACAGAGCTGACTCGCGCTAGCGAGAAGACCCCCCTGCTTCCATCATTAGCTACTCAGTGACTTACGTGGTTATGCAATGAGGTGCTGCTTGCTGACATAGGAGGTCAGCTATCCAAGGTTTACAGAGGTTTCTTATTTTATTTATGTATTTTTGTTTAATGGATCATTCCTCTAACGCAATGTGTCACTAGTATTCCCTATTATTTTTATGGCAGGTTTGGTATTACTGTGCAAACATCATTAATAGGACAAACATTGCCTTGATGTAAATCACCAAATAGAAAATCAGGGCTTAAAAGAAGAAATTCAGAAGACACTGTTGTTCACACTTTTTTCAAAAACAGTTTCAAAATCTGATGTAGCACTAGGCTTACTCTGCAAACTCTCAGTAATCACTGGCCATTACTTTCAAGTGAACACAGAAAGGGGATCCCTGTTTCTCAAGGCATACAGTGTATGCTAAATGAGAATAGGGTCGTATTTCCTATTGACTATTTCATCTCATTCAATTGCTCAAACTACAAATATTCAATGGTTCCACTTCTATTTTTTTAGATTCATTCGATTATAAACTGTACGTGCTCCTCAGAGGCATATTGCAAATGGTCCAGACTGAAAAATACAAATGATTCCGTAATAAATAAATAAATAAAAAACTAGAATCTCAGCATCTTGCTTTTAAGGAAATGTGATCAAAGTGAGTAATGGAATATTGCCACTAAGTAATGCTTAGCCTGCAATTATTGGTATGATCTTATGCAGTCCATCTGGGTGGTGGCTAAAGTATTGCTGAAGAAGTCTCAAGGCAGTTCTACAAAGTCACTGAAGAGGCGTATTTTTGCAAAACACTACCTAAAGGCATCACCTGGAGCATTTTGTAGATCTACTGACAAGAACTGGATATTTTCACGTGCCTTGAAGTCCAAAGAAGGTTTGTGAGATCAAGAGGAGATGAAGGAAAAAAAAAGGCATTTTTAAGATGATGAGCGCATTCCAAGGAAGCACTTTAAGACAATGCACTTGTAACTCTTCAGTGCTATATTTGTGATTTCTGAGGTACACTCTTCAAGATGAAAAAATGCAGATAGTGAGTTTGACTTGCTCTCTAGAATCGTCTGTATCTTGCAAACCCTGGGTTTTATTGAGCAGTTTTAAGGCCCACCCGTGAATACTTTGTGCTCCACACCAGTGTGACTAGTGTGACCTTGCGGAGACCAGTCACACCATAAATCAAGGCCCTGGTATATATTTATAAGGTTAGGCTAGTTAACACCCAAAATGCCAAGAGATATATGTTGCCATTGTATTACAGTCCTCCTTTGGTAAGTCATGATAGGCTGAAGGTTTCATTGGTAAGTTCAAGTAGAATATTGGAGCTGTGTGAGTATATACAGCCATTTACAAAATAGAACTGTAGCTCTTTTTAGATATATCTTGGATTGCAGTAAGAAATAAATGAAGAAATGTTAATGCTTGTATTTTGCTCTTGAGTGAGAAGAAGCTACCATAAAGGCAGTATGCAAACTGTAAGAAACTGAGTTGGAGCTGTTTTGTTAGTTAAGC
>NW_010580154.1:0-10430 GCF_000705375.1 Tinamus guttatus
AAGCTAGGGAACACTGACCTCTTCTGGATATTTCTGCAAGTGGCAACAAGGTAGAAAAGAGCCGGCCTAGGTTTGTCTCTTCGGTTGTATCTATTAGGAGGCAAGTGGTGTCCATCCCCCCAAAGTTATAAACCTCACTAAAATCTTGCTATGCTATTCTGTCCTACAGGGGTTGCATCAGGCAGAAGAGGTAACATATAACAACTTACACCTTGTAACTTTCATAGTTTCCCTTTTTTTTCCCTCCCTAACAGAGTACTACAGCACCGTGTACTTCTGCAGTACCTCCAAGCGAGAATTTCACTGGCTGTAGACAAGCTCCCAAAAGCAGACATTTGGCAACCTCACTTTTGCATGAAAAGAGGCAGGCAGAAAAGAAGTCACAAGTTCCTTTACAAGGTAACAGACATTTTTTTTTCTGACCTCAGGGCTTAACAACTAAGTGTTCTCATCCTGTTGCTTTTGTCTTTATAAAGATGTTCCCTTAATCATTTATTGTGTTATACATATTTGCATCCACACACATCTATAAAATTCTCTACTGAGATTCCCACCAATTAAAAAAAAAATCATTAGCATCACCATTCTATTTCTCTCTATATGTATCTATATAGCTCTACGTTCTGGAAGGATTTCTTTTAAGTGCATAGTAACAACCCACAAAGAACTACTGGTATGACCAGCAGAAACTATCCTCTTTCTTTGTCATCCCTGAGGAAAGGCAAGCTCTCAAACAGTCAGCCCCAAGGAAGGGCAAGCTCTCAAACATACTATCATCTGGCTAGTAATTTGCCTATGGTTGGATTTCTGCAGATGAGCAAAGCAGTGCAGAAGACAGACGCCCATCCTCACATCTCTATTTTACCTATTTAAACATTCTCAGATGCTCCTGTTTGTTCTTACAAGCCATACTCAATAATTCCAGCGACAGCTACATCTCCTGCAGCTAGGAGCCAACATCTTCCACTACTGCTAATGTCACTAATGGCCAGTCTATAAATATACATACATGGAAATAACTGAACAGACTGAAGTCTACAGGCTTACACTCCTTGAGTGCAATACTGTGCATAGCCTGGATTGATATTGCTCACATCAATAGAATTGATCTCCAAATCAAAAAACAGCAACATTTCTCCAGGAAGATGACTTTGCACTACAAATATATCCTATTGATTAAAGCCAGTTATCACTATACCCAGCCAGCTTTGCAGAGAGGCTCTCACAAAGAAGGGCTCAATCAGCCATGTTTTAAGTGTCGAGGTCCTGAATGCACCCCTTATGAGTGGCTTAATTGTCCCAACTGGTCTCACCTGGGCCCCCACCCTGCACCCTCCAATTGTGCCTCAGGAGCTCTATTTAAGCTCAGGCCCAGGCAGCTCACTTTCACTTTGAGGTGTGTTGTAGGCAATTGTTTTTGATACTGTTTTTTTGCTTTCCCTGGATCAGCTCTGGACCTGTGTTTTAAGTCTTTTCTTGTTGTTGTTTTTAGATGTTGCTACCTGGACTTTCTCAGTGGGTGATGGACCTGTTCTTTTGCTTCATTTTCTTAGGTGATAATAGTTAAGGAGGCTTATTATTGCTTTAAGTTCTGAGAGTCACGAGGCTGAGGCCCTCCTAGATACGGATATCCCCTAGCGTTGGGGTCTCTTAGCTTGTTTTCCTTTGTGGAGTGACTCTGCTCTCATTTCCCAGTATAAGCTACCCTATTCCATGCATTCCCTCACCTGGTGAGTTTCTAATTTCTTCCTATGCAAAGAATAAATGTGTGTCTTAAAAGTTCTCCTTAACTGGACAGTCATAGTTCTGATTTTCCCCCCCCCTGGAGCTGGGATATATATCCAAATTATAAAACTAAGTATGATAAGGCTGTAGAGAAGCAAATATTAATTAAGGAGGAAAAAAATGAAAGCTACTTATTTCAGAGTTGTGTGTATACTAATTAAAGTAAGCACTCATTAAACCTATTAAGTGAAATTTAGTCTTGATAATGCATTTAAGGGTGCTGGAAGCAATAGCACAGCAGTTCATAGCCTGTGGCTTTGGGGAAAGAGTGATTAGTTTGTTCAACAAATAATATATGGCTTCAAAGCTGGCATTAGAAATTTCCTTGAGTGAATGTCTCTGCATGAAACTGGCAAAAGCCCTGAGGCCTGGGGCTTCAATGCTCTCAATCTTGATATGGGAGACTTTTTTCATGGTGAAATAATTATTTGTACAAACTACAATGTGGGTGCAATTATAGTGGTCTAGCACATCTCTTGTTCTTATTGTAAATGGATTATATTGAGGCAAGCAGTTTAATACTGCTTGGATTGTATCCATGCTAGTGATGAGACCAGGCAATGTGAACTTATGCAAAGACTCCTGAGGATCTACCTTGATCTGTGCTGTAAGCTCTACTGTGGATGTCAAAGTAGACCTCTCTTCCACAGTTTGGTTTGAATGGAAGGCAGTACAACTGGAGCAATCAGATCAGGAACCAGTAGGTTGTGGTCCAAGCCATCATGTGACTGCAGGAGGCCCTTGGGATGCATGTTGCCTTGTGAGTGCCTGTTACCACCTTCACAGATCCCTTTAGAGCTGTCTGGGGGTTCCCTTCCGGTGCTGGATGGTGCTTGATAACACAGGCAGCTGACAAAGCTTTCAGACAACAAACAGCTCAGGACTGTTTGCTTTCCCTGCAGTTTATAGTCTTTAATAAAACACTAGACTGGGCTGGTGGCCAAGTGCAGTTTTAAGCTACTCTTTACGATGGCAGAGTGTGGAGGCTTGCTGAGACTGGTGACACAGCATGTGCTGTGGGTCAGCACTGCAGCACCTGAGACCCTCTTACAGCTGTCACTGCTCTGAACTGGGATGGACCTGGGATCCCCAATCATGGGCCACATGCGCCTGTCTACAGAGCATGTGCTCAACCCTGTCTTAAAAACTTGCAATTGAAGCCCATGTAAAATTGTGAGTTTGACTCCTGGCTTGTTCATCCAGCCACCAATGGATGTTGCTCCTTATAGTTTACTTTCTAAGGCATTAAGTGTTTAAGTGGTGTCTCATAGAATCTGTTTTAAAGGCACTTAAGGTTAGAGGGATTTCATCGAAGTTGTTCTCCTCCCTCCCTCCCTGTCATCTCTTGGTTTCATGTGACAAGAATATTTATGTAATCAGACTAGGTCTCTCCAGGGAGCACTTTGCATTGCAATACTGGTATGCTTTGCTTGGGGTTTTGTAAACCCCTATGCCCACTTGGAGGAAGTGGAGTATTGCATGTTCCCTTGGTAGTGCTGACTTTGTAAAAGCAATGTTTCTAGTGGCTACAATAACAGATAAAGAATTAGAACATACTCATTTTATCTCTTGCGTGAATCACAGTATTTGAGTTTTCCCACCTGCCAATGAACTAAAACTAACTTCCTGAATTCTGGTTGTTCACGACTGTTCCTCTTCTGACAGCTCAGTGACACAATTTAACAACAGACAACAAGTACACGCCTCTGTACTGGGCCGGACTCTGAGCTGCTATAAAACAGCCTAGTTCTGGTAGATCTTTAGCTCCAGTCTAGAATCTGTGTGATCAATTTTAAGTAACATTTTATTTGTTCAAGTCAGGTGTACAGGGCCCATGTTTGCTTGTGTTCATGCTGTGTAAAAACAGGTTGCTTTCTGATCACTCTCAGCCCAGCAGTCTCCCCCATGAGTAGGGCCTGGGTGTTGTCAGGCCTCTGCAGAGCTGTTCTGGGTTTGTGGGAGCTATAATAAGCCAGCTGTACGGACATGCTCACTAGAGCACAGGCTGTATTCATCCAAACTGCTAATTTTAGATCTCTTCCAGCAAAAGTGCGTATGTGCAAGGGGCTGGTGTGCAGCTGTTACGTGAGCTGGGAACAAGAACATGAGAGGGGTGGTTTACCTGCTTTAACAACTGACATCAGGAAACCAAAGCCCTGAGGATAAACAAAGTGAAGACAAGGTGCATTATTTTATTGCAAGATTAAGTTGCCTCTGTCAATCTTGTGATTCTGTCTGTGCTGACCTTGGCAGCTTCACCAGAGGGCAAAACTGAAGCCCTGTGTTTGAAGTGTGCTCACTTAAAAGTAGTGCCCTTTATTTAGGGGCAAAAATAACCGTTCTTAAAAATCACTTCCAGCAGTGATTAAGTCCTTAGAAGAGGAGGAGTCCATGCTGAAGCCCTGGAGAGGTGCTGCAGGAGCGAGTGAGAGCTGTGATACAGGTAAGAAACGCTCCCAGAGCACACGAGGGGGCAGTGGATTCTGCTTGGAGCTGTTGAGCTGCTCTTTGTGCTGCACACAGCTGTCCCGGTGCCTTCCCATGGGTAAGGGCTTTCTCCATGGCTGTATACAGTGAGACACGGCACTGTGCATGCCCAGTGCTGCACAGTCAGGAGCCCCAGGGACTCTCTGTGCCTGCGGATTTTGCAGACAATACTGGAGAGCAGAAGCCATCCCAGCTTTCCAGGCCACCTTTACTGTGCAGGGCCTTGGTGGAGCCCCACGTGCCTGTGCCCTAAACGTGCCTGTTGGGGCGGCTGCCTAGGGAATTCCTCGGTGCTCTGGACTACATCCAAACGTTTGCGGAAGGGCAGAGAGGGGATTGGCAATGGACTGACTTCCTGCGAGCTGTGCGAAAGCAGCTTTGCTCCCAGAGAGTCCCACCCCACTCCAGGGCGGGGACTCTCTGCTTAAGAGCAGAGCAGAGCTGTCCCCATCACTGCCGTGGCCCCTGCCTGGGACAGCAGGTGAGTGCCAGTTAACCGCAGGGTCCTCCTTGGCGTGGGGAGGGGGTTGTGTCACTAGCGGTGCTGGGGGCAGCGCCAAGTCCTAGCTCGGCTCGTCACTGCACAGGCGGCCGCGCCCAGTGCGGCTGTGCGGGAGCGCGGCAGCCTCCGGCTGCGTGGACACCCTCTTGGGTGGCGATGCCAAGGCCCGGCATGCGGGGTGGGTCTGGGCTGAGGGAAGACAGGGAATGGGCAGTGGGAAGGAAGAATATGGCTGACTCTTTCCAGGCAGGAGGATGCAGTGTTTGCTTTCCCTTTCTGCTTGTGCTGTGCCCCGTGGCAAGGCTGGCATCCCCCCTGCTCGCTGGCAGTGGGAGGGCATGGCAGTGCTTTACAGTGGCTCTGGTGTGTGCACAGGGAGAAGTGAGCAGTACAGGGCTCCAGCTCTAACTCGGGATTAGGTTTAATTCCTTTTGGGGCAGCAGCAAGACCCAAGTGTGGGAGGTGCTAGGGCACTTCAGCTGCCCTGGGGCTCCTATGCAAAAGGGAGAGCTGCAAACTCCGGGCTGGGATCGGTGTCACCCAGCCCGCGTGAGGCAGAGGCCTCCAGCAGGCCCTGCTGCCTTCCCGACACGCAGCTCGCAAAGGAGGGAGCCGCCTGCATCCAGCTGGCAGTGCGGGAGCTGTGGAAAAGCTGACTTAGCGCAGGGTGTGGGTTTGTGTTCTAGCAAACGTGCGCTGAGGAAGGAACTAGTTGAACAAGTCTAGTGCCTGCTGTCCCGGGAGGTAGGTCCCAAATTAGTCTTTTCCCTTTCAGATTCTGGGACCATCACAGTGTTTGTATGTTCAGGGAACTTGAGGCAAAGCTTCTGTTGAAATGCAGCTTGTTGAGAGCTATGTGTGCTCCGAGTATGGTCAGGGAGGCTATGGTCAAAGCAAGCCCATATTGAAATGGCTGGAACACAGGATATAGTTTATGTTGCTTCCTGACAGCCGATCCAGGATCAGCTCAGTTTGAGGACACCACTGAGTACATAACTACCCGATTTACCCGAGAAAGCCAAATAGGAGGAGATAAATCATAGAAAAAATGGCTAGCGGGAGGAGATGCCCACTATACCTGCACTCTGCTCTCTTGACAGAGTGTTTAGAGCCTGCTCTCAGCCAGGGCATGGAGCTTATTGCATTAGTGAGCCCAGGCCTTTGCAACTGTTTGAACCAAATATAATCAAAGCAGGTTTATCCAGGGCACTGCAGCACAGGCTAGCTGGCTTTCTGCATGCATATTTTAATTCCTCAAATAGTTGTTTTTGTCCTGAAGCTATTTTCTTTCCTGTTGGAGCTGCAGGCAGGGAATTCTGTTAAAAAGCAGAGCTCTGTCAAATCTGAGTGAGCTCTCGCACTCCGAGCAAGGTTTGTCTCTATCATCAAACAGGGTGGTTAGAGTCTTTAACAGCGTAAAGTCCCAGCCTGAGCTGTCCATGGAGACCCTTTCCCCTGTGACTGGGGGAAATAGTGCTAAGCAGCAGGGACTATTGCTAGAGAACCTAGTCAAAGTGCCATGTGCTTCTAATTCCGCTGTTATGACCACTGCCAGCTTCCTCAGTGGGACCACATGCATGGCAATATACTGGGAGCAAAACAGCACATTTGCCCACAATTTGCAGATTGTGGGGTGGGCTAAGCATTGCTGCTTCCTCTTGTGCACTACTCTCCATGTTAGCAGTGACTCTTAAGCTGGATGAAGAAATTGGAATCTTACAAATGTCATACTCTAACTAGACTGTGTTTAATGGCTCTAATTTCATGTTCAGTGGCATTTGCCCTTAGTCCCATAGGCATATTCTTTCCTCATGTTATTCTGCTGCCTCATTTGCATTCAAATTTTTTCCTGCCTGCCTCCCTCTTGTTTTGTTTTGCCCTCTAATCCCCTTGCAAGCCAGCTCCTCCAATATCCTGCTTCTGTGTACAAACAAACTGAACAGTGAAACCCACATGAGAAACTCTGAAATTCTAAGCCATTACCCATTGTCTAGCTAAATCAAATAATAAAGGTGATTATTTGTGTAAAAAGCTAGGCTAGATCTTTTCGCTGAGGGTCTAGGCCAGATTTGTCCCACTGAAATCTATATCCTCTGAAAAAATTAACTCCACACTGACTTTAGCATGTGCTACTGAACTGCACGTATTGCAGATATTAACTGGGGAGTACTTGGGAGTGCCTGAGTGCCACAGAACGACCTGTGGTCAATGTGATGCTGAGAGCAGCTTGCCCCAACAGCACACTGAGGTGTTTGGAGTTCACAGGAGTCATGTGAAGCATGAGTAAAACTCCTGCTGCTGTTGCACAACTGGCTGGGCTCACAGCAGCCTCTGAACAGCATGAGTAAGTCTAGGGGGAACATCTGTCAGTCATCAAGTGCTCTATAATGCAAGAACACTTGTATTAACTTCGGTTGCAGGGAAATAAAGATTAATCTAAAACTTAGTACTTTTCCTCTCTTTTCTACTGTGGACTGACTATGAAAAAGACTTGGCTGGGGGATGGAGGTGAGAAATAGAGAGAGGTGTTTGTAGAGGAAGACCCTTTGCATGAAAACAAATATATGGGCAGAAAAAAATATACACCTGGGAGATGACAAATAAGCTCTCTTTTTGAGAGGTTAACAGTCAATCTGCAATCCTACAAGCAATTACATATTGCATCAAACCAAGCAGATGCTGAATACTGCACCTCTTAAGGAAGAAGGAAGTTAAAAGCCTACTATCCCAGAGTGAGGATGGCCTCTGTGTGCTTGTCTGTGCCCTGCTGTTGTCCCTGCCTCCCAGGGAAAGCTAGAATTGCAGCTGGAGCTGTGCAGGTGTCCTCCCTGCCTGACCTCCAGGCTCTGACCAGCACAAAGTTAGCCATGAGATGTGGAGAGGATGGCCACTGAGTTCATCTTCTCGGGCTCCTGTGGTGATGATATTTGCTTCTCCTTGCAGCCTCAGCTAAGCTATACTGCTAAAAACAGAAGTTTCTTAAATACCAGTGATAATCATCTGCTTGTGCATCACATCCCTTTTTCAAACAGAGCCTTTGTGGAGCAAATCCTGGACCTCTCCCATTATAAACCAGGCTTTGTTAGTACGGTTCAAAGCAGGACTGGGAATTCTGAGCTGCAGTCAGTGTCAGTGTTCAGTAGGGCTGTCAGTGCAGCATTATTATCCTTAAGCCTCAGAAATGAGGCGGATATAATCCTGCTCTACAGTATCGGTTACTTAGCCAGCCCCATTAACTGACAAGGGTAGGTATATTCTGTTAATTATTTGCTAGAAAGCTAATAGTCCCTGTGTTTTTATTACAGTTGTCTAACTGCCTCAAGACTTGGGTAATAACAGATTGACCAAATACTGCAGGGATGGTGAGTGTGGTTGTTTCCTGTACCATGTTGTGCCACTTGCTCTGATCAGATAAATGGGAGCGTAGCTCAGATAACGATACAGACTGTCATTGTCTGTGGGGGACAAGTTTCTCTCTCCTCTCCATTTCCTCATACTGGGCAGAAGGACTCACAGTTCTGGGTTGTTCCCCTTTGGGAGTTAATGTAAAATCCAATCAGATATTGGTTCATGAGAGACAGTTTTCTCCCGACAAGCTCCCTGGATATTTTATTCTCTGCAGGTTCAACCTGCAAATTCATCTTCACAGCAGTTATCTCTGTATATGTTATTGAAAGCTTACCCAGCACTAGCATTAACTACTATTAGTATTATTACTATTACTATTATTAACTACTGTTACGTTCTTCAGAATGCAGACTGATACATAAGAGATGGTGTAGTCCAGCAGGAGTGGCTCAGGACAGGAGAAACTTGTCTGTGAAATACTGCCGTGAGCAAAATGCTGTATTTGATGTCATATAATTTTTTTTTTAATGATGATTTTTTTTTTAATCATGAATAATGATTCTTGTCTGCCATTAGTGAGGTCAGGAGTAGGGTTTTGTGATCAGCTTCTTCTATGATTAATGTGGAGCTGGGAAGAAGTGACAGCTGGCCTGAACAGAGATGTCAGGTTGTCAGCCTTTATTTAATTGAAAAACAGATGTTACACAGGTGGCAATGAGGGGGTATTTTTTCCTTTTAGTCATGCTACTGTGGCTTACTTGTGTAACAGAGAAGTCTCTTTAGAACAGACTGTTTCTCTTCAGGGTAGAATGGAAGCTTCATCTAAAATCACTCAAGTTTGATGGGTAGTTTTTATTTTGTTTTGCTCTTGCTATGCTTTTTTGTTATTCAACTGTACCATATACTTGCATAGCTCTGAGTCTGCATTTGATAACTCTTCTCTTGTGAATCCAGGCAACAATCAAGGGGGTCTCAAGTTTTAATGCTGAGCAAGAAGCACACGCTCTAAGGAAAGCAATGAAGGGGTTTGGTAAGTTGTTCTTCCCTCTTAGCCTCTCATTTTTCAGACTATTGGGAGACTGTTCACTCTGGTAATTTGCTGAGAGGCAAGTCTGGCCATAAGCATTTGCCCCACTGCATCTCCAACAAGATCTGTGCAAAGTGAAAATGGGGATCATGCTTCCCACCTGCTGAAATGCAGCCTCTTGCTGGTGTGGATCCTGCCATCTTCTGTGTTGTAAAATGCAAGGAGCTGCCTGATCAGAAATCAGGGGTCACTTCAGAACAGAGGTGGAAGCAGAGGAAGGAGTGTAAGGAGAAGGAAGGTGAAGAGCTGAAGAGACAGGACTGATTACTGTAGTGAGAATGACTTCCACACCCACTTCCATTCATGTAATCTATGTCAGTGTGGTCTCCAGGCTGTTTATAGATATTAGAATATTAACCCAAGAAAACTGGGACACGATGTATTCTGAAGTGCTGCACCATCTTTGCTGATGCAGCATGAGGGTTCAGTTTCAGATTATCAGTTTCAGATTATGCTGAAATCTCAACCCAACCTGGAATCCAAATCTTGGCTCTTTCCTTCTCTCCTGCAATCTGGTGCTCCCATCCTGATGGGTAGAAGTACTTTTGTGCGTTGATTTAGTACCCTGTCAAGAACCAGGTTGTGGAAGGGACAGAAAATGGCTAATGGCACATCCACACAATGCCAGAGCACACTTCTGGTTTCCTGCAAGCAGTCTGACTGGCTTGTGTTTGTTTCTCATAGGCACGGATGAAGATGCCATCATCGAGACCTTGACCAAACTGAATGTTTCCCAACGGCAGCAAGTTCTGATCACCTATAAATCTGCTATTGGCAGGGTGGGTAGGTGGTCTCAGAGAAAAGTCACTGTGTCTTTAACATGTTGAAATTATAGCACTTAGGTGAGAAGTGAACGGCACTCCAGCCGCCACTACAGTGAGGTTAGCACAGGTTTTGGTTATTTTTCTGGCTATGCAGCAAAGCTTATCTTGATCTTGTTCACTTCAAAAATACCTTTCATTAGGGAGAGTTGAAGCACGTGAAAATGTGGTGAATGAGTCAGTTCTTTCTGTTCTCAAGGGCTGTTTCTTCTCCCAGTTCATTCATTCTCTGCTGGCCTTTTAGGATCTGATTGCTGACCTGAAGTCTGAGCTGAGTGGGAATTTCGAAAGGGTGATCGTGGGGATGATGACTCCCACCACCTTGTACGACGTGCATGAACTGAGGAGGGCTGTGAAGGTTTGGATGACTTCCTGTTTACATCGCTAAAGTTCTGGTCAA
>NW_010580172.1:9320-23100 GCF_000705375.1 Tinamus guttatus
AGAAATGGGTCACTTACGTCTGCTAAGTGTTAGGGATGTTAATAAACATCTAACATAATTTCACTGTCAGTAAGCATTTGGACCTTTGCAAAAATGTTCTCTATTTTACACTAACAAATCACTTTTCCAATGAAACAGTAAGTGAACAATTGACAACGTTACACAAAACAGAAAAAAAAACCCACGTAACACAGTTTTTACACATTATTCAACATTTTCAGGTGTTTTTTTTTTTACTGTATTGATCCTGTCTTGTATAATGGTTCTAGTGTAAAGGCACAGGTTGGTTAGGAAAGAAAAGCCTGCATCTCTTTCACTCTCTACGTTGCAGTTATGATTTTCTTTTTACCTGTTTTTTTCTTTTTCCCTCACTTTTCTGGCTTTTTTATGAAAGTTTGCAATCTCAGCCATTCATTAAAAAAACTGTAAGACATTACTAAAAAGTACATTGCTATAAAGAAATGGCTGGAATTTATTCTTTTTCATTTAGAGATATTTCCTCAACCTATTTTGTTAAATGTTTGGGAGATTTAATTCCTTAATTATTGTGGATAAAAACACATAGCTTGCTCACTCTGTGTACGTACTTCTACTCTGAAATCTGTGTTTCTGAAGATTAGTAATGGAAGATAATAAGTTTATGCGTGGAATTTACTTTAGGAGTGCATGAAAATGTAACAACAAACAATTATTTGGAAAATAACATTCCATTGATGTTCAGAAGGTGGAGGAATGTAAACAAGACTGTAGAGCTCTTTGACATGTATTAAAATAAAACTATCTTTCCATCTTTTTGCATTTTCTTATATATCCTCAACAGTTCTCAATCATCCCTTTCATGTACACTTTTAATTACAAAAATCACCAATTAGTTGGGCTCAACTAAGTGAAAAATAATAAATTTCATCACTTGTTTTATGCCAAAACACAAAACTGAGAATTAATGCTCTGAATTAAATATAAACTATGTTATTTATTAATAAATAATAGAAAGTAAAAGATTATACAGTAAAATGAGAATAAGGTTAGAATTTACTTTTTATTTTGATTGTGAAAGGTAAGAGTGGAGTGAGATTAGAAGCCTATGGTTCTTTTGCATAAGGCAATCAAAAGTGCACTTATTTCAGTCCTTGATACTAATGAATTCACATGCTATTGTGGAAATTAGACTTCTCAAATTTCATACAAATACCCAGGAAATACGGCCATCGGATTCTTATTCATGGTAAGTAGCATTTCACTTCCTAATTTTACTTGGGATAATGGGCTATTCAAGGGGAGTGGAAATACCGGAATCCAGTCCATTTTCACTTGCATTATCACTATAAAGGAGCCTATGGGCATATAGGTATTTCAAACAAAGTATTTGCTTTTCCAGCCTTAGAAAACAAACAACAAAAGAGAAAACCTGCAGTTCCAATAGTTCAAATGATTTTGTAAAATTTCACATAAAATTATGTGAATTTTAGAGAAATAGATAAAAACAAATTCTTGCCACTTTTTTTCCTTTTGCGAAGCTGATCATCTTTGAGCCTTCGGAAACTGTCAGATCCCTCTCTGACAAAAAGTCTTCTAAAATGTATGCAAGTTGCCATGAAGATAACTTTGTATCTTGAATATCAGCTCAATGTTAGAAAAGTGTGCCTACAACTTACAGTACGCAGGTAATATAGATTAAGCCAAGCATAGAGAGTAAGAAACTTTTTGCTTTTTGTATACAATTCTTTTTAGATATCAAGCTTAATCTTAGGCCACAACTACTGGCAGGCTTTTTCTCACTAATCAAAATAATAACAAAAATATTACTGGTCTTAAGATTAGTGGGCTCATAAAAGTTTTGAGATTTAATAATATATAAAAAGCGAATCGAGGCTTTTAAAAGACTTAAGCTTTTGAGACACAAAAGAAACTTTGGGAGGTAGACAGATGTATTGAGGATAAACAGATTTTTTATTTTTTTAGTCTAAGGCATTAATGCCCGTGTATGTTTAGAGCAGTAGAAAGGCTGCTGATTAATGGTGGTTCAATTCCAGTTTGCTACTCACGCTTACGGAAGACTAGCGAAGCACTTTTGGTCTTGGTGTCTGACTTTCTCTCCCCATCTCCTTTGTTTTCTTCAGCCACACAGCTAAATGGAAGTGCTATAATAATTTCTGCCCTTTGCCTGTAGACAGGGATGTTCTGTTCTTAATAATAAAATACTATAGAATAGTAGGTATTGGAGTTGGAGAGATGTGCTCTTTTGGTGCATATTTTGCAAAGAATGGTAAAAAGACAGACAACATGACCCCAACAATTGCCAGCATGTAGCCCCAGCCGATCTGGCAGTCTCCTGCATAGTAAATATCTGAATTCTCGCAGAATCTCTTCACAGTAGCAGAGTTGAAACCAAACGGATAAACCAAAAGGCCGGAAGCCATTATGAACACTAGAGAGGAGGAAAAGAAATAAATTATTATTGAGCACCTAATTCTTTGAAAAAATATATTTATTTTAGATGAAAATGTTGATTTTTTAATATTAAAATTAATGGAGAAAGTCAAAGCTTAGGAAGCCCTTATGATTTGTCTCTGAATATCTTCCCTTTCATAATCACCTCGTATGGGCTGCAGTGTCCCACTGTGGTATCAAGCAGTCCCTTTGCCCCCCTCCCCGCTCGCCCCAAATAGCATTTGGGTCAAATCTGGGCTGTCTCGCTAGTAAGTCAAGAGTAGCAGTAATTAGAATTACCTATAATGTTCGAACTGGTAGATAATTCATAACCAGCAAATATTTAATTAAATATTAAGATGATAAAACAGCCACTACATGCTATTCTCTGCATTTGCAATTTGCCTCCCTGAATTGCTTTTCAGGTAGAGGGCATGTGCACATTGCTTCTATTATAATAATGGAGAGACTTAATCTAAAAAGTATCCACTAAAATGGTAACTACTCATTAATCTTTTTTTCATTAAAAAAAAAATAATGAGTTTGTAGGCTGCTGGAAGTGGAAGTTTAAGGCACTCGGCCTGTGAAATTCGTGCAGTTTGCAGTTCCCTGGAGCATGTGCAGAGGGCACCAACGCACAGCGCTCCTAAACCCCCGGCACCGACAGCCCAAATGGCTCTTCCCATTCCCACTTCTTTCTCCGAGGCCATTGGTGTTTTCAAGGTAAAAAACAGAAATAATTGGACAATTGTCTGTCACAAGACAGAAGGATGAAACTTTAGTTTCGCTCATGGTTCTGGATCGTGCCAGAAAGCAACCATGAGTGTAAACAAGGTAAGAAAATAATTTGCATCAGTGTTAATCTCCTGTGTATTCACGTTGTCTTTTTTCCCACATTTGCTAATTTAGACAGCAGTATGGAAATAAGCTTTCATTATTTGCATTATTTTCATTATTTGCTTATTTATCAGTCTGTTACGTTCCTGACACTTGCGACTGATGGATTAATTGGGAACTGTGGGACATGTCAGCGAGTCGGAAGAATCAGGGCTGAATCATGGGCCAGCAGGAGCAACGTGCCAGCCCTGTTACACGTTACCACCGTTTTATCTCCTTCTGCAGCATTTCTATTGACAGAGCTTCCCCCACCAAAGCAGGCAGCTCTGCTTCCTCACTCCTCTCACCAGGACGCTTCCGCTCACACAAAACCCATCCGAGCTGGTGGTTCTTATTTTTAATTCCCTGCATTTGGGCATTTTGGACACAGGTGGTACCAGCTCCCCTAAAGGCAATGCTAAGATCAAAGCGCACTTGTCCTCCCCCGTGGTTTTCGCATGCGAGTCCATCCTCCAGGGCTGCTTCAGCAACGCCCAAATTACTGGGGGTAACTGCTGAAAGCTGAAATGCCCCCCGAAGCAGCAGGCAGCCCTTTAAGCGCCGATTGAGCGTAAACCTAATGCACGGGAGAGCGACTTTGCAAAGAGGAAACAAAACCAGAGCAAATCCCGCTGTTACGGAAGGGAAATTTCGGAAAGGGGGAGCTGCAGGTGCCGCTATTAAGTGCCCTGGGTTTTAGCAGGACAACTTGCAGTGCAGACCAGACCCACGCAGTGCGGGTGCCCGAAAGCAGCCCCAGCAATTATCCCCTCCAAGGGGAACGGAGAGCAGGGAACAGGGATAAGGACACCCACCAATTTGGGTTTAAAAAGCCGCTCTCTTCCTTTGTAGCCAAACAAAGAGCTGGAGGGAGCAGTAATGATACAGCCACTTCTCACATATTGCTGCTTAGCTCCTCTCCTTTGTAAAAAAATCATTCCCGTTGGCTTCATTTCAGTCCTGGTGTGATTTGAGGAACTTGTATCAATCCCGGACTGTTGCCAAGTTAAATGGAAGATGATGCCAGGGTTGTTTTTTCCCTTTTTCTAGCTTGTCTAAATGGTGCAAATCACAGGGTAGCATTTAATAGCCTCAGTATTAACGTGGTTACAGAGCGAGCTGTGGGACTCGTCAAAACCCTTTGCTATCAGACGGAGAAAATGTACTGGTTTGTAGAATGTCACCAAACGCTGTGATTAAATAAACACAAATATGTGACTACAGCTCACAGGCTGAGTTAGTGCCTAAGATATAGGTATGTTTATACAAGCATGCGTACAAAAATGCTGGAAATACAACGTGTGCCAGAGGCTGGCTGATGGTCCTGCAGCATTTCAGCTTATCCAGGTTTAGCTCAAGCTGGTTAGGAAGAGGTTATTTAAATACAACTAATGCAGATGAAGAGTGCCCGCACATCTCTGTTTGTACACATCTTTTTAGGACCCATAAAACCCTCCCTGGATTCCGGCTGGCACAACTCAGTCGTTCACACTGGCCCTTGCAGCACAGAAAGCCTGAGAGTGGCTCAGAAATCTCTACAACTGCACAAATAGCTCAATCCCCTGCTTTGCTCCCCGGAGGGAGGGAAATCCGGCCATCCCGGCTGCACAAGAGCAATGCTCTGAAGCCAGCGCAGCAGTAATTGGGTTTGGTAATCGCTGCACTGGCTGCAGGTTCATTAAGGGCCGCGGGAGGGAATGCAGCACCGCTGACCTTTGAGGCTGCGCGGCCGGCGCGGTGTCTGCGGCAGGACGAATGATGACGCTTTGCTGCTCCCGCCAGCGAGCGGCGGCTCCGGCGAGGATTTATAGCCGTGACCTGGGAATCTATGGGCCTAATCGCACAGTTATAGAGTTGTGCGTCGCGCGCTTGAACAGGCTGCGATGATGGAGCGCGGGGGTCTGCAGAGGACGAGCGGCTTCCGTAGCCTGCGGGGCTGGGAGATGCACAGCAAAGGGGAGGGACGATGGACCTCGAGGCAGTAAACTGCCTGACACAACCTTTTACAAGGCCCAGGGAGCGAAGAAATGGGGATGCACCCTAAACTGGAAGCCTTTACAATTTTCTTTTTGAGTTGCTTCATTAATTGCACATATTTTCTATTTAACTTTTGAGAAATTAGGTAAGTTGCGCACTTCTGCAGATCAGCAAGCACAGGAGCACACTGATGCTTTAATACTGACTTATTTGAGCGTTGGCGCTTTCGGGGGGAGCAGCATGGCGAGGCCGGGCTGTGCCTGCGAGGTGCCCGCGTCCCCTTGTCCCTGCGCTCCGGTTTATCCAGCAGTGAAGGAGCATCCATGAAAACTCACCCTGTCCTGGTAAACCCAGCGTCTCCCCGGGGTGCCCATCATTTAACTGCTCTGCTGCTAATGCAAACGCAGGAGGCAAACGCTTTGCTCCTCTTTGGGCTTGACGTACCCGTGCCGGCTCCGACCGCGCTCTCCCAGGGAATGAGGGAGGACTGAGCCGACAGCTGGCGAAATAAAAGGGGATCTGGGATACCTGAGCAGCAGCATCAGGACGGCACCGCTGCACAAGTCCCCGTCCTTGCTGACATCAAACGGGCCCACGTGTCCTCCTCCATTAAGGCATTTCAAGGGTTTAATGAATTACTCGGCGAGGTTAATATATCCCTGTGGTAGTTTTATCACACGATTACTCACGTGCCACAGCAAGCAAACGATCGGCATTTATATCTCTTGATAGAGTAACTCAGTTAAGGTGCTTGGGCCAAGGATAAGCAGTGGGAACAGCGGGACAAGGCGCTGGGGACAGAGGGTCTGCACCGCCCCGGGTGGCAGCAGCAGCAGCCGCAGGGGGTGGCAGGGGACGGAGCCTGCGGCCGGGCCAGCCATTCCCTCCCTCTCTGCTGCCACCTCTGCCAAGAGCAAATTGTCCATTAATCACCCTCTTATCTCTGGAAGCAACAGCTACTCCCAAGGACATCTGTATTATCCCTTTGTTTTTATTAACACCGGGGAGAACGCCGCTACGGATCACCTGGCACGGGGATTTATTGACTCGCAGGCCTCCTGCTCCGAGGAGGGCTGAACCGACACGCGGGAGGGGCGTTCGCCTTACTACTTACAGCCCCCAGCCATAGCGAGAGGCACCGGCAGTGGAAATCTGTCCAGACACAGAGAATTAAAATCAGCCTCTTTCTCCTCATTTCTCCCTTCTGGTCCCTGGGAACTCGGGCACTGGCTGGGACTCGCACAGGTTGCCTGGGTCTGCCAAGGTCGCGTCATCTCCGTGCCACTCGTGCCCTTCTCTGGGACAGGAGGCACCACACACAGATGTACCCGGCTTTTCTCTGTGCACTCGGGAGCTTGGTCAGGGAAATATTCCTGTTCGTGAAATGAATTCAGGTCACTGGGATAAAGAGATGCAAGAAAATCCTTGCGTGCATGGAAGAAAAACCACGTGGAAATGTGGTCTGGGAAACTGCCCTGCAAGAGAGCCAGCACTGAGGCTCTCACAGACATCTCCAGTTCTTGGAACTGGAGAAAATGCACTAGGAACATCCCAGTTTTTCCCACTCTCTGTTTGCACTATGTGCAATCAGCAGAGTGAGTCTGTGGGGCCGACTCAGACTCAGCAGGATGTGGCTCTCTGTGGTGCGTTCCAAATAGCCCCCAAAAGAGGGAAAACAGCCCCAGCCGGGAAGGCGAGAGCGGAGCTGGGGCCGGGAGGTGTTTGCTTTGGCTGACGGCTCAGGAGCGCGTGGCAGTTACGCGCTGGGCGATCCACCCGCCCTTAGAAACGCTCGTGTCTCTAGCAGGGATTATTTACGGAGTTAAAGAGGGGGAATGAAATCCTGCCCGGATGGAAACGCAGCCGCTGGCGTCACTTGGCCGGGTTTTGCTCCCACATTTCTACCAGGAGCCGCCTGCAATGGGACAGGCAGAGGAACCCGCAGCAGCATCTGCGGTGGCCAAGCCCCGGCTTTGCTTCTCTCTCCTGTACAACCCTATTAGCCCAGCACCGGAACCAGAACCAGAACCGTGCCGGGCTGCAACAAAGGAGCAAGGGGAGCCCTGTGAACAGCCACATTGTGGCCAAACCAAAGGATGCACGAGCTGTTTTCCACCCAAAATGTGAAGGAAGCAAAGGGTTAAACATCACTCAGGGCCAGCCTGGTGAACCTCGTTAACCTAATTGTGGCAGAGGTGCTTAAATTTGGGGTGGCCAAAAGCCTCCAGCCCTGGTTGCAAGGCTGGGTGGTTCTGCCCTGACTCTTCTCCATGCTTTGATTTAGGGGGTGACTTGCTGATAAATTCAGAGCCTGTTTTTTTTTTTCCATAGCAAATTGCAGAGGCCTCATTACTACCCTGTGCCCCAGGGGTTTGCTTGGCTTCTAGGAGCCTCTCGGCAGGATTTCACGCTCAGGTACCGGCGTGTGGGGCTGTTCTGGCCCTGGGCTGTCGCTCTGTCTCTCCTTGTCTGTGTTTTGTCACAAATTCCCCTGCATGGGTGTCCTCAGAGCACCTTTTGGAAGGCTTTGCACCCTGTTTGCATCCAAGCAGCTTTACCCTGGGCTCCCTGGGTGTCAAAAGCGGGACAAAATGGTGCCAAAATAATGTGAATTTCTACAGTATCTAGCAAGGAAAACAAAAAATAGGAGGAGGAAGCATTTGTTGAAATACATTTTCAGCAAGGGAATTGTGTGGGGTTTTTTTGTCTTTTAATGCCCTTCTGAGCGAGTGTTGTACAGTGCACCTTCCAGGGGACACCGGCTCCCAGTGAGCTGCAAAGGGTGAAGAGCTGTGAGAATTTCCCCTGCCAGCAAAACTGCATTCCAGGGCAATGTCATTATTCATCCATAATCTTCAGAGGGAAATGGAGTTATTTTTTTTCCAGGCAGCACTTGTGCTGAAAACGTGTGGCTTTCAAAGACCCTTTACTAATAGCCACCTTTCTTCAGAGCTCTAAATAACCCCCTCCACTCTGTTTTTTTCACCTATACCATCTCTTCCCAAGTTGTTCTTGTCTTTCAGATGCTTCCTGGCTGTTCCCATTTTCATGCCTGATGCTATTCTGTGGCTCTCTGGGAAGGATCTCTGGCTTTTATTGGCACTTTGGGCTCCTTCCACCACTCTTCTAACATCCTCCCTTCTCCCTAAAGCACAGACTGAGCATTTATGTAGTGTCCTCATTTCATTTTCTGATTATCGTAAATGGTCTCTAAACATTCTCTAATTAAAATAGTGAAGTATTCTCTAATTAAGTGCCTGGTCAGGACATAAGACTCCACCCTGACTAGTTGCTGACTTGCCTTTTTCCCCCCAAACCTTTGAACAGATTCCTATGTGGGATGTGGCATTTGTGAGCCACGGATTATTTCTGCAGAATGGAACATCTTGGGCCGCATGCAGCAGATGCGTGAGCACTGGGTTTTGGATGTCTTCATTCTCACATGCCAAAGCCTAATCTTGCAAATGCTCAAAATACACTTTAAATAACTGTTTTCATCAATTTGTGGCAGGCCTGGCTGCTGTCTTGGAGGCAGATCCAGGCCGTACCCTCCTCTGCCTGCTGCAGCTGTGAAACATCCCCTATTTTTTCTGTGTATATAAGTGATTTTTGGGTCCATCGCTTCCTCTGCAGCTCAGTGCCATGTGTATTCCTCCTTGAAAAATTCAGAAAGCGAAGCTGTTTGTAACAGGGGGGAAAAAATGGCATCTTATTTGTGCACAAACAGTGATCTGGCACAATGCATGCAAGCCCAAAGCTCACCGAGTACCAGGCAGCCCGGATTTAAAAAATAAATAAAATAAATCACGTCAGCCAGCTTGCTTGCAACAATTCTAATTTGCCACGGGTTAATTAGAAGTCGGATTTGGCGGCCTCGCTCCGGGAGAGGAGGCAGATAAGCGGGTGCTGTGGTGCTTTATCAGCAACGTGGGGACCTCGTTTGAGGAGGGAGCGCGAATTCCAGGCTGGGGATCACAGCGGTCGGGCTGCTTTCCGCAAAGGGAATGTGCAGAAATGGAGCGAGGATGGGAGATGTGGGCCAGGAGGCCCAAAATGAGCCTCGATGGCAAATATTAGGGTCAAACCTAAGCTAGGAGTCCGGCTGGCACTGATGATTTCACTGCACGCTCGTTATCATTCACCTGGGAGAAGGACATTAGCACAATCACATCAAGGGCTCATCCTACCCAAGCCATTAGAAAATGGCATTTTAATGGGGAGAAGCCAATTTATCTCTTTAATATCTCTAATTATTGCATGATAGCATGAAATACAATTATTTTCCCGGTCTCCCATAAGCAGATATTGGCTGTTATACTGCTGCTTTGCCACAACCCTGTAAATTTGAGCCTGGTGTTTTGGGCTGTGTTTGCCATTTGTGCTGGGTGTTTCCTGCACAAAAAGTGCCTGTTTTCTTCCAAGTGACAGAAGGAGGCTGTGAAGGGAAGCTGGAGGCTTGGAAAAGCCTGAGCCACCTCAGCCTCATTCTGCTGCTGTTAAAGAATTAGAAACTATTAATATTGTCTCTGCTGGCAGGTTGGGAAAACAACTTATCCTGCAGGCAAGGAGATTAATCCGAAGGGGGAAATAACCCTGCAAAGCCCAGCAGGAGCTGGCTGGCCAACCCAGCACTTGCTGAACGCAGCTGCTCTTGATCTCAGGGTGTTAATCTCATGCAATTTCTTTGATTTTAGGGAAACCATTGCAGCATGCATCAAACTATAGAGATTTTGCTGAGTGCCCAGGGCTTCTTGCACCTTTAGCTCTCATTTTCGTTGCTTGCACTGCCGTGAGCAAAATAGTAGTGCTGGAAATGCTTAAAAAATAAATAAATCCAGCCTGCTAAGTCTCTGTGGGCAGGGTGATACCCCACTATGTTTGCTCCTTTGTTCTTGCTATGGCATCGACACGCATTTTTCCATGTAGGAAAGGGAATCCCAGGGCAACTGGATAATAAGGGTTTGGGGTTTCCAGGGCACCGTGGCCATCTTGTCCTTGACCCTCTGGTCACCCCTTCCTTCCAAGGAAGGGACGTGCAGCTGGTTGCGGAGGAGGAGGATCCCTCTCCGTGACATGGGAGAACTGGAAAGTGCTGACAAAACAGGGGACTCAAGTGGGTGACAAGGCCAGGAATGCAGGACAACCACTAGCGAAGGATGACACATCCAAAGTTTCCAAAGGAATTTTCCCTAAACTGTACATAAAACAGCAACCCCGTTTGGACAAGCATCCTTATGAAGGTGTTTTCAACCCAACTTAACCTGAGCCTGCAGGAATAAATCCTGTGCCCTGGCCAAAGCCCACTCTGTTGTTGCAGGTCTCCTGGGTCTTGCCACGCGTTAGCGCTGTCACCCCACGTAACCCTTGGCACTTTACAGTATCACTTCCCTGCTGATCAAGTTTGTACAATGTCCCAGAGCATTTGATGTGACTTTTCATTATGGCTAATAAAAAGGTAGGTCGGATTCTCGGCATTGCTGGTGTTCATGTTCATCACCCCGATTCCCTCGCTCGAACTGCAGCGTCTCTCCGCAGGCGGAGAGCCTGGAGCGACACGGACTCCTCCCATCCTCTGCTTCCTTATTCCTGTGTGTTTTGCATAATCTTTTGACTTCAGCTACTGATAAATAAATTGCTTTACGTGCCAGCGAGTAAATCGCCACTCGCTGCTGAGCCGCTCTGTGCCTCTTGTTTGCAAGGCAGCGCTCTCAAGCTGTTTTTTCTTTAATCGGTTTGGCTTGGCGTTCAGTTTCCCCACTATTATTTATGAGCTGAATCTTAGGAATGGATTATGTAAAACAGGCTGCTGCCAGGGGTTGCAGGTGATTTCTCGGGTGCTGTCGGGAAGAGGAACATCCAGGTCTGGATCTTGTTCTTGGCTGGGCTGATGTGAAGGAGAAGCTCAACCTCTGAGAGCAAAAGGACCTCAGATTCCTCAGGGTTTCAATCAAATGATTGCTTTATAAAAGCAAGCCTGAGCAATGCTCCCTGCACAGCAGGACCGTGGCACTTTCATACTGGGTGGGTTTTATCACGTTTGCTTCCCAAATGCCTCGCTGTGTCCCAAGCAGCTGGCCATGTATCGGAGCTCTCCTGACTGAGTTAGTGCTTTTTGGTGAGGGTGGTTGCGTTTGAGAGGAGGTAAAGGAGCAGCACTCAAGTATCTTTGCAAGCAAAAGCTATCTCCAGATGCCCAAAGCCTTGTGAATTACTATGCTTGGATTTCACAGGTTTCTCTGATTTCTCGCTGTCTGAGTTCACACCTGAGTGTGGAGCAGCAAATGTGGGAAAACGAGAGCTGAGGTGCTAAGGAGCAGCTCGTGTTTGATTTTTTTTTCTATTTATTTCACTGTTCTAAACCCATTCCTCTGGAAAAAACACATGCTGCAGCCTGATGTGGCTGCAGAGAGGTGCAGGATCGAGTCACCCCTCCTTACAGGCCCCTTCTTCTCGTGGCATCGGGGTGACCGGGGCCGCTCGGCGCGCGCAGACGTGGCCTGCGTGAGCTCGTCAGCTTGCTGCGCTCCCCGTCTCCTCTAATTTGAATGCTAATTTAAAAGTTGGCTGATGCAAATGCCACCGTCTGCAGCCTTGCAGCTGATGGGGTTCTTAAAACCCAGCTTGGCTGCGGGAGCAGCGCGTGGGGGTGGCGGGGGACACCCGGCCCCCCAGGATTTCCAAGCTTCTCTGCAAACTGTGTTTTTACTGGGTCTATGGGCATATTGCGGGGAGCAGGGAAAAAGTGATTTGCATCTAAATCTCTCTTTTCAGCACCAGTGGGAACCAGGGGCCGTGTCCAGGTTGCTCCCATTGGCGTGTCCACTGCTCTTCCCTCTTACGTGTCCCCTGTAGCTTTGCAGCCACTTTTCTCTTGACCTATGGAAACACGGAGCAGCTTCTGCGGGAGGGAATCCCCCGGATGGTAAGTGCCCGGATTTTTCCTTTATCCCTGAGACGATAATTGCCAGGGGTTTTGCTTCGCTCCCTCCGTAATCTTGGGCTGTGCAGGGTGGCACTGCGGGAGATAAGCGGGGATTGAAATAATCCCACGGGAAGGGGTCACAGGAGCCCTGGGATGTGATTCAAGCAGGGCAGCTGCCTGCAGAGCAGCTGGCAGAAAACAACCCATCCCAAAGGTTTTGGTGCTCCCAAAAAACACAGGATCATTGGGAAAAAGTGACGCAGGAGCCAATGGGGTGACATGATGCGGCAGCGGGACCCGCCACGGTGCAACGTGGGCATCACACTCTGCAAATGGAGGCAGAACTGCCCCGGCCCAGGGAAGCCGATTCCCTCTGGAGCACCCGGAGCCGGCAGCATCCCTGGGCTGGCTGCCAGGTTTGGAACCTCGCATGGAAAACGTGCTCGGTGTGAGCGTGCCTGGTCCTCTCAATGGGGCAAAACTGCTCTTTTCCAGTCTGGCAATGAAAGAGCAGCATTGCTGGCACTGCTGAGCCTGGAAGCACAGCTCCAGGGGAGCAAGCCGGAAAACCAGGCTGCGGTGATTAGGAAATTAAGGAAATTAAAGAAGCAGGGATGGGACAGGATGCTCATGGCCGTGCAGGAAGAGGAGTCGCCTGTGCTCAGGGCTCAAAGGCCGGATGCTGCTTTTAACCCAGGGGTTGCTTTAAATAAAACTCAATGCCCGGATGATGGATGCTGCTTTTCCCCTCTCTTCCCTCTGCCAAATATCCTCTTCCCGCTCCCAAGGTTGTTTTTGGACAAACTGCCCTTGGGCGCTGCAGGATGGGGGGCTGGGGGCTCAGCGCCAGCACTGCTGGAATTTGCAGGCAATTCCCAATGGGGGCTTGAGAGGGGGTGAAGTAAGGGAATTGCATTACTGTTTTTTTCCCTTTTCTCCCCGTTTTTCCTTAGGGCTGTTCTCATTCTGTCACAGCGATGCCAGGGAATTGCTTTCCGAAGCAAGAGGAGCAGCGCAAGCCCAGCTGAGCAGTTTGCAAGCCTGTCACTTGCTGTCGGCAACGGGCTCGATGAAGGGCTGTCGCTTCCCAGCCAGGACACATCCTGCAGCTCCTGCCAGGCAATTTGGGGCCAAATGGGAATGGAGCTACAGCAAGGATGGGCCATGCAGAGCTGGGGCTGCTGTCACTCACAAAGGGCTTCCTAAGATGGGCCAGGAACAGAGCCCTGGTGTCCCCAGGGCCCTGACTGAGCCCCAGAGATAAGCAGCTCCAGCCGCAGGGATCAGCTCCATCCATCTGTTCCCCATCGGCTCCCCTGGGATTAGCAGCAGGCGACTGCGGAATGGGATTTCCCTGGAGCGAGTCCGCCAGGAGGGATGCTCCAAGGAAACAGGTTTATTCCCATTGGGAATGGGACAGGGGATCACCTCCTGCTGCAGCGCAGCGTGGGTACCCGTGGCCCTCCCTATACCCCCACTTAGGCTTGGCAGAGGCACCGCGTGTCTCACCGGGATGGATGTGCCCGGGATACAGCCCTGTGGGAATGACCTTGGCTCCCTGCAGGAGCAGCCAAG
>NW_010580180.1:0-10319 GCF_000705375.1 Tinamus guttatus
TCAAACTGCAACATTTTCAACACAACCAGCAAGGAGACACCAAGGCTCCCCAGGCACTGTAGGGTCATATAGCAGAAGGCAACTGCTGAGTGGCAGTAAAATCAATGTAGATATCAATGTATATTCACATCATTCTCTCCCCACTTCTCCACTAGACCATCAGCCTTTGGTATGTCTGGTTCCAGCCTCCACCATTGCTACGATGTTCATCGGGCACCAAAAGCCTTTGTCTCTCCAAGATGGATCGCTGAAGCGAAGTTGCCAGATGAAATTTGGGGATTTGGGGATTTTTTCTGCCCAGAACACATGGCCAAGCTCCTTCAGGTTGCTCCAGTCCTCCTGAGTTTCCCATTGCTCTTTTGTCATCCTTGCCTCTGAGATACAGGAGCTGCTCGAGGCAGAGGGAGAATGGGAATTACTGCCAGCTCTGCTTCCTAGGAGTAAATTGGTTTAGGCCTGAGAACGGCAGAGGTGGAAGAGAGAAACCTGCCTCTGACAGCTCCAGCCAGGCGTCTCCTTTCTCCAGGCCAAAATCCAGGTCTGTTGTCCATCTCCTCAAGCTGGGTCTTTTTAGACTAAATACATGGAAAATAAGGACCCAGAAGCAAACACTAGGAATCACTTGAGACTGGAGAGAAGACAAGAGGAGAACAGATCTCTTTTTAACCTGCTGTTAGCCAAAGCTTTGCCCAACATGTCTTCCAAATCTGTTCCCATCATCTCATGCATTCCTCATCATCATGCTGATGACCTCTCTGTGTGGTCCTTAAGGACCAGCCTGCTCAGCTGCATGTCTCCCCTCCCACAGCTTTGGGGAAGGTTCATGGGATGGTCAACCCTAGACCTGAGCTCTGAGGACTTCAGAGCCCATTGCTGGTTCTTGGGAGGATACCCAAGCACAGCCAAGGGCTTCCAGTGCAGGCCAGGCCACCACTCAGCCTGCGAACGCGAGGAACCAGTTCTGCTCTTGGAGAGTGGCAGATGGTCTAACAAACTAGACCATTAATCCAGCCAAATTATGTTAACAGATGTTTTTGAAGATGTTTGCATTCTAATTCAAACTGTTAGACCTCTTGGATGAACCAGGCAGGAGGAGGAGGCTTCCTGTTAATTAAAAGGTGTGGAGAAGGAATAAAATTAAAATAAAATAAAATAAAACAAAATAAAATAAAATGGTGGTTGTGCCAAATTACCAGGATATTTTTTTACCACCTATAATCGACCTGTATTTTTTCCCTTCCAGATGTAAAGGGAGACTTGGACCTTGCATGGCCAAACCTGGCACATGGCCGGGCTGCCTCTTCCTAACCTCCACGGATGAGCATCCCCGAAGGAGAGGAAGTGGTTAAAAGCAGCAGGATGCTGGAGCAGCAGGACGCGCGGCGGGAGCTGTGGAAGATTGGTGGGCCACAATGCCACAATGCCACGCTCCCGCTGCATGGAAATGCCCACCGGCTGTCCTCCCGTCCTCTCGGCGGCACAGGATGGGGCCGCAGCAGCGTTATTAATGTGCTCGCCTCGGGGTGGGTAATGGATGTGGGATGGGGGGCCGGGCTTTGTCATCAAACAAGGGGCCTGAACGATGGCACGCTGGGATGCTCATTCCTCCTGAGCGGTTGCTCAAGTTTCTGTATTCATCAATAAGGGGGTTTCTCCACAGTTTGGCTGAAGAGCAGGACATCCAGGGAGGGGAGACTGAGTGGAGCCATGCAAAAAGAGCCATCTGCAATGAGATGGGGGCCTTTACAAAGGAGGGAAATAGGGCAATTCCCCCACATTCTTCAGCAAGGGGGAAAAAGGAGTTGGTGAGCTCAGGTGAGAACAGATGGCGGGAGGCTGGAGTTCGGTGTAGGCGGGCCGGGAAGGCTGTAACTTCTGAGTACCTTGGCCAATGGGGAAAAGGAGAGGGCATCCCTCGGTCGGGAAATTAGGATAAAAGGGGGGCTGCGTCCCCCAGCAATTGGAGAGACCCCACAGGGATATGCCCGGTGGACTCTCCCTTTATTCGAATAAAGTTTTAGGACTCCTCTGTCTCCTTTTGGACATTCAGTTCTTGACAGCGAGATTTTCCGCACGCTCCTATCAAGATGTAAAGCCACCGGGGTCTTGTTCTTCTCCGCCTTCTTCCCCAGCATGGCCAAAGCTCCTATGCAGGGTCCTCAGACCCCTTTTCATGTCAACCCAGAACCCACCGTCTTCCTCTTCTCTCTCCTCTCTATCCCTCCAGCCCAAACGCATCTGTGTGGACTCATGTTTCCTGCTCTGTGGCCTCCTGCAAACCGCACGGCCCCTTGCTTCTTATTCCCCCATCCGACCCTTTAGATTGTGTGGGTGCCTATGCATGCTTACGTTTTATTTCTCTGTCGCTATAGGTAAGAATAGTGCTTCATAAACAAATGAAAAAAAAGGCCAGTCCCTGCTTTGATATTGCCATAACACAGCAAGGGATGGCAAATAAGGGGTTTTATTGCATCTCACCTGTATTTAGGCAAATCAAACAATTGCATTTTTTACAGTCCTGTGTACAGCCTAATGCAACCAAATGAGACCTCTCTCCCAGGGAGTTTAAGCAGCATATTAGCTTTATCAATTAATGACCCATAAAATGGTTGTGCACCCCTTAGTGATTACCTGACGTACTCAGCACAGCTCTGCAGGGAGGATATTTAAACATTTTTTTGCATTATCAATTTAATAATGTCATAGCTCCAGTCATCAGCCTTTTAGAGGCAGCGATTTTCCTTTCCAGCTCTGTGCGGGGTAGAAAATGGAGACAGGCAGGAGCGAAAAGATAAGCCCAAGTTTTCACCATGTTGCAGCAAAAGAACTAGAATTTGGGGCATCATCTTCCTCCGATGCCTCCTCTGGTGATATTTCAATGAGCCAGATAGATACTCCTTCAGTAACCGTCTACCCAACGGTGATGATGGTCACTATATGTATATATATTTATGTTTATATATATTTATTATCCTGTAAAAAAGTTCAAGATTTCAAAATTCACATTTTACCTAATTAAGATGAACAGCCAATATTTTGCTAGCTTTTTGAAATTAAGATTTGGGTAAAATTAGTTCTCACTGCGTTTTACTGAAAAAAAAATGTAACTACTAGAAAGGTGACATGAAAGGTAAGTGCGCTTCAGAATGAAATGAAAATCTTGAGAAAATAATTGAAATGAGATACTTAACTATTAAGTAATATAGTAATGAGAAACTCTTTTATATTGTCAAAATGACAATTTGTCCTACTCACCACACTTGTGCGGACAATGAATGCACTGGGATTTCTGGGGCTCGGGGTTGAATTCAGGGGATAAACCAAGAATGCACAAACACATCCAACATCATCACAGCTGCTGTTCAAGAGGGAAGTATCTCTTCTAGGCCATGTCTTATATCTGCCACTCCCATAAGGATGTCTTGAATAGTCCTAAGACACCTAGCATAAGATACCTGTGCTAAGGCACCTTGTTCCCATCCACTTTGCTAGTTTAGCTGAAAATTGGAGCTGATGGAGATGAAATCTCCATTCACATGGATGTTCTTGAATGAGCTCCTACTTAGCCACCTTCCCTTCACATTGTTCTACTAAATTCAGCATTGTACATTTTTACCCCAAAATCATTAGTCCAAATTCATTCGTATCTCTAGTCCTTCTTGGACATGTAACCAAATCAAAAGATAGTTATAAGAGATGTTTTTGGGGGGGATGGGGAGATGTCTCCTTTTAAATACTTCAGAAACTGTGCGGACCTCCGCATTTTCACAGATTTTCTTCCATAAATCACACTGAAACTTCCTCTGTATCTGTGGGAACACAATAAGTAGATATCACAACGGGTCCGCATGGCACAGTGATAGATGAGATCATCTATGCTGAAGTACACGCATTGAGCATATCAGTAGTAAGATTTACTCCCAAGAGCAGTCCCCAGAGATAGCTCTTAGGCCTTAGTTAAAGAAAGGCCACTGTCTCCATTCACTATCTTATCACTGGATCCAGCATTGGTTTGATGATTCTATAGGGAGCAGGATTTAATAACTCACAAATGGAGAGTGCTCCGGGGTTTTGAATCATAGAATCATAGAATGAATCATAGAATGCTTAAGGTTGGAAGGGACCTCTAGAGGTCATCTAGTCCAACTCCCCTGCACACTCAGGGTCACCTAGAGCAGGTGGCACAGGACTGCATCCAAGCAGGTTTTGAAGATCTCCAGAGAAGGAGACTCCACAACCTCTCTGGGCAGCCTGTTCCAGTGCTCTGTCACCCTCACTGTTAAGAAATTTTTCCTGAAGTTCCTGTGTAACTTTTGGTGTTTCAGTTTGTGGCCATTTCCTCTAGTTCTGTACTGAGTACTAGTACTAGTTCTGTACTAGTTCTGAGGTACTTATATACACTGATCAGGTCTCCTCTCAGCCTTCTCTTCTCCAGGCTGAACAGGCCCAGCTCCCTCAGCCTCTCCTCATAGGGCAGATGTCCCAGGCCCCTGATCATCCTTGTAGCCCTGCGCTGGACTCTCTCCAGTAGCTCCACATCCCTCTTATACTGTGGAGCCCAGAACTGGACACATCCTATTTCTTTTCTGACCAGTGAAAGCAACATTGCTGGAAAAACAGCAATCAGGTAAGAATGTGATGCCTGAACTAGTGGAAGACACAGGCCTGGGATTCAGAAAACCTGTGCCTCAGTTCCTCAGGAGTAAAATGAGGTTAATGGCAACAATATATAAGGATAATGACTCATTCAAATACTGTACTGATGACAGACAGAAGTCCCTCCATTTGATGAAAACAGAAAGTTTGTGTTTGCTTGACAGCTTTCGCATTAAATATGGTGTTTTATTTACAACTGTAGTGTAGCTGTGTGTCAGTGCCTTTAAATCATGAATTGCTGGGTGGTCCAGGAATTCCTGTTAGTCCTCTGCATCAATAGGTAACAGATTGATTTGAAACAACAGACTGACTTGGGACAAAGTGAGTGACTAGACTCCTGGCCACCTTCAAGATTAAAAGTCTGGCCCTTACAGAAGCTCTTCTGGTGGGAATTTTGGACAGTCCTGGAGACTTCCCCAGACAGTTCCTGCTGTGCCTTGACCAATTTGCATGCTTAAATCTGTTAACTAACATCCTGGGTGGGGAATCTAGCCTGGAGACTCCCTTAGGTGGTTCTTGCTGCAGAACTGGCCACACTACACATAGATAAAATATTTACAAATAAGCAGTAGAATCTGTTCCTACAGAGGAGAAACAGTCAAGTAGAACATTCTTTTGTACATATGTGAAACAGGAGACATTTTTTATGTAATTTAAGATAATCTGCAGCATTGGATTATACTTGTGCTTCAATGGTTGTGTAGGATCACTAGCCACTTGGATTATAAGAACTGAGCAAAACAATAGCAAGAACTAAGCATGATACCTCATGTGACCCCTGCTAAAGATACCATTGCAATGGACTCCTTGCAATGGAAACTGCTGTCACCATTTGGACGGCAAAGGACTGTCCCGTCTGAGAGACTTGATTCCCCAATCCCTTGCCCTACACCAAAATCTCAGTAAATTGGTTCTGTTTAATAAACACTATCTGTGAGCATCTCTGCAGAAAAGGTTCCTGATCTGCTGGCACCAGGAACTGTGTCACTCAGAGCTAAGAGTTCTGCACATCTCTCCCATCTGAGAGAGTAGATGCCTACTCCATAATGACAAAAGTCCGCAGAGATGCAACTAGAATCATTAGATGAACAATATACAAATGCATACAACACAAGTCCTTTATTTTTCAGTATAAAGTGTGGCAGCCAAGTTAGTTACCCAATTTAAAAGAGATGCTGTTCCTGCTTCAGTGCTGTTGTTGCTGAAAGCAGCTCCACAGAGAGGCATTTGGGAGTCCTGGTTGACAACAAGTTACCCATGAGTCAGTAATGTGCCCTGATGGCCAAGAAGGCCAATGGGATCCTGGGGTGCATCAGGAGGAGCGTTGCCAGCAGGTCGAAGGAGGGGATCCTGCCCCTCTCCTCAGCTTTGGTGAGGCCACACCTGGAGTATTGGGTGCAGATCTGGGTTCCTCAGAATAAGAGGGACATGGAGCTTCTAGAGAGGGTCTAGCACAGACCAACAAAGATAATTAAGGGACTGGAGCATCTATTGTATGAGGAAAGACTAAGCCAGCAGGGCCTGTTTAGTCTGGAGAAACAAGGCTGAGAGGAGATCTGGAGATCTGATCAGCATGTTCAAGTACCTGAGGGGTGAATATAGGGATGGTGGGGCCAGGTTCTTCTCTGTGGTGGCTGGTTACAGGATGAGGGGTAATGGGTGTAAGTTGAAACATAGGAAGTTTCATCTCCATGTAAGGAAGAACTTCTTTGCTGTGAGGGTGACAGAGCCCTGGAACAGGCTGCCCAGAGAGGTTGTGGAGTCTCTTTCTCTGGAGATCTTCCAAACCCGCCTGGATGCCACCCTGTGCCCCATGTTCTACTGGAGCAGGGGGGTTGGACTAGATGATCTCTCTTGTGCCTGACTGTGTTGTCCTTCCAGTTGATGTCAGGGTAGTTGAAGTCCCCCATGAGAACCAGGGCCTGTGACCATGAGGCAACATCCAGCTGAGTATAGAAGGCCTCATCAACCTCCTCATCTTGGTCAGGTGGCCTGTAGCAGACACCCACCACAGTGTCTCCCATATTAGCCTGCCTTCTAATCCTTACCCACAAGCTCTCAACTCACTCATCATCCACCCCCAGGTTGAGCTCCATGCATTCCAGTTGCTCTCTCACATAAAGAGCAACTCCACCACCTCGCCTTCCCAGCCTGTCCTTCCTAAAGAGCACATAGCCTTCCATGGCAGCGCTCCAGTCGTGTGAGCTATCCCACCATGTCTCTGTGATTCCAATGAGATCATGATACCACCGGTTTTGTCACCAGCTAGGTGGAGTCACCTTGGGCAAGTCACTTTTACTCCTAGCTAGTCAAAAGTAGGTTATATTTCAAACTTGTTGAGATGAGCTTGAGATGTTTTTGAAGAAAAGGGAGGTTAGCAAATGTATGCCTGGGATTTTACTTGAAGATTTTTCCGGAGGAGTGGTGGAGGGATGATGCTAACTACTACTTAAATCTTTAACAAATATTTTTTCAAAACCATCTCTAACCCATAAATTAGGTCTTTGAAGTCCTAATTTAGTTTGAACCTATCATTTTTATACCTGTAAAATTCATAGTAAACACACAAACCATCCTACTCTCCTAATTTTTCCTTGGCAGGAAGAATTTTAAGGCACTGAAGCCTGTTATCAGTAAGTGACCCATTCAGAAATACTCAGTGAGTAATGGAGGATGAATGGAGGTAAATGGCATTGACTCATTTCTAATTAGTTCACAATAAGTGTTCCCTTTTCATATGCATCAGAGGCTAAAGCTTGCGTGCCTCTTTCATTTATTGCTACTCCACCCAAATTGCTTATCTTGATAGGAATTAATTTCACACCATTTTTCAGCTTTCTTTTAGGTGTCAAAACAAATAACAAGAGAGACTTTTGAGAAAAAAGAAGGTGTGTTTAATAAGCAATTTTTTCTTAGGCTTTAAAATGCAACTTCATCCAAATACTTTCTAAATCAGAAATCTGCTTTGGCTTTGACAAGTCTTCTGTGATTTCTGAGACTTACAGAGAATAATGCAGTCGGCTAGTGGGGGGTCTGCTGTGGGTGTTAGTGCATGGAAACAAATTCCTAACTATCCTGATCTATAAATCCCAAGCATAATGCTATGAGACTTGCATCAGTGAGTTCTCTCCTAGCATACTGGCATTTCAAGTTTTGACAATCCTGTTGAACCATCTATATTGATCACAGGTTTGTGATATACAAAGGAAGCTTTCCATGGGGAAGTTTGAATTGCATTGGAGTGGAAGGAAAGCCTCTGCTCATTTTAATGCAGTTTAGTATATAATTTGCAATCCTGAGAAACTGTAATTTTCATTACAGGAAAGCCATCACACATAGCCTGCCCACAGACCTGAGGCCTTTCATGAACATGGCAATGTTCAACAGTGCATAGTAAAACAAGCCCAAAATATCGAGGCTCCTTAAGGCACCATAAGAAGGAGCTGGAGATATTTCTTTGCAGACGAGACAGTGGTTGTATTATTACGGTGTAATATGTTACTTTCCATTATACCAATTTTTTTTCATCTCTAACCCTAGGAGGTGACCTACAGTAAATACAGTGTCATATTTAGCTTTTGTAAATAGCTTAGCTCTCATGAATGTTTTATAGTGGGGTAAATATCACGTTCTCTCCACTTATTTACATCCGCACCGCATCATAGAAGGCTTGTTGGTATTAAATATTAATTGTAAACTTCAGTGAATCTATGCTTTTGTCAAGAGTGCACTGGGCCACACATCTTTTTTTTTTGGCCTCACACGTTGAGAAACCACACGTTCCTCCAAAGAAAGAACTGCAAGTTCATTATCAGTTTTTTTTTTTTACCAAACTTTCCCTCAATTTGATGACTAAGGTTCCACCAGGTTAGCTTGGTTGTGTGATGGGAGGAGGGAGAAAAATCTCGAACAAAGATGTACATGCCTGACCCAACCCTTTGACTTCTTTAGTTTGTGCATCTTTCTGATCCCAGGGCAAGCCTCTGTGCCACGATTTCACGGATTTGTGAAGGCCAGAATGGATCAACTATCCTCTCTTGCTCTGTATCTCTGTCCAGTGACTCCTTGACTGAGCCAAGACATTGTGTTCATTAAAGGTTTATCTTCCAGAGAAGCAACCAAGCTTTTGACTGGAATGCATTAATCAATGGGAAATCTACCTTATCCCTTGGTATGTTTCTATTACTTGATACATGGCTAATTAATTTTAGAATTATTTGTAATTTTGTGCTATTATTTGCCTAGCTTTAACTTCCAGCCACAAGTTTTCTTGTACCTTTTCTGGTAGATTTTCAACTCTTGTCTAGTAATCTCTTCTTTCTCCCCACAAAGGGCTGGTTTTTCTTGTGATAATGTTCTCTCTTTCTCTTTCCTCTCTTTCTTTTGATATGATAAACACACAAAACTCTCGATCTTTGTGAGAATTTGCCTCCAGTCCCAAATTGTTCATGGCACTTTTTTGCATCTCATTCAACTTTTGCATCTTGGCTGTTTTAAAACTGGGACAGCGGTAATGTACTTGGTGCGCAGGATCAGTCTCCTATCAGCATATGAAATGCAGTCCAGGAGGCCTACATGGAAATACGGGTTGAGGACAGTAGAGACAGGAATATGGAGACAGTGAGAAGCTCAAGGTGGCTTTTTCAGCATTGATTCTTCCTGCAAAGTGAGGCCAAAATTTAGCCCTGAATGGAAGTGCAAAAGGGGGTCATTATTGCCCTATTCCTTCTCCCACTGAGATCCACAGAAGTTTTATAATTGCCACTGGTGAGGATGAGACTGAAGTAGCCCTGAGCACTTGCAGAAAACCCCATGGTCCCCTGAGCCTCCTTTTGTTGGGGTGACCACACTGCCCACCTTTGCATCCTGCAGTGCTTTGCTGCCCACCTCTGTCACTGGTGTAAATTAGAGAGAACAGAAGGTGGGAGAGAGCAAAGGAAGGAAAGGGATTAACTTGATTTTCACCCCATGCCCATAACTGTCATGTGAATGAAGAACAGGATGGAGAATCTATAGCAAGTAGCTATTTTGCAAGAATCTTGCAAAATTCAATAGATTAAAGTACACTTTTGCAGGAACATATTTCAAAAAGGGATGTCTTTAGAAGAGCTCTACTGGATCATTGAAAAGGAACATTGGAAAGTATTTTGCTGTGCATAAATCCTTTCAGCAGCGTGCAGCAACTTTTAAAATTCTTCCTAAATAGTTCTCTAGGTTTTTCTACAAAAAAAATCACTTTGGGCAAGTCACTCATTCCTTGTCAACAGATTGTCCTTGAATACAGCCTAGGTTTCCCCCAAATTTCAGAAGAACTTTTTCTAAAGAAATAAGCATGGATTATTTGAGATCCACATGCTTTATATACCCAAACATATCTGCACCAAATGCTCTGGTCTTTATGTGATTGACTTCTTTAGACTGTCTTTATGTGATTGACTTCTCACTGGCTTAACATTCATTGATTTCATGTTCGCTGGTACTGGTGTATCTCGGTTGCCTTCAGGCAAGTCTCTGCTGAATTATACAAATGTGTGCTAGTAGAAAATAGGCACATTGGCCCGTGGAGGTTGCCGACCTGCTGTCAGAGGAGGGGACAACAGATTGATTGCTATGCATGCATTTAGGAGCTTGGATGTCTTTGAGATCTTCCCGTTAAATAATCC
>NW_010580183.1:16774-68207 GCF_000705375.1 Tinamus guttatus
TGCCGCGGCGCGTTGGGCGCTCTCCGTGTCGCGGCCGTTAAGCGCCCATGGAAGATGCTGAGGCCAGTAGGTCCGTTTTGCCCGTCTAAACTCCGTGTGACGGCTTTAAAGAGCAGTCGTAGCTGGCTGCTGTTTTGTCCGTGCGCTGGGGAAACACAGCTCGTGTGTGGAGCGCGCTGTGAGGCATTTTGCTGTGTTGCGTTTTAGCTTTGTAACTGATACATTTAAAAATCTTTCAGGCGCAGTTCTGATTTGAGAAAAGTAGCATTTTTATCTTGTAACTGTTCATTACTACGTAATGTCTTAGCAAGTAATCAGTTGTGAAGAAGGGAGGAGCAGGGTATTTTGCAGACTGTGTTGTAATCCACACATAGACAGTAATTATAAATGTCTAAATATTCTTTAAAATATCTCTTCCTGATTTGAGAAGAAAAGCAGTAATTTCACACACAAACAAAAGACGCCCGAAACGTTTCAAATATGTATATAGATTTGTTAGAATGAAGTGGCTTACTGTGATTCCAAGGTGTTATGCATTACATAGGGAGGTGTATGAATATATATATACACCAATATTACAGCCTCAACAGAAATCCTTGGGTATTTTAACATATGAAGATTAAGTAGATTAGTGGGTTTTTTGTTTGTTTATTTTTTCTTGCAAAAAAATTTGGAAGTTCTTTTCTTAGCTCTCCTTAATGTGCCCATCAAACCTAGTTGTTGGGCAGATGGCTAAAGCTGCACGGGAGAAGACAAACTGATTTGTAAAGATTTTTTTCTAGCTGAGATAAATTGTTCCTATGTGAAAGGAGCTTTTGAAATTCAGTTTATTTCTATTTGATTCTGTTTCTGTACCATTCTGTGCTGAGGAAAAAGTATTAAAAGCAGTAGGACTTTACTCAAAAGGGTTGTTGGCCTGAGGGAAGGTGAACATTCTGACAAGTTCCTAGATTTTTACCTTCTTTGGCTAATGAAGATTAGAATACTACTTTGACCAATATGCGAGCTTTTTTATGACTTGGCATATTTTATAAATGTAACTCCTAGTATAGAGAAGCCCGTAAATGGAAATGCAGTCATACTTGGATTTTCTTATTTTTTTTTCTTGTTGTCCTCCTGAGGTTTGGTTACAATTTTTTTAAAAATGAAGTTTTAAATATAAAACTAATTAATACAGGTAGCTGTCACAAATTAACTTATCTGTCACAAATCTAAGTATGTAATTTCTCTTAATCCTTTTTCTTTCAAAGGCCAGACACAGAAACCAGCCAAAGTCCTCAGTACAGCTTTGAATCCTTACCCCAGAAGATTTGCCTCATCTGCGGTGATGAGGCGTCTGGTTGCCACTACGGAGTACTTACCTGTGGAAGTTGTAAAGTCTTCTTTAAAAGGGCAATGGAAGGTACTATATGATACCATTGTTCCTAGTTACTTGAAATACTTCTTTATAGGCATTGCAAAGAACATAACTTCTAGCAATTGCTGAAACAGATCTTTATTGGTGTAGTTAGGGCTTTCTGTATTTGCTGTTTTGGCAACTCTATTTAAAGCATTGCAGTGAATACTAAATTCTTTCCTGACTGATTTTAATAGCATTTTTTTTTTTTACTTTTATTAGTTGCCATTTATCACTTACTCTTTCTGAGTAGGCAGAAGTTCATAACAATCTTTCATATTGCCCAATTTAATTTAAAAAGTTTGAGTGATAATCAAATAAAATGTTCATTCTGTTTTTTAAGTCCTGAGGCATTTTTCTTGCTTGCAAAGTGAAGAATCTGGCCTCCTGAGTTTTATGGAAGAATTTCATGTTTTACTGAACTATTTAAGTAATAATAATAAATAATATTTCAATACATAAAATTTAAGTAATAATAAATGGGTTTTACTTTTGTTCCAGCTAACCATTAATTAAATAAGGCAAGCTGCAGGTTTAATAAGACAACAGTAAGATTACTTATAATTATTTTTTCATTTTTAGTTATATTATGTGACTTGAGGTCATTGTCAATCTATGCCTGCTGAGGTTATGTAAATCTTGTACAAATACAAGAACCGATTTCTAAAGTTTAGCCAGTATATAACAACTGTGCCTACATCTTATGCTGTGTCTCCTTTTCTGTGGCTATAATCTAACCCATTAGAACTAGGATATTAAGGTTTCTTTTCCATATACTTATCAAAATTGTTATTACAGTGTATAGATTTCCTCAAAATAATAAAAAAAATCCTTCCTAAGTTTTCTTGTTATGATATAGAGCTTATTGAACGTTATAGACTTAATTTACCTTCCAATGAAGAGGCATATGAATACTGAGAAATTAAGAGTTTAGGGAAATAACGTTGTTTAGATTTTGTTGTTGTTGTTTTAGGATGCTGTTATTTTCTAGCTTAAGCATACATGCACATTTGTCTTTATATTTCCAGTATAAGGACACTAGACTATGTGGACTTTGGAGTTACTGCAGCATTTTTTTTTCTTCAATACATTTATGAGGGGTATAAGAAACAGTCACTAAAACATGTATATTAGGTGGTTTTGCTTCACATACTTCACTTTTTTTTTTTTTTTTTTCCCTTTTGGAGAATCAGCCATATACTTAAAAATGCAAAGCAAGGAAATGAAGTTTTAAGAATGTGCATAATTAATGAATGCTATATTTTTAAAAAGTTTATTTATTCACTTTTCAACTCTACAGTTATATATATATATATATTTCTTTTCTATTTATATTTGATTTCCATTCAAATTTAATCTCTTTCCTAAGTCAGTTTCACTACTTGTACAGAAGGTGAGCCTGCTCAAAAATGCATTTTGTTAATGTTCAACATAAGTATCTTATTGATAAATATTAAGAAGATATAAATTGGTAGTAGAAGCATCTTAATCAAAGTTTGTTTTTGCTAGTTATTTACAGGAAGTGTGTATTTGTAGAATTTTACAGGATCTAGAATATACACATAAAGTGAAAGAAGAGGTCAGCATTTACTCAAAATACATATGCTTTACATAGCATCTTCATATTCACCATTTTTAAGTGATTGCAAAGAGTGAGAATATTGTGAGAAAAGGCATTGATTTCTTTATTAAAAATATTCGAAGAATGGACAATACCTCAGAACGGGGACTAAAGCAATGAAAAGTATAGCCCATGAATCTTAAGGGAAAGCTTGACAGAAAAAAGCAGCATGACCAAGCCTTTCAGATACATAGTTATTCATAGGTACGTGGCTTTTTCTAGAAGGTGTAAGTCTATGGAGAATTCTAAAAAAGTCAGACTTCCCATTTTAACTGAAGCATAGGATATGATAGTTAGCATTGAAATAATCTCATTTATGGATAAATGCCTTGTTTCCCTCTAGTTTAGGTGTTCTTCACTTTTAGCTTGATATCAGAAGTAAGGGTGATAGAATACTCTCTGGGGGAAAAAAAGAGGATTTTTATTGCAAATCCAGTAGAAAATGGTATTTGAAAGTTTACAATAGTAATTGTGTAATTTGAGCATATTTTTAATGAAAAATATCTCCATGCCTATCATTTCTTGAAGTGAGAATGTATTATTTAACCTTAATGTTTAGGTAGTACTATTACAGACATAGATATTTTGTTTTTAAAAATAATAGTTCTTGTAAATAAGACCTTAAACTTTGTGATGCAAATTCATAGTCATGATTCCACTTTAGATTTACTTTGCATAAGAACTTATTACAAGAAATAATATTAAAATCAGAACTAGAAATTTGCTACTTTTTGGATTTTCTCTATTTAGATGACTTTCATATATTATGAAGCTTTCAAAAGCATAATATAGAGGGACAAAACATAGTGCCATATCATTTGTTGAGAAATGTCTATTTTAAAAAATCTATTTAGTCTCAAATATGCTTGCTGTTTCCAGCCTTTGTCATCTTCCGGTTCACACACCACTTATTTTAACTCTCTTTTTGTGAGTGGAAATTACCTTATTAATGAAATGTTCCCTTTGTGTTAAAAGGAGTCATTACATTATCCAGAAAACTCTACTTTTCATCTCTGATCTTTCAGAATGAAAGTCAAGTCGTAATATTCAGAACAAACAATTATTAAGGCCATACAGGTGAACCTAGAAATATTTCTACAGCAAGTAAGATTTAATCATTCATTTGATTACAAACCGCAAAGATTTACAATGTAATTAATCCATCAGTTTTCACATTTTAACAGTGAACCGGAACTGTTTTAAGATCACTAACATGAAAGTGTAGGTTTAGAATAAATTATTTTGGATTGTTTGTTGATAGTGAATAGTGAATGTCTGTTCATAATGAATTGTAGAATATGCTGGATAGTTTCAGTTGCTGGATTCTTGATTTCTGTATGTTCATGTGATCATAAAGAAAAAGATGTTAGTACAACATGTATACTTTACCCTAAACAGCATCTTGAAGAGAAATAGGTTAACCAAGGGCAGTTCAGTTCCTTAGAAAAAAATATTCATTTTTTAATCGGCTTTGAATTAATTTTTTGCCCAATTTTAACTCTTCATGCAAGTTGTAATATTTTCAGGAGTAAGTTTTATATTTCTGGAAAGACTTTTAAGGGAAAGACTATAGTAAATATATGATTAGTGAATACATAATACAGTTTTCAGACCTCGAGCAACAGCTTTTAAAAGCATCTGAAAAAAAACGAGTACATTTTTGGGGAAATCAGATAGGAAAAAAAATAATGCTGCAAATAGGAAGAAGAGCTAAGGAAAAGATAAGGATAGTTAAGGGTAAGTATTGAGTTTTTTGCTTTGTTTTATTTCATGAAACATTACCTTTCTTGTCAGTGAGTTGAAAATGAGGTTGTGGAGTCTCCTTCTCTGGAGAGCTTCCAAGCCTGTCCGGATGTCACCCTGTGCCCTGGTGCCCTGTCCTCTAGGTGTCCCTGCTGAAGCAGGGGGGTTGGACTAGATGTCCCTTCCAACCTTAAGCATTCTGTGATTCTGTGATTCTTTTCAATACCAAATTGCCAGAATCTTTAATAATATCTATTAAAGATATCTTTGTAAAGTCATGCAGGACAACAGTAATTAAATTATGTGCATAAAAGCATGGTAAAATTTATGCCCTAGAGAGCATCGAAGAATTCAAAAGTCTCCTTTGCAGCTGTTTTACTGATGAAATGTGCAAATTACATAGATCCTGAAAATAAAGTGTTGTCTTTCCTATATAAAGTCCTCCTACTACTGTTTGTTATATTTTTTTATAATCTTTATATAAGGTGTTTATTTCCTTTCATCTTTGTTTATATTACTTTGATTTATAGTGAAAAGTAGGTCCCCAAATCTGCAGAGTTTGAGGCTAACATTAGTATTACAAATATGTAGATTTATAGGCTCTACAGATGTGTAGAAAGCTGTTCATGGTATATTTAAACACTATAACCCTTTGGGACTCTGTTACAAAACTGAACTAGTGATTAAGTGGAAAATTTATCTCATTGTAATTTTTGCTTCAAGGTCAGGGCAATGTTGATGTACAAATAATAATATCAGGGAGCAAAACTCTATCCCAAGTACTAGCTAACACTTAACTCACAAAAAGTGAAAGTGTTTTTTTTTTTTTTTTTTTTTTTTAGAGACCTAATTGGACAAACTGTACTTTATGGGAAGTACAGTTTCCATAAGAATTTTCACTTCTTTACAAGGAGAGATGTGGGTGAAAGAAAAGTAGTGAAATAAGAACAACCAACAATTACACAACTGGAAGTCTGACCATTACTTCAACCAAACTTCTTGATAAATTTTATGGGACTCAATTTTGTATAGCCAATTATGGTGATAGTGTGACCCTCTACATTCTGTAGTGAAATGCTGTGCATAAGGAGAATTGCAAAATTAAACAAAAGTACTTTTTCACAGTTTAAGAATGGAGACCAAATAAATAAATAAATTGCTTTGTTTGGAAAGATAATGAAATGGAACACTATAGAAACCTTTTTAGCTCTGAGATTGGCTGGAGAGCTCTAAAAAAGACCTCTTGTTTCCCAGCTCTGCAAGAATTTCCAAAACACTTCTGTGAGAACTTCCAATCTTCCACTTCCACTTCCAATCACTTCTGTGAGAACAAAATATTTTTAACATGAGAAGGGAAAATATAAAAATCTGTACTGATACATGGTTGTATGTATTCGTATTTCTGACTTTAAAAATATTTATTTTTCATCAAATTGGGAAACATTAATTTTTTAAATTGATAATATAAAGCATGACAGTTGAGTGGCTAAGATTACATTAATTCTAGTGCGTTAGTGTACGTTGTCTGCATTTAGTGAGGTGAATCCCACCCTTGATACCAAGATAGTAGGTTTTTAGAAACCAAATTATTATCTGCTAAAAATGCATTAAAATTTGATGCTGGCTACCACCTTAAGCTGCGCATTTATTTATTTCCCCAAAATGATAATGAGGAAATTGAGATGGTTCTTTAGAAGCTGTTGAAGCAAAGTCTTCAGAATGTGGCGTTCTTGTGTTATAGTCTGGCAATACATGCCGTGATACATGGCTGCACTTCAGAGTTCTCCTGATTATGCTTAGTCACAACTCGGGTGCCTTTCACAAGTGGCTGTTGGTTAATATTGGTTGATGTCTAAGCGCATTTCAACAGCTGAAGTCTTTAGTAGTTCAAATACAGTAAGAATTACATGCAGACATTTGGATCCAGGAACATATTACTCTATCGCTGTCCAATAATTGTCTTCTTCCATCATTCTCAAAGACTATTTAATGTGAGAATTGTTGCACCAAACCATAGGCATCTTTGGACTATTTGCCTCAGGCTTCTTTTGGAAACAAATAACCTATTTAAGGACCAACGTTTAGGCATTTGCTCAACAATAAGATCCTAAGTGTCCTGAGGTGTCTGTTTTTCTTACCAGGAAGGGTGTGTGTATGTTACTTGTTCTGTGTGTCCACACTGTAGAATCTAGCTAGTCAAATGATCCTCTCCTTGCTGTTTTTCAACAACCTGCCGTCAGTTGTGTGTTTCAATCAATGGAAAACGTTTTTCTTTTTCTTTTTCTTTTTCTTTTTTTTTTTTAATTTTCTGTTTTTTATGCTTTTATTTTCCTACTATTAATACTTGTGGAGTGAGTCTCCCAGTCCTACTGGTTCAGTTGTAGGACAGAAAAACACTGGCAAGTAAAAGAATAAGGAAAAAATACTCATGAAAAGCTTCATCATGGCAATGTGTCATAATATTTTCACTGAACAGGAAGTACAATGTCAGAAATATAAATGCAATCCTTCTTGTAATGGTGTAAGGATATAACAATTGAGACTAGGAAGAATAATAAAAGATTAGAATCACAGTATGATTGTGGTTGGAGAAGACCATTGACTCCAACATTAAACCCTTCGCCATGCCTGCTAAACCATGTCCTTAAGTGCCTCATCTACACGTTTTTTGAATGCTGCCGAGGATATTGACACCATCACTTCCCTGGGCAGCCTGTTCCAATGCTTCACCACTCTTTCTGTGTAGAAATTCTTCCTAATGTTCAACCTGAACCTACCCTGGTGCAACTTGAGGCCGTTTCCTCTTGTCTTATCGGTAATTTTTCTGGAGAAGATATTGACCCCTGCCACACTGCAGCCTCATTTCAGGTAGTTGTAGAGAGCGATAAGGCCTCCCCTGAGTCTCCTCTTCTCCAGAGTAAATAACCCTGGCTCCCTCAGCTGCTCCTCATGAGGTCTGTGCTCCAGCCCCTTTACCACCTTTGTTACCCTTTTTTGGACACACTCTTTGAATTATGTATGCCTTTAAAATACTTGCAGTACTTAAGAGGATTTTATGGTCATAGAAGCATGCCATGATCCATATTTTATATGAGATAGATCCCTCACTGACAAAAAGTTGCCAGTTTAATCATTTTTTCATATTTCTTTTAGTGATATAGTTAATTAAAAATTGTGACCAAGCAGGTATGCAGTGCCATAAAAGAGCTGAAAATACTAATTTTTGGAAGTCATCATCTCTTTCTGAAAGACACTTTTTGCTTAATTTTCCATTTTTCTTTGTTTTTTGGTTTTTTTTTCCTGTAATAGGGCTATGTTAAATTAATTAACAAAGATCTTATTTCATTTTATTTTTCCATACAATCTTTTGTTTATGTTATTTCAGAAATTATAGTTTAATTATCCTACAAACGTCATGAGTTTTGATCAATTTATTCTGCAAGTCGTTGGAAGGTAACTCATGAATGCAGCAAACATTTATGAGAATTTTCTTCATATTCATATTCCTATAGATTTTTTTATTTTTTTATTATGGAATTGCTCATGCTTCTTCTTGGCATGGCATGTTCAATATGATGAGATGCATAAGATTGTGTATCATACTTGTTACATTCACAAAAATAGTGATGGTTCTAGATAGTTCTAGATAGACAGTTCGAGATACGAAGTACCTACTCCTCATAAACATGAATACCTGCTGTTTTACTAGCTTCCTCAGCACTTCGTTTTCCTCTCTCCGGTATTTTTTGCCATATGATTATGTTTTTTGCCTTGTAAATTTTATATTACTTTTTTTTTCCCCCCACCTACCATTTTCTCTATTTTCTCCATCATCTGCTATATTGGATATAAGTACTCCGTTGTTTTGCTCTTACGGCAGACATACTCTGCTTAGGCTAAAGCAATGCATAGACTCAACAGCTTACCACAAAAGAAATTAGAAGGCACAACCACGCACACAACCGCTCAAACTAAACCTACCTCCCTACAAAACTTACCACCCTACTTCCCTGTTTACATGGCCTTCATGTGGTCTTTTGCAATTAACTACAATAAGCCATCAGAATGCCATAATGCAGAGATAGTAACTTATTAGTCTAACAGACTTTTAAAACTGTTGGTGCCTCTCAAAACACAGTTTTTATAGCTAATAAAGGCAAAGAAAGAGCTCAAGGGAAAGCTGCATATAATCGTGAGAAAGACATGCTCAAAGTGTTTTGTTTGCTGATCTGCTGCCAGAAGCAAGAAAGACTTTTGTTTTGGAATTACTTTTGGTAATGTTTCCTGCAATAAAGGTACACAAAATTAGAAGTAATAGGAGAAAATAAAAGGTGATTTAGTAATGACTGGTTGATTTACTGTGTTTATAAATTCTTTTTGAATGTCAGACAGTGCTTGAGACAAGTTTTTTTATTTCCCTGTCATATCGGTAAGGAAAAGACAAAAACAAAACAAAACAAAATGGACAAATTCTTAAAAGTATGGTTAAGAAGAAAATTAATTATCTTACAAAACCCTAAAAGCGTAGAAATAAACACATTGCTTTTCAAACGGCTAAGTTATTCTCTTTTTGTTAGAACATTCCTCTTTATCCTGCACTTTTTCAGAAGATTCATTTTCAGTGTGTTTTTTGATGTGTAGGAAAGATATTGGAGAACAGTTGCTCATTTTACGATATGCAGAGAGCAGACTAAAATTTTGTTATAAACAAACTGATTAACAGTGGTTGAGTAAAATAATGATCTTGGACTCAGATGGCTAACTCTGGGTAATACTGACCTAAAAATGAATAGAAGTTTGAAAGCTGTGCTATTGAGGTGTGTTTTATTTGAAGGTCCATATTGACAGGCAGCATCCAGGATGTGATACTTCTTGTGGAATATCCTTACTATGTCAGCCCATTTTAATTTTTAAATATTTTCATGATTTCATGCTGGCTACCAATAAGTAACTGAAAACATAGAATTGAATAGAGTATGATGTGCACAAACAAGGATAAACTGTAGAGGATAAATTTATACATAATTTGAAAGATTATGTAAAGAGTTGGGTTATTTTCTTCTACCGAGAGTTAGGTTTACTTATCCAAAATTCAAACAAACGATAGAGGTGATCAAATCATCCTAAAGTATAGAAGTATATTTTCTTATTCTCTTCAAGTGAAATTTGGAAATTTTGTTGAAGTTTGTCATCCAAAGAATGTTAGAACATCAACTAAATTTTATCTTTTAGCTCTGCTGAAAGCTTTTTTCAAAGATTCATTTTTCAATACAGAGCAGACAAATCCTGATTTCGAGATAAGCACTGTGCAGGTTCTAGTTTTGACTTTTTTTTTAATTAAAGATAACTTTTATTTTTTAAACTATGGTAAAAACACTACAACATCTAGAAAAATCACATGAACTTTATGTTACAGAAATGAAGCATTTCTTGTAATTAAGTCTTCTATTTTTGTCTGTCTTATAGCAGATGTCTATAGCAGATTTGCTATACAAAACATGATTCTTAGTAACTTTTCATTGTAGATTATAATAGTTTTTTGTTCACTGAAATTAACACTAGTTTGGCCTGGGTTAGACTGCTGCTTCTTCTTGGAAGCTACTTTTCAAGAAATTTATAGTGTGTATTGTGGAATATGTGAACAATCAGAAGTCTAGAAAGCATGTAAATTATGTAAAATGTTGAATAAGTTGCATTTGTTTAGCGTAGAGGACGGGAGATTGATAGATAGACCGATAGCCCTGTAATATGCTGCTACAAGGAAGAAGTGAGTAGTGTGGCAGACAGGACAAGAAATAATGAATTAAATTTAAAGCAAAGATTTAGATCATCCTTTTAAAAAGGTAAAGAAGGGTATTGAAATACAGGCAATTCTGACATGCTTACTCAAGCTAGTGCCAACCTCTTCCTAAGTCTTTGGGTCCTTCAGAATTCAGCAATAAACTGAAGTTGCCAAACTTGTGATTGCTACGATCCTACCTAAATGAAAAAGCTACTGCCTTCTGTTTGCCTTCATTGGCTGTGTTGATATGTGGGTAGCTCTAGTGAAATGCTGGTTTTCCATCAGAGGTTATTTATTCTGCCAGAGGGGCTCTTTTATGCATTGCTTCGTCTACCTTATTCCTTTTTTTTTTTTTTTAATATGAAACTCCTCATCGATCAAAGCAAAATTAGCTTAGTTACTTTAAAAGCAGGGACAATAACTAACTCACATGGAAAAGAAATATGGTTGAAAAAAATAAGTCTAGCCTCCTACTTCATTTACATTATATTGATAGTATTGTAATTTAAGAAGTTCATATTGTTTGCAGTTATTTTGACTTATATATATTGCGAATATGCCTATTAAGAATGCCAAATAAATTACTATATTTAAATAGTGGCGATTGCTTAAAAGTTATCATAAAAATGAAGGACACATTTAATGGGGGTGGTACATTTTGATTTAAATCCTCTTTTATTTTTAGATCATTTATACAGAGAAATTATTCATGTCATGTTATAAAACATACTAATCTTGCATTCTTTTCCTTCTAGGACAGCACAACTACTTATGTGCTGGAAGAAATGACTGTATAGTTGATAAAATTCGTAGGAAGAACTGTCCAGCATGTCGCTTGAGGAAGTGCTGTCAAGCTGGTATGGTCCTGGGAGGTGAGATAATTTTGAAGTCTGATTCAGAAAAAAAATCAGTAAATAAAATTATCTTCAGTGTATTTGGATATTAATTTGATATTCTAAAGTAAAAAAGACATCAAAATGTTATTTTTTAAAAGGATTGCTAATTTTTAAAAATAATTTCAAATTCTTCTTTGTAATTTCTTAAAGTCTAGAAATTCTAAGACAAAAACATATAATTGTAGGAATCTGTCTCCTAAAATGTATCCTTGATATAGGGTAGGAATTATGTCTTTGATGTGCATTTATTAATAATGTTGAATCAGAGAATTTGATTTAGAAAAAAAAATATGCAAATTGGAATTGACACAAAAACCAGAAATCAGTACTTTCCTTATTTCTCTTTTTTTGTTGTTGCCCCTCTCCATCATTGCTTTGAGCAGATGTCAGGAAAATTATATCCTACTATATCACAAAAGAGGGCCAGGTTTTCCTGGATACAACATCTTCCTGTTGTATCTTGCTGAAACAGATTTTACTTTGAAGAACACTCGGCTATTTTATGTAACATTTTATCTGTTGTACGCTATATATGTGCTATATCTTAGAGATTCCACGGGGGGAAAGCCAATGGTATAAGATCAAGTATTCACATATTCACATGGCAAGTTTTTCTCTGCTTATATAAAGGAATGATTTTTTTTACATTGATCATGAGAACTTTAGCAATATAAAGTTTTGACCCAGCACACCTCTTTAAAATGTATGCCTAACACTATTTACAAATGGCTATGTGAAGATAATAAAAATAATGAATTTATTTGCAAAGGAAATGAAAAAAAAAAAGGAAAGACAAACTCATTCTGGTATCATTTATTTTAATGCATTAAGCACCTATCTCTCTCTGTATATTCACATTCTTGCCTGTCCCTTCAGGAATAACTGGCATTATATACTGTTGCTAATTTCATTATCTTGATAGTTTAAGTCCATTCATAAATTAAAACATGTTTATGGCTTTCAGACTGCCATTTTAATTTCATAGACGTGTACACTTTCAGGCTCTGTTAATTGTATGGCTGTGGTTCTGGAGTATTTTGCACACGTGGCCATTGTGTCATTCTTATATTTTATACTTTTCTTGGTGATGTAAATCAGTAGTTGCCCATCAGTGAACTGCTGCAGCTGCTGGCTCTCTGTATTTCATCTCAGTAAGAGACAGTGCTGCAGGCTCAGGGGACAGCCAGTGTACTGAGAGGAGAGAGAAGAAGTGCTGCAATTTGGGCTGTGATTTGTTTTGTAGCCTCTCACCTTCCTAGACCCTCAGCACTACCTCTCCTCTAAGTCCTACTCTTCAGACAGCATCTGTTCTCCCCACAGCACTGGAGGCAGACAGTGAGGAAAACCACTAATCTATCTGGTATTACTCTCTCCCTCCTTGCTGCACCTTGGTCTGTCAGTCCTTCCTCTCATTAACAAAAATGGGGATGGAAGCGAGCTGACAGGCTGGTTGGTGGCATTGGACTGGAAGGAGGAGAGGTGAAAGGGAGGAAACGTCCTTTGGATCTTTAGCACTGTGCTTCCTGGGCAGGTAGTGATGTTCTAGAGCTGAGGTAAGAATGGAGGGAAGAAACAGTGCTGCAAAGAGCAGACCTTTCCCCTGGAACCTGCAGGATTGTTTTCCAGAGGATGGAATGCTCCCTCATGTTTGGAAGGGAAGAAAGCAAAAAGGACAGAGTGGACTGTGGAAAGTATGTGGTAAGAATGGAGACTCAGGAAAGGAAGAGGCGGCAGGCATAAAGCCTAGTTTCATAAGCTTTGGGGACAACTGTGTGAATTACATCAGATTTAGTACAGCAGATTAATTTATTTATTCCTGTCTGTAAGTTTTATGCATCAAAAGTCTGGTGCTGATCATGACTTCAATTTTAATTGAAGACAAGTTAAAGTGTTAAACTTAAGTGTTAACTTAAAGACAAGTGTTTTAACATGATAGGCAGACACGGAGAGGAGTATATGGTGAATCACTGGCATCATCTACTCCTTTCAATGTTTTTCTGCATTGTAATTCTACATAGAAAAACTTTTGACTTTTTTTTTCTGTATTTTGTATATGTTTCTGGATACTAGTTTAAAAATATTTTTTTCTTTTCTTAGTAATTCTGAAAAATGTAGATTTTGCTCTGGAAGTAGGTGTCTAAAATGGAAAAAAAATGGACGCTTTTGCTAGCTATATTAACAGCGTAGTATGTGGATATGTTATGTCCTCATATTTGAACCCAAAACCTGAGGAAAAAGGTTCTGCAACACTAACTTGTTTACTATCATTTGTGAAAAGAATAAGAACTTCCTGTTTCTCTCTGAATCTTTTCTTTTCCTCAGGTAGTACTAGGAATATGCAAATAATTTATTTGTATTTAGATAGTTTTTTATAGTTTTAGATAGTTTAGATAGTGTTTTAGATTGTTTTTGTGGATTAGACGGTTATACCTAGCCAGTTATTATTTCTAGTAATATCTTCATATTAATCCTTCAAAAGTCTCCAAATAGGGATCTCCCTCTAAGTACATGTGAAATTTCCTCAGGAAATAGGATTTTCTTGCAGAAATTTCAAGTGTATGAACCAACATTATTTTGTAATGGCAGTGAATGGCAGACTGAGACCTATAGTGAAATTGAAGTATGTTAGCAGTTAACCTGTTTTTAGAAAATATTTTTTTAAGAATAAGAAATGTGTGCAGTTTAATGAACAGATTAAAACATTGCACGTATATTTATAAAAATTTGTTGAGGCGTTTCTATCTCATGCACATATCTGAGGAAAAGATTTTCTCTCTGGCATGTGTACTGCTATTGCTCATGCAGATCCAATACAATTGAACGTCACATTTCACAAAGACTTTCTGTGATCCAGTGAGCAAAAGTCTTCTTGTAAGGCAATCATATTCTCTACCAAGACTCCAACCACTGCTTCATCTTTTGTAAACAAGGTTCCTGTTAGCAGTGATTTGCATATGAGATCAGGAGAATCAGCTGAAGAGGAGAATATCCAACTTAGGAGTTTAAATAGGGACTCTACTAAGAGAAAAATATTTTTTAACATTTATGGAAAAGGTTTTAGATCTTTTCCAAAGAGGATCTTTCCATAGGTCCCAGAGAGCTTTCTGACTTTTGACCCTCTAGATAGCTATGGGACTCTCTGGGCAGAAATCAAGGTTGCAGGGGCTCAGGTGCTGTTCTTATCCATCCCTCCAATCTTTCCAGTAAAGAAAAAAGGCCAAGATGGCAGAAGATGCATATGTCATAGCAACATCTGTCTGCGTACCTGGTGTACCTGGCGTTGGGCTGCAGTGACTGGAGCACTGACATGGGTTGGCACAAGCTTCATAGGCAGGATAGGCAAGGAGGAAGATGAGGGAGTTGCACTTCTCAGCTTTTTTAACTGCCTAGACCTTCAATATGAAGCTAGAGGGATATATGCTGAAAGCCTCTGGATCACAGTCAAACAGAAGAGTAAATACATGTTACGCTGTGGTGGAGGGAGTCAGTCTTGTTCAGGCGTTCCAGGAATATGCTAGACTATGCTGGTGACAATTTTCACAGAGAAATGTCAGATCAGGAACCCAAGGATAACTGTTCTTCACCGGCTGCTCACAAACAGGAAACAAGTGGTGGAGAACGCAGTCACAGCTGGCTGCTGGGGTGACAGCAACCATGACGTGGCTGAGCTCAGATGGACAGGAAACCCGGGAAGGTCAGCAGCAGAGTTAGGGCTCTGGAGTTCAGGAGAACAGCCTGCAGCTTGTTTAGCAAATTGCTGGGCAGAAACCTTTGGGAAGCTGCCATGAAAGGAAAGGTATCCAGGAGAACTGGTTCATTTTTATAGTAAATTTACTGAGATCAAGAAAAGACCACCCATTGTTTAGGACTCGCATAAGAGAAAGGTTCAGGACTAAGATAAGTTCAGGACTGCACTTAATACTAACTGCACAAATTAATCCATCCCCTTCCTACTCTTCTACATAACAGGCTTTTAGAAAATTTAAATTAATTTTCCAAGTAGTGATTTCTGGGAGTGTCAAAGGGTTTATGAAAAGATACATTACTTCTGCTTTGTTCCTTTAGTTTGTATACACCCTCCTTGGGTGTACACAGCTTGTTCTACTACACAAAATGTAAGAGCATAGTGACCTTAAAGTCAGAGCCATAGTGTTCTGTCAAGAATAATAAATCATTGACATATTTCACCTGATTACAGAGTATGATGAGGAAGGTGAGATTTCAGACTTTTAGTAGAAACCCAACCATTCTAACATGAAATGTCGGCTGTCTACAATGTCTTATTGGCAGTGCGAGTCTGTGTATATAACTAAAAAATGCTTAAATACACGATTTATTTATCAAAGAGAAAATCATAATATATTTGATAATTAGATGAAGTAGATTTTTTTATTTTTTACAGATGTGTGTTTTCTAGGTACACATAGTACAAAAATGCTATATTACTTGCTATTTATAGCAAATTGTATGTAGGAGAACTGTGAATTCCAAGAAACTGCTTGAAGTTGGGTATCTCTGTCAAAATAAATTAATGAAAAGGGTACAAAGAAAGACCCTGCTATCCAAATGTGCGCAGGCTGGTGTTACAGTGAATAGTTGCTAGATTGATTAGTATTTTTTACCCACTATATAACAAAGTTGAGACATTTGTTTATCTTCGAACAAGAATTTATCTGAATATTTATGCAAGCTACAACTAAAAAGCTAAGCTATCGATAAATCTGCTATTTTCCTTATATCCTTAAGAGTTCATGGTCACTTTGGGGTAGATGGGAAAGTTTAATGTGAATTGTTAGCAGTCATCTCTCCATTGGATAGGCTGAAATTATTATTTATGTACTATAAAATATCAAAAGGTGTTCTCCATGCTCAGTTTTCCTTCATGCCTAAACAATATTTATTGGGTACTTTCTAGCATTTTTAGGACTATGAATAGTTTTGTTCTGACAGAAATTGCCCTTGGTGTCTAATAATCTTTTTTCTTTCTTTGGTTCAGATACAACCTAAGGTATCTGTTTATATTTGGTTCTTTACGAAGGAATCCCTAGTCAGGAATGCTCTCGTGCTTACTAATATGTTAATCCTTGGCAGAAAGAGGTAAATTGTGCCCAAGATTGTCAGGGCACGGAAGCTGAGCCTCATTAAACACCCAGTTGAGTCACTGGAAGTGAGACCTCCGGCTTTATTGTCATTGAGGAGCCCATCCCACGCATTTATACTCCCAGAAAAATGTGTGGATTGAAATTGTGTTCAGGGTACTCCTTTGGGATTTTAGGTACAGTTCCATCAGGTTTTGCAGCTTTTGCACATCTTTTTTTTTGCATGTGAAATGCTCAATGTATGGGTATTTATGATAGGATTCTTTAAAGAATTTGAAAAAGAAAGCCAATTTTAGCATCTTAAATTGCATTCATCTGCTCAACCCCGTCTAGGGGTTAAATCTTTGAACTCAAAGACGTGAGGATTGATTCTGCTTTCAGTTGTGCCAATGAACATCAAGAGTAAGTAATTTAAATAACCAAGTTATCTGTGTGTAAAATATTTGAAAATAAGTGAATGAATCTTTCCATGTTTGGTGTATTAATCTTGCTTGATGCTTTATTACTGATGTATTAACAAATGCTTTCAATGGGTCATTTTAATTTTCCCAAGGATGTATCCTACATCTTCCTAAATGACGACACTGAATTTCCATAAAATTTGATATCCTCTCTTATATGGCAGCCTTTGAGGAAAATAAGTAGGCAACTTCCTCAGTTAAACCATAAACCTTTTATTTTCCTGTGTTTCTTATGTTTTCCTTCTTTTTAAGGAGGAAAGTAATAAATAAGACTGACTTGGCTAGCATCTCTAGAGTCCTTCTAAAGTCTAAGATCAGAAACAAGCTTTGTACAGGAGTCAGAGCAGGTGCCTGGATTTAGGCGAGCCTCTCTGCTCGTCAGGAGTGCCCTGAAGCCGGCTGCGTGCACCGGCTGCGTTCTGACCGAGCAGCGAGGCTTTAAAGGAAAAGAAAAAGGGAGGCAGCATGAAATGGAGATATATTTGTGTCTCCTTCCCTGCCTAATCTCAGCTCAGAAAGAAATGTACCATCTAATTTAAAGGTTTCAAAAGATAATTTACTAGGTCTGATACAAGCTGACATTTAATTCAAACACATAAAGATACATTAATATCTTTGTTCCCTTGATCTCATGTATTTTGCAGTGTTTTTTGCATGTTGGCATTTTAAAATGCAGTTTCTCAATGGTTCAGCAGTTTCATAGGGGCGGATTTTCTTCACATTTAGTGAGATGTTGTGCTTCTCTGTCTTTTTCTACTATTGATGAATTTTGCAAAAACTCTTAGGACAGTAGAAATACTCATATGATTTCTGAGTTTTCTTACAACAGAACCTTCTCCTTCCTCATTGTTTAAGGATGAAACATGTAAGATTTTTTATTCTCTTAGGCAGAAGGACTTATTCTTTGTCTCCTGTCACACTTCATCTTTCCTGTTATTGTCCCAGGTCATACAAATCAGACCATATATATCAGCATTTTTGTATTTTTGTTGCACTTTTTTTTTTTCTGACCCCCCCCCCCTTTTTTTTTTTACTCAGCAAAACAACTTTGGCGGAGTTGAGACCTGAATGATTTAACTAGGGTTTTCATCACCTTTGAAGGTTTACTTGAAGTGAATGTGTTGCACTCAGCCACCTCTACATGGATTGATCTTTTTATTGAAATATTTAGTGTGGTAATCTGTTCCTGAGGCTTGCTGTCCAGAAGCCCTGAAGACTCAAATTCCTTGTTGCTCTAGAATGTTTCCATGAAAGAAAGTTGAAGAATTACTACCTACAGCTTTGGATATTTGCATAGCTGTACTTGACATAGTATTTGTGCTTATCTAGGGAGGCAGTTCAGCTATTATCTTTTAGTAAGTGTTCTTCAAATCGCTGCAGCATAGAAATATAAATTACAATTACAGAAAAAGTAAAATTATTCTCTAGAAACTGAAGAAATCTTCAAGTGTTGACATGTGGTTTCATAACATTTGTTGAGTTTTTACTTATCATTTAATTATATTTTTTGTGGTAAACAACAAGTGCAATATTACAAATCATCAAACAGAATTTAGCTATGAGATTGAAATGCCTTTTCAGAAGTGGGAAGAAAGAGATTGCTACATGTAATAGTTATTTTACTTGCATTTTTTTCCCGAATATTAGAGAAAAAAAAATGAAATGGTGTCATTAAATAACATTGACCAGAAACTGAGCTGTAGAGCTATTTGGCTCAACTGTCAGCATATTATAGAGCAGTGGGAACTGAACCAGAAAACACTTTATCAGGTTACTGTAACCCAGAATTCGTGGCAATAATTTTAATGGGTGGATTAATTCATCTCTCAAGGCAGGAAGGAGGATATGGAGGGAGTAACTTAAGAATTTTCCAGCTTTTTAAAAAATTATGTAAGTTGTGAAACAAAAAATAGAAAACATGTAGAAGCCAATTGTAGTTTCTTTCTACAGAATGAAAGTTTTATCTCTCTGGTTAATTTTTAACAGGTCAACAATTTTCTTTTTCAGGACGAAAATTTAAAAAGTTTAACAAAATTAAGGTTGTGAGAACATTAGATGTCGCACTCCAGCAGCCAGCAGCCCTTCAGGATGAAAGCCAGTCTCTAACCCAGAGGCCATCCTTTTCTCCAAATCAAGAAATACAGTTTGTTCCCCCAATGATGAGTGTTTTACGAGGTATAGAGCCAGAAGTTGTCTATGCCGGTTATGACAATACGAAGCCTGAAACACCAAGTTCCTTGCTGACCAGTCTAAATCATCTTTGTGAGAGGCAACTTCTTTGTGTGGTCAAGTGGTCTAAACTGCTACCAGGTAATAACACTTCTTATATGTAGATAATTCTATTTAAGCAAATATGTCATAGGATGAGCAGTCAAAAAAGTACACTGTTTTTCTGTTGTCTGCATATTACTTAATTCTTAACAAATTGCATAAGGACTTAGCAGATGATTTATGCAATAAAATGCACTATAAAATATATTTTAATAATACATGCTTCTTAAAGGAAAACTTTAGACATTAAAAAGACATTAAAAAGAAAACAGCCAAAATATTCCTGTATCTGGCCATTATAATAGCCTTTCCATTTTACCCCCTTCTAATCTGCTATTCATTCTTTTGTAATGGGAATATTTAGACTTCTGAATGTTCTCTGTTCTTATTCCAGCTTAAATGAATTTTAAAGACAACAGAGAAAAATTATAATAAAAAATAATGGTTAGGAATAAGCACCACACAAATAGACTGCTATCCAAACATAACTGAATGGTGAAGATCCAGAGCTGGCTCACAAAAAAAAAGAAAAAAAAAAAGAAAAAACAAGTCATGTTATGTGTCTACGTGCTCTGCATGCTCATAGGAACTTAATCCTGGGATCTGTAAAAGCCAGTATGTTAAACTGGAAAGCCTGGAAATATGGTTTCATGTGAGCACAAGTTGATATCTCACTGCTGCAGGAAGGGGTCTCGTTTGCTGCTCCTTGGTAGTGCAGCTTGCTCTTGTCTGACCTCTTAGTCGAACTGATTCATCTCATTAAGTGAGAACAAAACAAATCTTTTTTTTCCCCTCTGTAGTTTTCTGATGGCTTCATGAGCTGAATCGGCTTACTGAGGGGTAACATGAAGGCCAGAGGTGGCTTGAAAGAGGTAACAGGACTAGGTAATGGACCACTGCTTTCAGCAGCAGAGAGGTGTTAGATTGACTCTGCTGCATCATAACAGTCTTCAAAGTTATGGAAGAGCTAAAGGTTTTAAAGTAAAGTATGCATCTTCCACTGTGATTCACAACTGAAAACACTTCTCTGTAGTTAAAATCAAGTTGTTCACAGGTGGATAGTTATTGTATTGCAACTTTGTCTCTTGTAAAGAACACTGAAATACGAGATTTATTAGATAAGAGTTGATTACAGTGATGATGTAATATTTTTACTAAAGACGAATGAGATTCATTCGTATTTCCTAAATATAAATATAATTTAGTCACCACTGACTGGTGGTGGCTAAAGTTAATTTTGGTTTGATCATTTCAAAATACTGGAAAAGAAAAAGAATGGGTTACATCTAGAATGAAGTGATCAGTTATTATATGAACTTCACAAGCTTCCTTGAGCTATGTCCTCAAAAACACTTGTTTTCCTAGTTACTCCCATTATTCTTAACTACCCAAAGCTTTCTAGTTATACCCAGTTTTAGAGCTTATGTACAAAGTTGTGTTCTAAAGAACGCTACTCCTCTGTCTAAATAAGGACCATAACATATTTTAACTTTTTATTTCATCTCCAGGGTTTCGGAATTTGCATATTGATGATCAGATAACCCTCATCCAGTATTCCTGGATGAGTCTAATGGTCTTTGCAATGGGATGGAGATCATACAAACATGTCAGTGGTCAGATGTTATATTTTGCACCAGATTTGATACTAAATGAGTAAGTAGACTCAACTGTTCCGTAATATAAATGTCATTCTGAACCCGTTTGTGTTAATGAGAATGTAACTTCATTGAGGTGACCAAACAGAGGAGTTCTAATAATGTTTTGCATTATCTATGACAAAAAAAAAAAAAAAGATAATGATGCTGTAACATGATTTATTTGAATTTATGTGACTTAGATGTTTCTGAGATCATGTTTAATAAATGGAAAAAACTCTATTTTGGACATTGTTTGGTGAGGTGCAAGTAGGCTACATATAGTCTAAAACACTCAGTTTTGACACTTTCTTATTAAACCATTTTTCTAAAGCATCCTTCTTGTTAGAAAATTGTACTAATTTAGCAAGAAGGAGTTTTAATATCAAGGATAACATTTTCAGATGATTTTAGATTTTTTTTTTTTTGAGGAGGAGATTGTTGGTATAGATTATCCTTCACGATGCAGATAATCTTAATTTCTGTCTTTGTCAGTTTTTCAGTTCAGCAATTTAATATTACCAAAATTGTAATTTTGGATACTTTGGGCATAACACACAGGATCTTTTCATGAATAGTAAGGCGTTCAAGGCAAGCAAGGAAAAGTTTCTCTATATATTTATTTTTCCTTAATATCCTAAAAGAGACAGTATAAAGAGAGCTAAAAGTTAAGCAAACTTTCATATAGATCATGTCTGTGTAAGGATTAAGGTCTTGAAGAAGACCTATGCACCGATATCCAAAATTTACAAACTTGTGTCATCTCAATTGAAAACAACATAAAATCTGTACTTAAAATCTGTATGCATCTGTGAGTGAAATCTGACATCTAAGTTTTTTTTTTCCATCTGTGTTCTTTATACAAGATATTCAGTGCATTAGGCTGGTCCTTTGTCCCATATATATTAATGAAGTTTACAACACTTTAAAGGGATGGGCCTGAGAAAACTTGTCACTGTATTCTCCTACTGTGCACCCAGCGACATCTCAATCTGTCTTCAGGCAGTACTAACACATCCTGGACTATTACCCTACGTGTGGACCACTGCTGCCACCTGGTGAAGAAGACTTTAAGTACTTTCTTCCAGAAAAGGGTTGAGATTTATGAGCACCGCTCACAAGCCCTCCAAGAGAACTTTTTGTTTGCAGCCCAAGTCTATCTACACTGAGAGAGAGGGATTGACCATACAGCCTTCTTTCCATTGGAGAACATCTCAGCAGTCCTCTTTGAAACATTAGAAACAGAGTTAGAAACAAAGAGTAATTGGTACCCTCAATCATATCTACTGACTGGTACACTCGGTCTTACAGCTACACTGCAAAATAGATAAGGAAACTGATAAACTTCAAAAATGCCTAGAAAAAGCAATTAATTTTTAGGTGGAGGTGATCTGACTTGTACATGGGTGTACAGGCACTTAGGCCAGAAGAGCAGGAGTGCACACCTAGAGGTGGAAGAAGATAAGGGAAATTTCTTCTGTTGTGGCACCTCATGCTTAAGGCGTTTTGAAATGGCCATGAAATCACAGTGCAAAATTTGTTTCACAGACAATATTTATTGGGAGACTTCATCCAGAAGTCATTTTTGTTGCTCTTTGAGAATGCTGTCCTTAGTAACAGTAACTTTGAACAGGAAAGCCAGGACTGTTAGTTTGATGTGTTTTCATGAATTAATATTAAATCACTGCAAAGATTTTTTTTGTTACTTAGATGTCCCAGTTTCTGGATATATGTCTAAGAAGAAAATTTTGGTAATACCAAATGTGGAAAGCTAATATCACCCTTCTGAGATGCCTCTTACGAAAAGGGAATAGTAGGAAAGAATAAAAAACGAGATTTAAATTAGACATGGAAATAACTATGTCCATGCATATCTAACAGATCAAAAGTTTATATTTAATTCATGTCAAAACTGATGCAACAGTTCAGATTTTGAAAAAGAAAAAAAAAGTTATAAAATAACAGCAGAGAAGAAAAAAAAACCTCAATACATTGAGAAGATTCTTTTAGACATAGAAAATATCTTATGATGTCTTTACTGGGAGTAATATCTGCAACCAGGTTAGAATCTTTCTCTGAATTTCTGAACATTAGAATTCCCTTTGTAAACAGAGACAAAGCTCCCTTTAGTGTCATGGGGCAAAATTTAATCTTGTCTTTGTTTTTCCATTCAGATGAGAATGCAGCTTTCTAAAATCAGCTCATGTTGTTGGCTCTTCAGGTTCAGTTTATAAACTATAGGATGCTGCTGTTGCAGTCATTTCAATTGAAAACCTTGGCCTTCCTGATAAATATACACAATAAAGTATATTATGAATAATAAAATCTCAAAGTGAAAAAAAAGGGATCTAATTCTGCAAAAAAAAAAAAAATTTTACACATTGGCTGATATGATTTGTCCTGTTTACACACTTTCTTAAATAAGGCTATGTTAGAGTTCAAAATATGTAAAATATTTTTGTATATTTATATTTAATAATTATAAACTTTTTTAATGTTATAAAATGTTACAAAATAGTATCATTGCTGTTAGTGGTAAAATCTTATTTAGACTTTCAATAAAATATTTTAATACATGGTAAATACATTTTCTCAAAACTCAATGACAGGTTTTTATAAAACCTATCAGAGGTAGGAACAGGCAATCTTAAATTTTAGGTTCTTTTTTCAAAGAATAAAAGAAATCTGCCAACTTATGAAAGAAAACAATTTCAAATTGCGTCAATTGTCTTAATTTCAAATTGAAAGAAAACAATTTCAAATTGTTTCAAATTTCTATTGTAATAATACAATATTTCACATTAGTATTTTAAGTTAATAAAAACCCTCTTTTTTGTGGTTAATCTTCAGCTTTGATAGCCTCCAAGGTTCCTTCAGACCAATAACAACAGAGTAAACATCCAAAATAGTAGCAAAATTGTTACTATTAAAAAACACATATATAAATATAGAAAAATTCATTTTTTTCCTCTCTCTCTAGGTATAATCTCTTCTCTTATTTTCAGTAATGTGAAATTTGTATAATATGTACATAATATATATTATATATAATTCACATAATTGTATAAATGTATAATTTAATTGGTAACAAGCTATTTCCTTCAAACAATTAGAAGCTGAGTCTTTTCTTTATTTTCTTTTTTCTTTTTTTAACTTTTTCTGGGTGTAAGACAGAGGATGAAAGAATCATCGTTCTATTCACTGTGTCTATCCATGTGGCAGCTTCCACAGGAATTTGTCAGACTTCAAGTCAGCCAAGAAGAGTTCTTGTGTATGAAGGCACTTTTACTTCTCAATACAAGTAGGTAGAAAAATGCTTTATTTCTGTGTAACATATTACAAGCTGTAATTTAGAGTTCCGGGCAGTATTGTTTGGCCTGAAAATTGCCAAGCTGTCTGGTCTAATAAATGGAAAATTTCTTTAGGAAAAAAAGGTTTATATATTTATAAGGAGCAAAAAATCTGTACTTCATTGTTGTGTTTGTTCTATATCATGCTGGAGAAATGCTAGATCCAGTCAGATTTCATTATACATTTTCTAAGCAAGTGAGAGGCTGTGGAGTCTGCTTCTCTGGAGATCTTCCAAACCAGCCTGGATGCCACCCTGTGCCACGTGCTCTAGGTGTCCCTGCTGGAGCAGGGGATTGGGCTAGATGATCTCTAGAGGTCCCTTCCAACCTCAACCATTCTGTGATTCTGTGACTTATTTCATCCAGGGAGCAATTTAGTTTAAATGAGACTGAACATATAACCTTACAACCCTTACAACCCTTACAACCATTAGAAATACAAACAAGTATTTAATAAATTGTCAGATTTGTTGATTGAGCGCTTTATCCTGGCCAAGAAGTTAAAGTATGCTTACTTTTTTAAAAAAAGTCCAGCAGTACTAACATTTATTCAACTTCTGTTTGTAAAGTGGTTGAGCTTAGCTCAGATATAAACAAATGACAATATTGTTGCATTTAGTTTTTTGTTTAAGAGCAAGTTTTTGATCACTATAATCATTCATGTCTTTTAAGATCGCAGCGCATGCAGTGGTGTTCCACTTTAACCGAGTAATATGGAAGTGTATGAAGTTCTCTTCTGAAACCCTTTCTAAAATGCTGAAAAGTCCTTCTGCGGAGAGCATAATTGTCAGTGATGAATTCCCAGATGGTATAGCTATTATTAGAAATGCAACTTAGGCAACTTGTAAACTTATAAGGATACTGAGGTTTGGTTCTCTACGTACTGAGTAGGAGCAGAGACATGTGAATCCCGAATAATCTTATTTCCTGGTTGTGCAAAGTTTCAGTAAAAGATAAAGAAGATAAAGAACTAAAATTTATTCCTTCTTAAGATGTTCTTGGCTGGTCTTTACCTAAGCTCATGATAAAATACCAGTCATCAACAGAATGTAATGTTCGCTCATATAAATATGAAAGTTACTAAAATAGTGAACACGCACTGCTAATGCAATAAAAATAATGTGAACCAAAATTCCTCCCTGATATAACTGCAGTTGCTTTGCTGGAATTGCAGGGTGTTGAATGTATTCTTATTTTAAATGGATTCCACCTCTTTTTCCTCACTAATAGAACTTCCATATCTATATGACTATTAGAGAGAAGTCTTACATTTCAGTGAAATTTAGATACACTTGTGATATAATAATAAAGTACGCTGTAAAATACAGTATAAACTGCTCCTGTATTTTAAATCTCTCTCGCTGTGCTAAGAATAAATTGCAAAGCAAATGTTACTTCTTTTTTAGTTCCTTTGGAAGGTCTAAGAAGTCAAAGCCAATTTGATGAGATGCGAACGAGCTACATTAGAGAACTGGTGAAGGCAATTGGTTTGCGCCAGAAAGGCGTCGTGGCCAACTCGCAGCGCTTTTATCAGCTCACGAAACTGATGGATTCCATGCACGATGTAAGTTTCCTTGTTAATTTGTTTTGCTTTTTATGGCAGAAGGAAGTAATAAGTCTTAAAAGTAATTTTATGGAAAGATGAAGTGACTATCAACATTTCTAAATGAAAAATATTATAACTAGAATTTTCTTTGTGTATATCTGTGTGAATACGTATATATTTATAAATATGTATTGCATACGAAATGGTATACAAGATTTAAGTGAGCGAGAAATAATATTTGAATGTGGCACTATTTCTGCTATTATGTTTGTTGGTAGGGATCTATCTATGTATATGTATGCTAGTGAGTGCTTAAAAACATTTTAAAAATGCAAAGGATAGGAAATTAATGTTTTGAAGTCAGAATTCAAAGAATTAGGGATCATCCAGATAATTTTCCAACCATATTTGAACTATTAGTCCATATATATTGTAAGCATTTATTAAGTTTTTGTCTCTACTACTAGTCTTTGATAGCTCCAATAATGAAGTAGAAATTCATGAGGGTTTTAAAATATGAAACTGAAGCCTTTCCAGATCCCTGAGATTCTAACATACAGCCTTAGGATTTATTAAAACTGAGGAGTGAATAACATTCTGTAGAAACCTCTATCCTTGTGAATATTGTTTTGTAATGGCTGTCTCTGCAAGACAGGCAAAATCAGAGGTCCAGGGCAACTCTTGACATTTTTAGCAAGTACTTGAGGAATACATTAAGACAATCTAGGAAGACTGCTTTTGAGTTCTGTGCTGGTCGAGAGGAACTTACTTAGAATCTCAAGGAAAGATGATGTCTTTACTTGTTTACATTCTTCTGTATTCACCAAATCTACATTTTGTTTTCATTCTTTATGAATAAGTAGATATTCATCTAAAACCTTTTATCACTAATTACTCATTTTGATAGGAAAAAAACCCCAATAACTTGAAGACCTTATATTGATTAAGAGAGGTAACAAGAGTGGTAAGTATGTGTTTCACCAAGTAATCCAGAATCTGTTCATCCACTGCACAAACCTCTTCACAAACTTCTTCCATCCACAGAAAAAGCATACTTACATGCCAAGGGAGGCAATAGAGAATACTGAACAGGAGAAGGAGCTTAATTTCAAGTATTTAATGGTAATCAGACTCCAGTCTTGACTTGGCACTGCTAGTGCCAAACCTTTCCCTGTATTTGGACTTCAGACACCTTATCCTTGCAAAAAAAAAAAAAAATAGTCCAGTCTATTAGTCATAGTAACCCTGTGCTCAATGAACCTGTTTGGTGTATCATTCTTGGGATAAAAGGCTTTTCCTGACTTGTAGAATTTGTGATCTGAATCTCATAGTATCCAGTAGGATGTAGGGTCAATCGCTTCATTTTAAATACTTTTGCAAAGTAGCCTCAATGGGAGCAAGTGAGTGAGCTTGTAGCGAAGTATCCTGCAGAGTGATGGCTAGCGTAGTGTTTGGGACACACAGCATTAATTCAAGTCCCTATTCCAACTCATGCTGACAGAGATAAGGGAGAGACAGGAGAAAGATCACTCTGGTAACAGAAATAATATGATCTTTGACAATATAAAGGACACACATGTAAAATAAAACCTTCTATTAACTTGAAACATTTCAATTACAGAAAAGAGGTGAATTTTATTAAGCAGTTGCTTTGGAAAGGCAGGGACGTATGAAGTTTAATACTTGTGACATACCCAAATATGACCATAATGAGCACCATGGAAAAGCTCACAAGAAAGTAACAAATTCTGTCCTCAAAGTGGTATCTGAATGGCATGCAGTAAATGTATCATCAAAACATGTTGAGCATCAGGATAAAATAGAAGATTTAATAATGATGAACAGCATGTATATCTGACTACGTTCACAGTTAGCCTGATTTATCATGTTGTATTTTATTAAATCCAGCTAGTGAAACAGCTCCATCTCTTCTGCCTGAACACCTTTCTCCAGTCCCGGGCACTAAGCGTTGAATTCCCCGAGATGATGTCGGAGGTGATCGCTGCCCAGCTGCCCAAGATTCTGGCAGGGATGGTGAAACCTCTTCTCTTTCACAAAAAGTGAAATGTCTTTTCTCTTATCATAGAGATGATTTCTGGGTCATGGTTTTGTTTGTTTATTTTGGTCAAGATTTTGCAATGCCAGGACTTCGGTATATTTGTCATACGTACCCTACCTGTTGCTTTATACTTGTAACATACACAACCATGTAAGTTTGATGTACATATTGTGAGTTCTTGATTCCTTTTACTGCAAAAATCACGACAGTCATAAGAAATGTTTTGTAAACTTGGCTAGATTGCTCTTTAGATGTGCGTACGAATGATAATGAAAACAGCTTTCAGATTTCTAAGAAAAGTTATCTTATACATTTTTCTTACATATTATACACTTTCAAAGTTCTTATATGACATGGTGTAAACTTTTTAATACATTATGTGCATGGGTACCTGTGGGCATGCGTGTAATACTAAATATTTTTAAGAAATTAAAATATATATTGCCCACATTTTCTCATGGATATTTCACTTTTTACATAGTAATCTGCCTCACATAAATATCCTCTCAAAATAAGCTGTCCAGATCTAAGTAGATGTCACTGTGGTATCTTCATGAGTAACTAAAATGCTAGCAACAAAACATAACATTCATATTCTTGTCTGTGCTCATGCTGCATTGAAACTGTGAGGCCAGTGTGCTGCTTTTGCACCATTCAGCTCAATTCTTCTTCAAAAATTGGAAAGCTTATAAAAATGTCCATGTATGTTACGCCAGAATAATGTGTATGCAAACACACTCAGCTTTAGTTTGCACTATTTTTCTTTAAAGTTTGGCATTTGCTAAAGCTAAATCACTTAGCTGTAATCTTAAATTTGGCAACTTCTTTAAAATTCTGTATTTCAGAAGCTTTAAATAGAAATGTTTTCAGAGACTACAACTCTTAATTATCTTAATGCTTTGAATTTTAATGTTGAATACTCAAACAACCATTAACATCAAATTGTAGAGAGATTAAATGCAAAAAGAAATGGAAAATATGACTAAAATGTTTTTGATACACATCAGGCTCATTTTGTTACCATTTTGTAGAGGTAAATATTTTATGCTTTAAAGGCATGCTGTTATAATTTGGGTAACAGTAAAAGAGGAATTGAACTCAATTAGCTTTATTTGTTCAAAAGATTTGTCATATTTTACCATGGAAATGAAATATTTGACTGAAGAATGATAATGTGGTGATATTTTTGCCTTAGGGTTGAGTTTAAAACAACTCATAGGTATGAAGCACTCAACCAAAAGAGAAAGAGAGCAAAAGAGAAATGGTTACAGCCCCCAAAGAGTTTATAAGGGAATTACAATATGAGATATTTTTGCCATTTTGCTAAAAATTGTACTGAAGTTCTCTAGCAGTTCTAGTTCTCCAGAAGTTGTAGGGGGACAGTGAGTCACACTGGGGTTCCTGTTAGCCACGCACGAGGGCTCTTTTGCCCTTACATGTTGGCTACATCCATCATGTCAGCTGCGTGTAATTTGATGTGCATAGAAATATCCTTGTCATGGGAGCAAAGTACAACGGCAGACCTGCTGGATATAAGTTCAGTATTCCTCATTAAATCAGGGTGATGCTCATTAAAAGTTTAAGTGATTTTATTTGTATACAAAGAAATGCTGAGAAGTACCATCTAAAAGGTAGGTCTAAAGATATCTTTGTTATTTATCGATGCTTAAAGCCATTCCAGAAGAAAGCTATGTTACAAATGGGAATAAAAACTTTTCAGCCTCTCACATAATAATACAAATCCGCTAGGAGTGGGGAAAAGAAATATCCTCAGATAAAATGGCATAACCAGACTTCCTTGCTAGTTGACTAGGGTCATGATTTTGAACTGCCAAGAGACAACCATTTTTTTCAGTACAGTCTGACTTATAAGTCTGATCTTTAAAGCAATTATGTTCTAATAAATAATGCAGAAATCTTCATTTCTGCTTTAGAAATAAACAAGGCTTTAGTTTATTGATTTTTATTTGTATTTGCATTCAGTAAGTGTGGAGCGCAGTTAAAAAAAAATTGTTGATTACAACCATCCTGCTTTTGTATAACAAAAATATTTTCATATATCCTCTGGTAAGTTAAACATTGCCATATGATTTACTGTTCACTGTTTACAGAAATTGTAAGACTCTAACAGAAACTTCCCACACTAAAAATTACTCCTTGACATCCTAATTCTGAAATGAGAAAATGGAAGAGTCAATATGCTTGCCTTAAAAATGCCCTAGGTCAAACTCCATCTGCCTTTTACTCTGTTCCTACAATTTGTTCCAAGTGTTTGCCATGTCACTGTGGCCCTTAAGTGTGGCAGCTTAGTCTGAAATACTATGCATTTGTCTCAAAGGCATCATCCAAAAGAAAGATCAGATGTCTTTTGGGAATAAATAGCAAATAAATAGCAATTCTATTTCTTGAAGATCTCTATCGTTCAGAAAAAAATTCCAGAGTATCATGATCATGATGAATAACACACTGCACAAGGCTTTCAGGAAGAGTTTGGCTAAATGTGGCTGCTATGTCTTTTGAAAATCCTGTATTCATTATTAAGTTGTCTAAAGTTAGACAAAACTAAATTAATCTGAGATCTTCCAGCTTTGAGCTCAGTTTCTAAAATTGCATTTAGTCTCTATTTTGGTGTCATCATTTTCTTCAGATTATACTGATACCATTTACAATAATCAAAACACAAATTTTTTTCCTTCTCCTGCAGACATTTCAGGTGCTGTGATTTTGCAGCACTGCAGCCATATCCAAAGAACTATTAGCAAACTAGTTTTCTCTAGGCGTTTTTCAGAGTTCAAGGCTTGTCAGTTTTCTGTATTTCTCAGCATTTATATTTGCTTCAAGATTAAGGTGTTTTTTAACCTGACGTTTACAAATAGGTCTAATTAAACAACTTCTAATGCTTTTGTATCTATTGAACTAGGCATAAAAAGGCTGCATCTTCTTATGTTGAATTTTGCTTACCAATAGTAGGAAATTTTGGTGGACAAAGAAAGTTCTTGCTCCAGCATAAATGATTTTCGTGATTACATTTATAAATATATTAATACTGTACTCTCTGCACAAAAGCTTGTCATCATCCTTAGATTTCAGACATAATTTCATTTTTCTGTCAGGACACTGGACGTTATTAAATCTTATGGGAAATTATGCAAGCTCTGCCTGAAGCTAAGCCTTTACTGTAATGTACAATTCCTGCATTTTTGACCCAAGGCCTCAGTATTGCCTTCTGCTAATATGTAAGTGAAACTAACTAACAAAACCTCCCTGTCTTCAACTGCTTGCTTTGGTCTCTGCCTTCATTATTCAGTTTTTAGGGGCATGACATGCTCTAAAGTATTTATAGTTTTCAAAGACTGTTTTGCAAGTTAAACTGCATAGCAGAAGGAGCCCCAGCTGTGCTTGGAATTGGAAAACCGTGGCAGTGCAGGACAGAGGACGGGAAACATCCCGCACCAGGTTGTGCCACGGGTTGCCACGTGGCCTGGGGATGCTCCGCTGTCCTACCTGCTGCACAGGCCTTGGAGGGGTCAGACACACAACTCACACCCTCGCAGACCCCAGCTGCATCCACATTTCTGACAGGCATTTGGGGAGGGAGGATGGTGCTCGTTAACAGCTGTTCCATGACCTAAGCAAATGTAGCCTGGGAATCTTTCAGATGATTTTGTGAGGTTTTGGAACAGGCTTGTTATACGTGTGGGTAATAAACTGAAGCTTAGATATTTTTGTGCTCCAGCTGTTCCTTCAGCTGCACTGCAGTTTTGCTCTCTAGCGTTACATGGAAAATAGCAAGAGAAGCATTCAGTTTGTATTTTCTGAATGGTCATGGCCTTGGTGCTTTGATTCTCTTTTGCTTTTTATAAGCTATAGAAATATGTGTCTCTCAATGATTATATTGAACTAGGAAGCTAACAGAAAGATAAGGAAGGTATTTTGCTTTTGCAAAGCGAGTCAAAGATTCTGCAAGCCTGCAAGCATTATAACAAATGACAGTAATGAAACGTCAGGATTTTTTAAACTTAAAACTAATCTAAATGTTTTTTGATTTTTTTCGACAGAACCCCTGCCAATAATTTGGTTTTATTGTGAAGTTCACTACTTTACTGCATTCCTATCTACAAACAAATCTTTATTCTTATCATCAGTGGCATATCAGTAGCATAACTGTAGTATCTGTAGGAATCCTTTCCTCCCATCCTCTCCTACCTGTCCAAACCTAAGGTTAGCTTATTCCTAGAGCGGGAGAGCAATGGGCTGCATTCCCCCTTTCAGCTCTGCAGCTCCAAATAAGCATTTGTTGTCTCACATGCCATTGGTGGCAGCCTGACCTTGCTTTCCTTCGGATAAATCAGCTTGCAGCCGCACAGCCAATATCCAAAGCCTTCCCAACTTTCCATGGCTCAAAAGCCTTTGTATATACTGCCAGGCTAGATTGTCAGCAGTGCTAGATTTACTGTTTTGTGCTGCTCTGTGTCATCATGACCTGACTGCTGAACAGCGGGGTTGGTTTTAATTTAATTCTCTTTTCCCTCCTGGAAGATAAAAGAAAAAAAAAAGTTATTTATAAGTGTTTTTATTTTCAAATTTTTCAAATTTATGATTTTTTTCAGATAAATATGCGATTATTGAAGTTATTCATGTACAGATTGATAGTATAGGTATTCAGATACTTGAGCAGAGGCATGTAAGTAAAAGATAACTGCATGATTAATGATAACTGAGTTAGCTAAAATTTTAGCTGTACATTTGTTTGCCTGAGGAAAATAATCCTCAGAAGATAGCGATGCCATCTGAACCGAATTTCCTATTCCAGCCTTTGCATGACTTTAAGTACATGAGAAATGTGGCTCCCTTGGTGTTTCTCTCTCTCTTTTTTTTTTTTCTTTCTTCTTGTTTTTTGCCTACACTCTGGCATTTTCTTTCCTGGATCAGACCTGCTGTACTCTGCTCAAGATGTAAAGAATATAAAGAATATTAAAGAGTAGTGAACTTTCATTTAGTTCTAGCTCATCATTTAAAATTGGCAGCAGTTTCTTGCTGGTGAGAGTCGTGCTCATTATAAAAAAAATAACACTGTAAGTCTTTTAGCCATAGATCATTTTTTTCTGGGAAAGAAAACTAAATTACACTTTCACCTTTACAGGTACAATGGCTCCACCAATTTAGCATTCAAGCATATCAGTGAGGAAGTTCTCACAATGGCATTTAAGTAGTCTCACTCTATTGCATTTTCCCACAGCTCAATTTAAATATCCACCCAACCAGTTTAGTACTAAAATCTCTTTTTGCTATATTGAGGAAAAAGAAGGTTCTCCTGGAATCCAGAACTTCTATCTGTGAACTCTATAGCAGTGTACTTTACAACTAGATGCAAAATGGAAAACTCTAGTGGCAAGATACGTGTTTTTTCCATCAAATCTGAGCTAACTGAGCAGATCATGCAGAGATCATTGCAGATCATTGCATTATGCTGGTGAGATCGTTAGGGTCAGTACCATAAGTCAATCCTTGCATATTGTACATGCAGTTTCCACATATGCCTGTTTTTCATACACTAGACAAAAATGCTTTAACACTTCATACCCTCTGTTGTTGTTTCGTGCCCATTCTGACACTCTGATCTGCAATATCATCCAGTTGAGAACAATGTTCTCATCCTGGCTCTCTTCCAAAAACAGAGATTTATTCAGGCAGGTTCATTGCGGCTCTGTGAAATTTGATTGAATAAGCAAAGCCCCAGTGAACACGTACATGGCAGCAGATGTTCAGAGAGGGTGTGAATGCTACCTAGAATACTGAATTCTTGGGGGAAAAAAAAACAAAAAACAAAAAACAAAAAACTAAAATTCACGGGTTGCAGGATTGTTATCTAAAAACAGATTTGTTTCAAAAGAGTATGCAGTCCCATTGCATTCTAAGGCTAATTGTGTACTGAAATTTAATCAGATCTCTTAATTTCTTTCTAAAGAATGAAAACTCTAAGGAACTGGATTATCTAATGTTGCATGATATTTGAAAGCCATAAATGTAAATTTTATAAATTGCCCAAAATGGACAAATCAACTTAAAAGGCAGTTGATTGCAGTTGTTAGCAAATCTAAAAGTAAGGCTAATGCCACCATTAGGAATAGTAGTGTTTAAGGCAGTGCTTTTTCTAACAGTTAAAGAACACTTAGCATGAATAGCTGAAATATTTTATCACACACACATGCAGGCAAGCACACAGCCCCACATGTATGCACACAGTTGTAGCTGTCCTGTAGCATCCCCATTACAACTAGCAGTTTTAAAAGACATATTTTTTGAGGAAGGCTCTAATGCTAGACCATCTTATCCTCCTTATGTAGAAATAAATACATATTATAAAAAAACCTCATAATTTTATTTGTGCATTATAATGAATTGATTGCACTTTCCTTTTAAGGAATTTTTACCTACAGCTCAGAGGATGTTTGGTCATGACTTAAACTTTCAGTAAAGGAAATGAAATTTCAGAGACTGGTAGATGATGTCAACAGGGACCATCCTTTTGTTAGATGTTTCTTTGGAGATGTCATGTTCACAGTGTGGCCCCAGACCTTCAGAGTAGTGGTAAAGACCACTTGTAGAAGTAAGAATATGTTCCATACCATTTTCCCAGACCCCAGCAACATTTTCAATAAGAACACGTGGAATTACTTTGCTGTTGAACATGAATATATTATTTTATAGGCAAAGTACAACATTTGCTCAAAAATATGCACTATTAAATAGAAAAAAAGTGAAACAGCAGAAACTGTTAATTTTTTTTCAACCATTTATCATTACCTGAAATGCCCGGGTATTTGGGCAATGGAAGCATCAAACAGCCCAGTTCTGTTCTATCATGGTGACATTATGCACTATGGAGGGTAATTCAGTCTCCTGGGACTATCATCATTGCACACCATGGGTTAGTGAAGGGATTTCTGAGAATTAAAGTCTTTATAGTTAAAAATATAACTGGATGCTTTGTATTCCAAATCTCACTGTTCAATATGGTCATGCTGCATGCTGTCCAGTTCACTTCTTGTTACACCGAAGCGTTGTCTCTGCTTTTACTGACACCTGCACTTCCTGGTGACAGTTACATTCAACTTAAATTTTCCTCAGAGACAGAAACTCAAACCCTTTCTCAAGGTTAGCAATGGACATCATGTGTCTATTTGGCTAATTACAAAGTTCTGTGAACAAAATCTAAGCACATTTGATATTAGGGGAAAAAAAAAGGCTGAAAATACTATTTTGGAAGAGTTTGCCTTTAAAGTATCCTAAAGCCTTCCCTGAAGATGGCTGTTAATTCAAAGAAAAGCTACGTTATAGGAAAAACAAAGCACAGTCTAAGAGATAAAATCCAATGTGAGGAACTCTTGCAATACAGTCCTTTCATATATTTGTAAGATGCCTCCCCTGCCCCGCACACTTAATTTCATATGGAGTATTTGAGAGCAGAAGGCATGGATGGAAAATTCTACAGATGGAGAATTCTGTAGAAAGCCAAATACTAATATTTAACTGAGACATGTTTGAACTGATGTTAGCATTGCTTTGTATTTAATAATCAGGAGTGTGATGGATGCAATTTTCAGTCTATTGCTGTTATTTTTATTTTTAAAAAAAGAGAGCTAGCGAGACTTGTATAAGATACCTGTATTTTCCTGTGATGGGGATCTTGAATCTATATATTTGTAAGTAAGTCTGAAATAGCTTTCAAGTATTTTTGTAAAGGTGTTGTCTGGCTACATTGTGTCATGCCCAATAAATTGGAGATGTGCTGACTCGGGAGGAGTGCGGGAAGTGCTTCAGTCTTCTGTTCCCTAGAGCGGCAGGAAAAGAGGTGCCGCACGGCAGCTCCCGGCTGTGTCCATGGGGCAGGGAGCCGCGGTGCCCGCGGCGCTCCCGGAGCCGGTGACGTGGACGTGCGCTCGGAGCCGTGCGGGCCGTGCCAACGGCAACCGCGACGCTGCTGTTACTGCAGGACTTCCACATAACACAACGCATTTGGAAAGCGGTGTTTGAGCTGCGTTTCTAACTGCCCTCCTTCTTGTGAGTTGATCTCAGTATGATCAATAATCCATGCACACAGCGTGAACAGTTTTAAAGGGCTCTGATTTACCACGTAGGTGATTTTTCTTCAGATTAATTTAATTAGAAAAAACATTTCCTGCACCATTAAACAACAGCAAAAGGCTTTTGGTCTCTGCAGCAAAATATGTATGAATTCTGTCAGAATGGGAAATCTTACTAATAGCAGCAACTCAGAAAAAACGGAAAGAGTTATTGAGACACTGAAGAACTAAAATACTCAAGTTTTAAACCCTGGTCCTACTTAAACATGCATTTAATTAAGGACACTGCTATTGCTACCTTTATTTAGTCTTCATCCTCTCCGTATGCATTGATATTTCTTTAGATTGACTGGAATGACCTCTTTGTTCTGCATGTTATGTCCAATCTCAATCTGAATGCATGTAACGTTCAAAAATGACTTGGGGTTTTGTTTTGTTTTGTTTTGTTTTAGAGAAAGCAGGATGGAATGGTGTAAAATAATAAAAGAATTTTACCCATTATTTGAAATGAGACGTTTAAGCCATTTGAGGTAGAAGCCTTTGCTTTAACCTCTAATTAAATGTGATCTTTTTCATTATTGCATTTCAGACTCTGTAATGATACAGCTCCTGTGCAGGTTGACTCATCACTACCCAGAGCAGGTGTAGCTCACTTCATCATACTGATGAGTTCAGAGAATAATCATCTACCACTCGCATCTTCTCAGTAGACAGCCCTGCTATTTTGTTATTATCTAAGCGAAAGAAAAGGGAGGTTTTAGAAATCCTACTCAGCAGTAATTTAGATGAAACCATGATGCCTTTTATTTCTTGTATTTCAATAAGGAAAAGCTGAGGTAATGAAGAGAGCAACAAACTGAGCAAAGGCTGACGTGGCTCCAGAAGGAATTCCACCAACCTAAGCCAGAGGGTACCGCTATGTCTTGTTGCTGCTCTTCATAGAACTCCCTTGTGACCAGCCGTAAGGAGAAAGTGCTGGCAGGGTCGAGTGACTTGGAAACAGTGAAAAGCTGAAGCGTGCAGGAGCCCGGCTTAGCTACTTGTTCATGTACACAGGCACTCTGTGCATCCTCTTCTCCCTCTGAACAAAACTGCCCAACAAAGCCAATCAATCACATCAGTTAAAAAGGCATCGATATTCACCAAAGTTGCTCTAGCTAATGCATGAGTAGATATCTGGACATTTGACTTCCCAGTTCATTCTGTCAGGGAATATTTCAAGAGATGCTTTAAACATTGATGAGAAAAAAATGATTAAGGAAGAGCTTCAGCAGTAGTGGAACATGGACCTTGTGGCAGAACCTCATTGCTACTGAGGCATCTATCTATCTCTGAAGATAAAACAAACAATTGTGCTTTTTTGTTTTACATTCTCTCAATTACATGCCAATAAAGTATGCTAGGCAACAGATTGACCCCCTGAAATAATTGCATTACAAGTTGAATGAAATGTTAGGATGGCAATTATTGCAAATATCTCAAGAGAAGGCCTGATTAGATAACTCACATTGCACCAATATAAAAGGACTCAGGAAATTGTGAAGAATGACAATAAATTTTCCCATCCAAGGCAGACACAATCTTCCCTAATAACAGTATAAGCACAGCATTTTTATGGACAAATGTATGGTTCCCTCAAACAACATAAACGTCAAAGGAAATAAAATGACCATTTGTACTGTAGTTTTATGTGAGAAGAATTTGCACCACCACTGCCTAAAAATTTATTTTTACTAAACTGGTCTGAGGCTCTTGTCTATCTATCTACTGGATGCCCCTGGAGAACACTACCGAATGTTCTTGCTGTCTTTCACATTTGTCCATGAATTTCCTTGCTGACGGGGATCCTGTGTGTTCTGTTGTCACTCAGGACTCACAATGATGACAACTTTCACCGCCTCCGTTTCCACTGCTTTGTGCTCAGTCTCACAGTCTCATATCTTTATTATCTTCTTGTGAGGTCCTTGCAAAAGATTTGTTTCATTCTGGAAACCAGACGTATCCTGTGCACCAATTAATTTGTCAGGAGGAACACTGCATAATAGATTTATCAAGCTGAGGTTCCTTATCTTTCTTCCACCTCGTTTTGTGAATTGTCCTTTAAACATTTTCTCATGGGCTTTTACACCATACAGCCACCTCACCTTACTGCAGGCTGTGCTGCCATTTCCCTAGCAATGGTGGGCTCATACGGTGGAGTGCGGATAGTCCTGAGAGCCACAACGTGACACTTGTTGGAGCCTCTTGGCGCCACTCGCCCGTCTGCTGCGCTGGGGCGCCCACAACTGGCCCCAGAGCCAGCGAGGGCCCCACGCGTCCCCCTCCCCTGCTGCAGTGTCACAGTAAGTTGCCCTGTGACACAAAGGCTCTTGCTGGACCTTCCTTCAAGCCCAGTCGGATGGATGGAGCTCCCTGTTGTCATAGTAGGAAACACGGAACTCCAAATCTCACTGAAAAAACCCACAGACAAGACAAGCTGCGTATTTCCCTCTGAAATTTGTTGCAAGAAGACAAAGGTAATGGCTAACAACAAAAACAATCTGCTGATATTTCTCTTTCAGGCTGAACTCTAATCCCTTATAAGGGCACCCTGAGCCATTAACAGTAATTTTGAATTAAATACACCCATGTTAAGTCTGGCTAATCAGCTCCTCAATTATACTGGCAGAAAGATGTATTCCAATTACCAAAGTACTTTCAAGTGAATTAAGACTCTTTTCTGTACTGGCTGTGGAGGTCACTGAACGTTCCCATGAAACCTTGCATGTTTACCTTAAAAAAGCACACCATGATCTTTGGCAGAGACACTTCCTCTAGGTTAGTTCTGCTTTTGAGCTTGTTGCCATAAATACAATAGAAAACCACCCAACCGTTACAAAAGAAGTCAAGAATATACTTCAGTACTTTCTTTCTGCATCTGTGATTAATCCAAATTACACAGAAATATCCTTATTAATGTGAGATAAACCTTAAAAAGCTGAAAGTGCAAATATCAATTACCGTGTTTAACAAGCACAGAGTAAAGGTTAGGAGGGAAGTTGGGTTTTGAGGGAATGGGTCATGCCTACCTTAGCAAGAGCATTCACACCTGAGGCCCCAACTTTGGAGCCTCCTTTCACTACCTCTACACCATTGCTTTGCACTTCCTGAATCTCTTTCCTGTTTCCCGAAATTTCTCCTCATTGCTGGCAGAGGGCTGCAGCCAGCACTGCTCCTCCAATGTGGCTGCTGAGCCAGGCTCCATTCTGCTTAACCTGGGCCAAACGTGCACATTTGCACAGGTGGGAGTCGCTTGAGTCCCTATGCTTTGTACAGCTATTCCATGACTGAGCAACAGAACAAATTATAGGATTAGCAACTAATACACTAAATACCCCAAATGTGGAAAACCGTTTTTCCAGACATGAGGATCACGTAGTGAGAGGTGTCTTCATGCAACCAAGGACATCACCTTTCTTTAGGAGACACCGATAGCATCTCGTCGCCTGGGAGTTGTGCTGCTTCCGGAGGACTTGGGGTCCGTGTGAGGTGGTGGTGGGCACAGCTCTGGCAGGCAGGAGCCCCGTGTGCTGGAGCTGGCGCACGGGGCAGGAGCAGCCCGGCCTCTGCTGAACTGCCCTGGGCCCGCCAGGGATGCAACGGTCTAACTGCACTGCTCATGCAGAGGGGAAAAGGCCCTTTTATGAAGTTGATCGTTTGTTTGATCTTCCTCAGAAATTTTTAACTCTTCCTACTTTAAGAAAAACGATTGTCTTTCTTAGTTAATATCCCAATAAAATCCGACTTCTTTCAGGGATATAAAAGCCTCTTGGTTTCTGGACAGTCCCTTCAGGAGGAAGTTCAGCCTCAAAACTATGCCTGACTCAGGCACAAGCAGCAACAGAAATAGCTCCTTTCCTAGAAAAGCTCCTAGCCTTGAAAGCTGCAGGATCTCAAAGGCCCCCAATAGCTCCAGGTCCCTGAGGCCAAAAGTTTGGAGAATTTGTGACAGAGGAGGCAAAGTATTTACTGAAACAACTTCACTCACAGGTAGTATCAGGTCACCACGGTGCCACAGCCTTGGATCACCATATTCTCAGCTGTCTCCAGTGCTCCACCCACCTGCAAGTTTTTAAGAGCCAAAGACCTCATTGATGTTGCTTTGATATTGCACTAGTCTTGTGCTTCTTTGATGCATAACGTGTAAAACTGACACCTTCCTTTCCTCTAAAGATTTTGGAGACTTCCACCTGATCAAGACAGCAGATGACGTCTAGCATTCATACACATGCCCATTACTAAACTGTAGGAACAACTTACTAAACTGTCCTGTACATAAAGCATCCTCATGGAAAAAACATTTGGTTAGGCTTTGTTTGGAAATACCCAGGTAGGGATAAAAGAAGCACAAAAGAGTTATTATTTGAAAGCAAATAATAAAAAAAGGCTGAATCACAGCCCAAGTTTAAAAACAATTCAGAAGCTAGTATGTGTAGAAAGGCTTTTATTTTTAAAAAAATTTCAAATTTCTGAAATACAGTGTAAAGTAAAACATAGAAGTACATCTGCAAGTCAGCTTATGCATATCATGCCAGTTATTTACATGTAGATATATACAAAGTGCAGATAATTACTGAAACCACACTACAAAATAAACAAAGAGTTCAATAAGATAATTTAGTAGTACTTTATTAAATATATATATTTTTGTTATTGATTGAATATACTTTCCTATTAAAATACCCTATAGTATCTAAAGTAACCCCTATAAACTCTAATACCTCCAAAATTGTCATAAATATGTTCGCAAATTGAAGCTACCCACGTGTCAGTTGCTTTGCCCTTTGCTTTATGTAGAGACTCTTGTAGTGCTGCGATCACTCTGAAATCTTGGCCGCCTGTGCCAGGACACTAATGACAATTCCTGCTACACTTGCAGACAAACTGCTGCAGAATAGATTTTCACAGAGACATCCAAGAGTTGAAGCGCCACTGCCTGCATTTAAAATAATGACACTAATCCAAGGACTTATTAAATACTGCTACATCCAGGACAATAAGAACAAAGCTGCTATCTTCAGTGATTGTATTCAGAGCAGTCTGGATACCAAGCACCTTATTAACACAAAGCAAAGCAAACTCCCAAAGCCCTCACACAACCTGTGCAAAACAAGAGACCTCCCAACTCTCCTGATCACCAGTCCAGCTTCTGCACAAGGAGCAGCCGGAGGGGCGGCGGGAGCCGCGAGGCCGGGGGCCGCTCGACCACAAAGGGTGACACTCAGCTCTGCTTGATGGAGGCATCGCTGGGTCCTCCACTGGGGACAACCCAACGCCATGCCACACCACGTGTCTTCCCACAGGCAAAACATCCCACTCCGTCCAATGGGGGCTTCTGGCCAGCAAAATCCCACTTCCCACACACTTGCCATATGCCTCTCTGACTGTTCGGGCGCTCTGAGGGCTTCCACGAAGGCAGAGCTGCACCCCAGTGCGCGGGACACGCACCCTCCGCGGACACTCCGGCCACTCATTCCCGAGCTGCACAGACTGCGCCATTAGGAAAAGCAGTGTGAAGAACAAGGGGGCTTTTGGATTCATTTGTTATTCTGGTGCAATCTTATTAAGTACAAAATAGGACAGTGAGCAAAGGTAAAAAAAAAAAAAAAAGAAATCCAATTCTGCCTATATTATAATGCTCTTTTGGTGTTGTAATTATTGTCCTAACTGCTGAATTTTGCAACTCTCTCTTCCTAAGATTTCTTTACTAAAGGCGTATTAAAATGAATCCAATTATAGGCAAAGAATAGAGATTATCACCAGAAAATAGATAAAAAGACAATAAGTTATTACTACTAACATAGATTAGTGCTGGTCAGCAATTCTGTGCGTCATTTTTCCAGAAATAATCTAACAATGAACTTTATAGATTAGTTAGGGACATACGTAACAGCTATCACTTAATTTAGGAGTTTTGTTACATAGTACTCTAAATGCCAAAATATGGCATGAACATTTTAATACTGAACTCACAGAAATTACACCAAAAATATTTTTTCATCTTAATCAGCATTAATAAAAAGTGATATAAAATATTATTATTTTACATATTTATCATACAATATACCAGTCCTTCATACTATTGGTTTGACTCATGTTGTGCTACAACATGTACCAAAAAGTTTAATGAAGATAAAGACATGGTTAAGTATGTAAGCTGTGGGTACAGACATTTTTTTTCACAAGACAAACAGCCATCAGAATGTGTCATCTACTGTGAATTTTCCAGTGATATTTTGATAAAAACCATTGCATTCTTTTAGTAAGGATAGTTTAGTGTAAGGATCATTTAAAACTTTAACACAACGTTTGTTTGTAGAGTGAACCTGACTTTCTTAAATGATGATAAATAAATACTCTGAACTAAATTGATTTGGATCACTTAATTTTCTGATAAGGCACTATCCGAATATTCTATATTCATTTAAATGCTACATGTTTTTCTCATCTTCTACAACTACTAGAAGAGAGTTTTGGTCAGGCCTGAGCGTATCCTCATGAGGCAAGTTTTGGCGCTCTGCTCTCTTCCATTCCAGTTTGCACACAGCCAGTTACTTTAAACATCTTTCCAGTTTGCTTTACAGCTTCTTTTAGCGATAAAGGCCCTCAAGAAAGTCAGGGAAGAGCTGGGGCATCCACAGCCCAGCAGTGACATTACACAGGAAGTGCCTGTTATGTAGCACAGAAGAGAGGGACACAGCAGTACAGTAAAAACAAACAAACAAACCCCCCTAATTCTTCATTAAGAGTGAGCAGTTAACTGCAATCAAGAATAGGCATAACATTTCCAGGTAGAAAAGCCATTTGACATCTAAGTTAAATTTAAATGTATGACCAACATGGCTGGTGCAGAAGAAGGGCCTGAAAAGGTTAAAGGTTAAAAGGTCCTAAAAGAGAAGACAGGGTGTGAGCAGCAGAACAAATGAAATCCAGTTTGTTATGAAGTTGTCTTGCACAGCTGAATTTTCTGGTGTCTAACAGGATATGAATGCAAAGGAACAGACATAATGCCCCTCTTCTGCAGGGACTCCCTCAGGTCTTTCTGCAACCTTTCCCTCAGCACCTACAGCTCTACCTACTCAATGTCTAAGTGAACTCTACAGTTTTATAAACCTGTATAAGCTTAATATCTTTGAGTCCTCTAGCTTGCAATTGGACCAGCTGGTTTCAAATCATACGATTGGAGAGTACCCAGAAATACCCACATATTGTGAGAACATTTAAATCACGTTTAAAAAAATGGGGGAAATCAGGCTAAAGGAAATCAAACAAAAGCAAGCATTTTCTATTTCACTCTTCCTCAGCAATTTCACAACAATCAAATTTCTCCTACAAGACACAGAAGTTCAATAGAGGTCAGTCTGCCCCTGGCCCTGGTGCAATAGATAGGACAAGTTTTCCTCCCAGGCCTCTGCCTATCTCTGTGTGGGTGAGATGCTGCCAAGCACCAAGCCTCTCATCCTAGCTCTGCCCGCTGCCTCCTTCCACTCCTGCTCACCTGCAGAACCCTTCTCCTGGCCAGGTCAGCAGGGGAAAGCCCTTCGACACTGCGATGTTTGGACTATGCCCTCCAATACAGGAAAGAACACAATTAAAATCAGGTTGATCTTCTCAGGATAATGGAAGTTTCAGGCGTAGGTTATACACAGGTACTTGCATTAAAAATAAGAAAGACTTCACTGGGTGAGAAAGGTGCTTCTGTTCACCTGCTTTCTCTCCTGCTCTGGGAAATTTATGGGCATCACAACATGGGTCTGACTCTCCACCGCCCATGATGAAATCCAGAACAATCCTTCTTCATCACAAGGTGCTGAACATAATCTTGTCTTATGGGGAAGGAAAATCTGATTTGGGACCTAATGAAATTCTATTCAGAGTGAAGAAATAACCGAGATGAGTCAGTCACTAATTCAAGGGATCTGTTGTCAACTGCTTGCAACCCACCCCACCAGACTAGACCAACTAATGTTCCCTCTGCGAAAAGCAAGCTGCTGTACTAGTCTCCCCCCTTTCCTGAGCACTGCTTGGTGCTTTAATTATAGAAGAGCCTTGTGGGCTTTTGCACCATTCTGAATTCCAGCACAGAGCTGCTCGGTTTGAGTGATGGACTATATGCATATAAAGAAGGTCTTGACTTGCTTCATGGTATTGGCAATGTATCTATCATCTAATTTAAACATGAAAAAGTCTACGAAAAAAAGGAAGCAATCAGAGTAATGATGTTTCTAGTCCTAAAAGAAGTTCTTCCATAATTTTTTTTGAAGGCTGCATATGTCTTGGAAATCAAGAAGCTTTATATATTTATTACTGCTCTGAAGAAAAAACCAAGATTAGTTAGGTCTATGAAACAGTGAAATCTTCCAACACTCACACTGAAGAATTACAAACTTGCTAATACGGTGCTTAAATATCTTGTCTTTCAATAGGGCATGGTAACTAACCAAGCAAGGACTGAACTTTTCCTTCTCAAATTGTGCAAGAAAGGCTCAAATTTAGAAAGCTGCTTATGCTTGTGTGTAATTCTGAATGAACTTCTAATTCCACTGACTCCAGAGCAGGGTTTTAAGTCATGAAGCATTCAGCTGGGACTCCAAGAACAGCTTCTAATAAGTTGGTAGTTTTATTGACTGGAAATTCAGATGTAATTAAAGGTTTAATAAAGAGCAGCTTTGGGAGTGGACTTTCAGGTATTTCTTTTAGCAGAGCAGATATCTGTCTCATTTTTGTCTATACTGCCTATCCTGTGTTCTTTGCTCCCTTTTTATGGACTTTATTCTTTAATAAAGGAATGTTGATGCGCTTGCTTTTTATTGCAGCTTTTTTATAGTAATCTTTTCTTGGTAGGAAAATATATGCCGTTAAATACTAATTATTTTCTTTTCCTACCAGGAACAATCAATGGTTATTTATAAAACCTTCCCAAGTAGGTTTTTTCTTCTGTGGGAGGGGAGAAATCTTTGCCAAATAGTTCAGTGGAAGTCAGGAAAAATAATGCTAAATGCTTTCATTGCTAGATGGAGCTTTCAGCATTCATAGCTTACAAAATTAACTACTTTGCAGGCCATTTGTCTTATTAGCAATGGAAAAACTTGAAAGGGAGGCAGTTACACTTTATCTTACGTTTCAAAACACATTGCATTTTTTCTCAGCGTTCACTTCATGTAACTACCAATCACTCATTCAGTACCTCCTTGTTTTCTACAGCTGTTGTTCTGGGATTCACCGAGAACATCTTCAGGATGACTGGTAACATAGAAATATTAAGTTATTATTATTATTATTATTTATAATCATATGGAAAGGAAGAAATAAATCTAAGAAATACATGAGTGAAACATTCATTAAACACATCACATTTGGGATGAGCACTTCATGCTCAGTCAGTGTATAATCTGATTTGATTATCAGTTACATAAATTCTATAACATATTGTGATCTCACTGACTAACAAAAGTTCAAACTTCTTGTTTATGGAAAACTTGTTTCTTATTTGAAATGATTAGGACTGATCTCAGAATCAAGTTTTCCAAGGGAGAATTCAGATCACAATAGAAACATTACTTACACCACACACACAGAAAAAGAAAAAAAAACATACTAAACTGTAGATTGCAAGAAACATCAGAGTGCATTACCTCTAAATTTCACACTTTCATGAGCAACATCCTAGGACCTGAAGGTCTGCAGCTAAATGGTAACTTTTTTGATTTTATTGCTGTAGTGTTCCTTACCCATAGAAGAAGAACAGAACAACCTTTCGCAAACAATAGAAGTTATTTAAACAGAGTACCGTCTTCAGCACAGCAGCTGTTAACTGTTTCCTCACATTCTGTTCTGGTGACAGGGAGCGGCTGCAGTATCTGAAGGAAATCTACCACTCGGCTAACGGGCTGAGCCCATATCTGTGTCAGATAAAATCATAGTGCTTATCATTTGTTACCATGGATACCATGAAGATATTGCTGTCCACTATAAGTTACTAGAGGAAGACAACATAATTCTCAGGGACTAGTCCTGTTTTCCCTTCATAAGTTGCTTTTAACCAGCCTGGTTCCACTGATGGATACACTGCAAAAAACAGCAACAAACAAACAAAATTATAACAAAACAGCAAAGTTAAACAAACCTATACATGCTTCATATATTGATTCAGATAACAGTTATTCAAGATCAATTGAAAAATCAGGGCAAAAATTGAGAATTGAAACTGGAATTATAACTCTCTTGCCTTGTGGCTACAGTTCAGTATTTTTTTACATAAACAAAGAATGAAAAACATATCTTACCATTGGAAAATATTGCCCCTTGTGGGAAAGACAGCTCATGACTGTGCTCAGCCTTGCAGGAATACATGGCTTTCGCTTGCCTAAAAGAAGAAAATAAATTTGCAACAAATAAGATAACTGGGGATGGAGGGGAAGCATAAAGAAATTAATTGTACATCTGCAAAATATAGGAATATTCGGTTGTACAAACACAGACTGCAAAAAGCAGTTGCATAGCAGCTCAAAGAGGCAGAATAGTAGCAGATGGCAACACCAGACTTACTGGATTTAACAAATATGTTATTGAAGAAAAGACATCAACATCCTACTTAGAAACTTAAACAGAAATATCTTTTGCATTTGTAACAGGATTCTTTCGTCCTAGTTGGCACTGCTGAATTCAGACAAGTACTGAATTGGGTGCAGTGCTTGAAACTAGTGAGGGTCTGGCTAGAGAGGGCTCGAGAGCAATGAGGTGAATGGGAAGGTTTTCAGCTTTTGGCACTTGAATTTATTGTCTATATGTGAGCTAGGGTGCATCTAGCTCAACTGCTACGCGGGACGCCTACCTGAGGATGCAATGAATGGCTCTCTAGATACCACTGCCTGTAAAAACACCTTATATGGAAAAGTACCTTTAATAAAACCCAACACAATGACACCTATGTGCAGACAGCTAGTTTATGTATCTTAATCTGCAGACAAAAAAAAACAATTTATCTAATGGTTAGAGCAGTGAAACACTGGAACTGGCTAGAACTGGAGAATTCCCATTGCTAAAGACTCTGAAGAAGCCAACGAGCCAACTAGAAGCCCCTCAGTAGGCAGACGTGGTCAGGAAGGGTTCAGGCAGCAATCCTACCCCAGGGCAGGTGACCTCTCTGTGTCAGCTGATTTGGCTTCTACAAAATGGACCCCAGGGCTGAGCGTAAAGATCAGAAATTCCCATTAGATTTCTGTGCTTTACCTAGAGTGATACCTTTAATTTATATATGCAAAACAGTTTTTATAGGATCCTTAGCCAATCACTTAAGCTGCCTGGCATCAGTTTTTCTGAGTTTGTTTAAACCTGCGTTTGTTGGAAATGTGCACTGGAATCCTTGCCAAATGAAGATAAACTTGTTGCTCATTTGACCTTCACATGATGCGGTAGAGGATTATGGACACAACCTTCCTTCCAGCCAGCATTTATCTCAATGACCCAGTATGCTATCTGTGCTGAAGTTCTAAATTTTTAGCATATGTTTTGTGAGTGGGTATGCAAGTATGTGATCTGTCTCTTCTTTCCTCCCAAGACACTGAGATAACAGAGTCACAGGTTAGATTAACAACAGGGCAACATTAGCAAAAGGAGAAGACTTTTATTGTGTGTATGGGTGATGGGGCCGTGACTCTTCACCTTTGCAGTTCCTCATTTCTCTGGAGTTAAGCAGGGACAAACTTCCTAAATGGAGTGCAGTACTTCTACCCAAGCCCTGCAGCCTGGAGATGATCAGATGATCAACACCAGCTTCAGCTGAATCTCTAAAAGGATAAGAGAATGGATGGATAAAGTCCCAAGATTACTTCAAGAAGTGACTTCTCCTGAAGGAAAATCTTCTCTTATATTTCTCTGAAGCTGATTTATGAGTAGACTAAATGGTGTGTTTTGCCTTACTTCAAAGTGAGCAACTGCCTCACTGAGAGTCAGACTCTCAGGCCTACATTTCCAGAAGTCAGCAATTTTGAGTCATGCCCTGGTTGTCACAGGGAAGCTCATTTTCCAGGACTTTTTGGTTATCACTCATTTCTAATGCTTAACACCATCATTTTGAATGCATGTTCACTGCTAACTAAAAGACCATGAGCACCTGGCTCCTGACTGTGCACTTTGCTTAAATGTGAGCTGGCTTCCTGGCTGGTTTGCACTGCTCAGGCAGAACATTTTTTCCAAGACAAGTCCACAAACCAGGGAACAGTTCAGCAGAATTCAGGAAAGATGCCACCTTATTTGGCCTCTTCAACCTATCACAGTCTGTTCACTAGTATGGTTACTGTGGACTTTGTACCCTGACACATCCCCCATGTCCTGAAAAACTCCAGGATATACAAACATTTCCTATGTTTCTTGCCATAAAAAACTCTCTGGTGGGCTACAAACACAGACTTAGCATTATTTCAGATATTGTGCAATGAGAAACAAAACTAAACTTAAAAAAGAAAAGAAGGGGAAAGAAAAGGGGTAAGGAAAGGGGAAAGCAAGGGGGAAGGAAAGGGAGAAGGAAAGGGGGAAGGAAAGGGGGAAGGAAAGGGGGAAGGAAAAGGGGGAAGGAAAAGGGGGAAGGAAAAGGGGGAAGGAAAGGGAGAAGGAAAGGGGAAAGGAAAGGGGGAAGGAAAGAAAAGGGGAAAGGAAAGAAAAGGGGAAAGGAAAGGGAAAGGAGCTGGCAAATAGCACATATGCCCTGGGCCCACCAGGCCATCATTATGTGGCTATGTTAGTGGACACTGCCAGTTGCTTGAGGGGGCAGCCTGTTATTCTACCTGACCTCTATGTCAAGAACTAATTCTTGGGCCTCTTTATTCACTATCTTTGTACATTACTTTTTTTCTTAATCTTTCCTGTCACCACACAACTCTTGCCTTTACAAAAAGGCTCTCATTTCTAGCGGGGAAACAAAAGCGCACACACACACAAAACAAACCATGCTCTTCTACAGATGCTATAATTTGTATTCCAACAAGAATTACAAGCATTAATACTGACCAGAGACCCTGGTTGTAACAAAGGCTCAGGATTATATATTGACTGTAAAATACAACCACTGCTATGAAGAACTTACCATTTATAGTCAACAAGGCAAAGAAAACATGAAAATGTTTCATCACTCAACATGACAAATACAGAATTGGTACAGAGAGGGATAAACTGACTTTGTCAAAGGTCCCACAGAAAGTATAAATCAGAGTTATAAATATATATCAGTATATAGAGCGTTTAACCTGAAGGTCACTTTCCCCCTAAGTCACTATGACAAAATGCTCTACAGATGTTCTGATTATGCAGACCCAGACCTGCAAATCTCTGACAAAGTATCAATTTCCTGTGCTGAAAACCAAAATATTTTACACAAATAAAGTACAGCAACTGTTGACAATTGGTAGCGATTACAAGACAATCTGCTGAAACAGGGATGATTTTGAACCACTTAGTGGCATGAGTATCTAGTCCTTCTTTCCCTTGTAGTCTCTCCTGTTTTCAGATTCCAACTATACCTAATCCACATATGTTTATCTTAGAAGTAAAAGTAACATTATAAAACATGGACTTGATCATTTCTGGAAAGAAAAAAACTTCCTAGCCCTTGATATTTACATAATTTCTAATATTATCTACAACTGGTGTGTTACAGAATAATGAGGCAATAAGCCTTAGAATATTTATCCATATTTTGGATCAATTTTTAATCCCTTGGTTACTCTCTCCACATCCACTTTCATTAATTAGGTTCTCCTATTAGTTATTACTAATTTTAACACCATCCAGCAAGAAGCATTAGCAATGAAAAGGGCCTGCAGCTTCTTAGGCAATTTTATTGTGTGCAATTATGAAACTGGACACGGTTGTTAAGGTGTTAATGCAAAGCTACCTGTTAGAAAAAGTATGTGATAACATCACCACCATCTATTGTGGTTCTTGCAAGATGTCGTTAATATTCTGAGAGAAGAGAGTGATGTTGTTTAGTGAGAGGAAAAAAAGAAGCTTCAGAAAATGCTACCCGCCCCTGCTTTCCTGAGTCCATTTTTGCCATGTCCTTACTGGATTTTTGCTTTCTCTTTTATGGCCTATTTTCTATTACACATGTAACAAACTAGCAGTCTAAGGGTCAATACTCAATAGATCCTAAATTACTTTGTTTGACTACATACTGCCAGCAACACCTGAGGCACTTTTAAAAAGCCCTTTTAGGAGCTACAAATGGGCTTCTAAACTACATCCTTGCCCTAATGAGCTTTCAGTCTAGCAAGACAAAGACAGAAGCCAGAAGAGGAATGACTGAGGGAACACATGTGAATGTCTATTAGACGACTCATCAGTTAATATTATGTTATCATTAATATTATCTTATCGGAAGAAGAAAGGTTTATAGACTCCTGGGGAGGGCAGATTTACAGCAGAGTTTGACTGAGTGGAAAGCTCTGGTCTGAACTGGGAAAGGTAATCCAGGTGTTTAAGTAAATGCAAGTCATATAGTACCAAAATAAAAGCAGAAGGATGATTGGAAATGGATATTACATTCTATGGCTGGGAGGGAAGCATATGTCTGGAGCACTTCATTCTGTCAGCCCTACTCCTATTAAAGTGCCAACCCTGCACCCAGAGATCCTGTTGGCAAGACAGAGCCATTTGCTGTCAAGAACGTTTCTTTCTACTTTTTCTAGGTATTCTCACTTAATGAAAAGCCTTGATCTTATGATTTTTTTTTTCACTTTTTGAGACTCAACTTGTATACCTCTACAAAAAAGCCACAAAAAAGCCATAAAAAAGCAGATTCAGGATTATGTATTGCTACACTTTTGTATAGCAGCTACAATAGGGACCTCAGCCCTTACTGAGACTGCTAATTAACTGCAGCATTTCTGAAAGTAGTAACAAAACCTCTTCATCACTTTCAAGTGCATACTAGATCAGCAATAGGGATTGGTCCCAGTGTATACAGTAGCTTATACACAGTTCAGTCGATGCATGACCGGTATACTTGAAGTTAGGAAGGAAGAAAAGAGAAGGATGGGAAGTCAGAAATATCTCTGAGATTGGAAAAAAGAGAGCAGAGACACGAGAGGGCAAAACATAACCCTTACCTCTCCGATTCTACAACATGTACTGCGACCTCTCTCTCTTTCTGAATAAAAGAAATCTATTCAAACTGTTTTCACTGTGCAACCACACTTATGTATACAAAGTGAGAAAACATTCAGGTCAAATAACTGGCACAGCACAGACAGAAACATGTTAAAAAAAAGGAGAATTTTCAGAGTAGAGATGGCACATTATACAAAGTCTGAAAGAAGAGATGTAAAGGCTGCAGGAAAGAATCAAGTTTGTCCAGATCACTGTGCTGGTAGAGCATCCAACATCTGCTGGAATGCATAAGGCAATGTAAGGTTAGTACTGCAAAGCTGGACAGGTACTTTTGATCCAGGAAC
>NW_010580184.1:0-15451 GCF_000705375.1 Tinamus guttatus
ATGATCACTTAGCATTATCCACTCAGTGCAACAGGAGTCTACTATCAGACTCCCTTAAGACTAGGAGAGACAAATTCATAGAAGGTTGGATTTTTTTTTTTTAAGGCAGTCTCTAACCATTAAAATCTATAACCAGACACGGGCCAGTTCTGTTGTTGTAGCGTCAGAGAAAAAGCCAACAAGCTAACTGTCCTGCTTCAGCAAAGCTGGAGGATAGCACTGCAAGCTTTTGCAACCGGCAAAATTTTGAGCAATGCTGCTGATGGTGCAGAAAAAGGAGAAACAACAGATAGGAACTTGGAGACCATCTTTGTTTCACCATGTTATTTCTTTGCTGCTTTGTTAATATTGTGAGCAGCTCACAGCCAGCTGCATTGCTATTTTGGTTTCTTTGGTTACAGACAATCAAGGGGAACTATGGGTGTGCTAAGTGTTTTGCTGTTGATCACATAGGACACTAGAAATTACAGTCAGTTTTTATGTACTCAACTACTAATGTTTGTTAAGAACTCTTATCACTCAAGCTGGCTCCCACAACATTAAGTTACAATCCAAACTCCTATTAAGTGCCTACATTGCTTCATACTTCAGTAGGATGCTGGGTACTTACATGCCTTTATGCATCTGGATCTTAATCTTTCTGTGGGTCAGTTTTCCAACTGTTGTAGGAAGCAAATCACATTTTCATTGTTTTCTTTCAGACCTGGGGTAGTTCAGTTCATGGACTTCCTCGTATTTATATGCACAGTGCCAGATAAACTATGGGGCCAGCCCTTGATCATAATAAATGTTTTAAAATTCCTAATACCTACTTCTCTAATCTCATCCTGGTCAACAGGAAGAACAGTTTCTCTTTAGATGAACTTGTTTTAGTGAGTCATTTTATGCTTTGAAAGAGGTCTGAGCATAGTGGATGTCATTACAAAGACAGTATGCTTGATCATACAGAATAGGAAATAGTGTCCAGAGCTAGACTGAAAACCTGGCCTTATCACTTCAAAGGAAGGAAGAAAAAAAGAAAAACAAAGTTACCTTCAGAGCAGCTTTTGTACCTATACACACTGAGGTTAATTAAATCTTATGCTTCAGAGTATATGCTTGATTAACTTGTGTGTCTGGAAGCATTTCCCCTTATTTGGCATTCTGCTCTTAGCTGTAGGCAGTGCAGATTTTGTGCTGGTTCTAGGATATATGAGTTATTTTCTGTATTATCCACTTGCCGCAGGGGCCTCCAAAACTGGTGGTAGCATTGAGAAATGTTTATGCAGAACAACTCTATTTCAGGGAAGAGATTGGGAAGCCTGGAAGATTTGATATGTACAAGAATAAAAATGTATTTTCTCCTTGCTAATGTGTAGTGCCTGCCTTCACATAATTTTATGAAGCTTTATTACTAAAAATCGATTATCGTTCGACAAACCCTTGAGGTACAGAAGTTCTGTCCTTCCTGTAGGCTATGAAAAAATGAATATGAAGATATCTATGTAGTTTGGCTTAACTCGTGGGGAAACTGAGGCAAAAGTGAGTTTCTCCTCTTCCACAATGTTAAATAAGAACAGATGGAAAGAAAGTCTTGGTTCTCAGGACTCCCTATGCCCATTCTTTCTCCATATAAGGCCCTTTTCTTTCTATTCCACTTCTAGGTCTTGTGCTTTCTTACCTATTCCTTTTGATATTAATTTCTTTTCTCTTTAGTTATTACATCTTGCAGATTTTGCGAGGTCCTACGTGTAGTGCAATTGACTTCATTAGCATTAGTCTTGCTGAAGAAATGGCCATAGGCCCTTAAGTATTTATGATGACAAAGTCATAGAATTATGGACATGTCTAGTTTCATATGGAATGTAAGGAACAGGATTTTTGCAATATAATTGTCAGGATATAAATAGCTGTGTGTGTGTCTGGCTTAAATGAGTGTCATGGGAATGAAGTTACAGATTGGGATGTCCACCACGCACAACAAGATACCTTCAGCACCATTGGAAGACAGAACCTGTTGGGAGCACTGTTTGGCTCTGTCTCTCATTTTGTGTCTGGGGTCCATCTCATTCAGGTGTTTTGGGCTTTGAACAAGAAGATGCATTTTTCAGGCTTTGATTATGAAGGTGGATTTTTCACTAAAAAATCATATCGAACAGGAGATTGGGTGGTAACATAAGCTTAAAAATGAAGTGCGCAAAATTCTAACTTCGAAATGGGGGAATGGGGAAAGGAGGGTCTGTGTGTTGGGAACAATATTAGGTTATCATAGAATCATAGAATCATAGAATGCTTAGGGTTGGAAGGGACCTCTAGAGATCATCGCAGGGACACCTAGAGCACGTGGCACAGGACTGCATCCAAGCGGGTTTTGAAGATCTCCAGAGAAGGAGACTCCACAACCTCTCTGGGCAGCCTGTTCCAGTGCTCTGTCACCCTCACTGTTAAGAAATTTTCCTTAAGTTCCTATGGAATTTTTGGTGTTTCAGTTTCCGGCCATTTCCTCTAGTCCTATCAGTGGCCACCACTGAAAAGAGACCATCACCGTCCTCTGCACTCCCTCCCTTGAGGTACTTATATACACTGATTAGATCCCCTCTCAGCCTTCTCTTCTCCAGGCTGAACAGGCCCAGCTCCCTCAGCCTCTCCTCACAGGGCAGATGTTCCAGGCCCCTGATCATCCTTGTAGCCCTGCGCTGGACTCTCTCCAGCAGCTCCACATCCCTCTTGTACTGTGGAGCCCAGAACTGGACACAATACTCCAGATGCGGCCTCACCAGGGCTGAGTAGAGGGGCAGGATCACCTCCCTCGAAAGGGCTTTCACAGGAAGGGTATGTTGTATATAACCTCTCTTAAAAACACTCCTTCCCCCCATTCATTACCGTTAAGAAGAAATTAAATGAAACAAAGAAATTTGTCTGCTCATCCCAAGGAGAAGCCCGGCAGAGGGGTGAGCGGCTCCGAGGGGACCTTGCACAGACGGCTGCAAGCGCGAGCAGCAGCACTGTCAGTGCCCAAACCCAGCAGGGGCTCTGCTCTGCTTCCCTGCAAGTCCCGTGACATTATCCACAGCTGTATCCTACGGGAGTAAGTTCCTTCCCGAAGCAGCTGTCTCCTTTCCTCCTTCCTGCCAACACACAACCCAGCCACCAGGCACCGAAACCACCCGCGGGGACGCTTCCGGAGCTTGCCCAGGAGGATGTTGTGAGGGACGGTGTCAAAAGCCTTGGTGAAGTCGAGATAGACGACATCCACCGCTCTCCCCTCGTCTATCCAGCCGGTCATTTCATCATAGAAGGCTATCAGGTTAGTCAGGCAAGATTTCCCCTTGGTGAATCCATGCTGACTACTCTTGAGCACCTTCTTGTCCTCCATGTGCTTGGAGACAACGGTCAGCATGAGCCGTTCCATCACTTTTCCGGGGACGGAGGTGAGGCTCACTGGCCTGTAGTTGCCTGGGTCCTCCTTCTTGCCTTTTTTGAAGACTGGCGTGAAATGTGTGCTTTGTAACTGTAACTTATGTGTGCTTTGTAACTGTAGATACCAAACGATTTTGAACTTTACCACGGCTTAATTATTCTGTTCTGTTATTCTGCTCTGAAAGTCTTGATAAGTAAAATATATTCTGTCCATTTTATGCCAATGTGGGAAATAGAGGGAGAACCTTTAGGTGAGATATTGTTTTCCTCACTCAGATAAACTTCCTTATTCAGCATCTTGAAGAAAGCAAGTATTATCCTTATCCTTTGCTTCCTATCAGCTTAGTAACAAGCAGTGATCAAATCTTACTTTTCAAAGGCCATATCCTAATAACTTTAAATGAAGTTTTGTCACAGGATTGCTGGATTTGTACTCTAAACTGCTCACCTCAAAGGATCTAAAAGCCCATAGGCTGAAATGACTTTGTACAAAATCTATAAAGGTCTGTTATCTGCTGGATGTGCTGCCATCCCACAAAAAAAAATCAGCTCTATATTTCTTGATGATGTACCTAGAGAGAAAACTAGAGAGAAAACAAAAAAAAAAAGCCTGAAACTGCAAAGAAAAGTTGCTGCTTTTACTAGAAAGCAACTATTCAAACTGGAATACATCTAATCTTCTGTGGCTGACCTTAATACTTTGATAAAAAGTATATATGGATCATAGGGCATTTTCTGGTCATAGACTGCCATGATTTTATAGGTTTATTCTTATGCCTTATGGGAGAGAAAAAAAATACTTTATCTAGCTTCTGCACATCTGTACAGGAACATTTTTGGCTCATTTTGGTTAGTTAAAATATGTCAGTCTTAGTTCTCTCCCTTATCAACTATAAGTTTATGTGGAATGGTCCTTAATTAAATTACATTTCCAGGTTTAAATATGTTTATATTTTTGCTGCAGTGAAGACAGTACCAGTTCACTTTTTCTCAGGCTATGTGTCTGCTTGCAATACTTTCTCAGCTACTACAAAGAAGATAGATAGAATTTGTTGGAGCATAGACATTTATTTTATGTTACACCAGATTTTCAAAATAGCTCTTTGTATTTATTTATAATGTTTATCAGCACTCTAATGCTAATTTAATCTCTTTGAAAAAAAAAGTGTCGTCAACCTTGTAATGAATGATACATCAGGATATAGGGAATTGATAATGTTTTGCCATTTCAATATGGTCTGAACTTCTAGTTTAGATCTACACTTAGGAATTATTTATATCCTCTTATGTCATATCAATTTAAATAATATTCCACTCATTGAGGCATAAAGAATAATGTTAATATTAAAGTTTCTATTTAAAAATTGCTAATTGCACATGAAGGGGTTATATCTGATGCATTCAGGGTTTTTTAATTTGATTTTATTGTATTAAAAAATCTATGAGGTTAAATCTGCAGAAATTATTTCTTTTAAATGTTGTATAATAAGAATCTTGCTGCTGTTATGAGCATTGAAAAATGTGTCTTCATCTCAAATAAGCCTTGTTAAGCTGCAGTTCTGGAACTGCCAGGATTTAATACTAGACTTGGGCCCAATCCAGCTCAGCTTTACTCATGTGAGTAGCTCCATTGCCTTTAAGGAAATGTGTGCCTGAGCAGGCATTTCTGCAGATCTCTGTGCACAGCTATTTAGCCAGGGAAGGCCAGGAGTGCGGGAGAGGGGAGAAGGAGGATGTAACTTCTCCTCGCTTAGGCGTTGTCCCCCTGACAGAGTATTAGGCCTTAGAGATACTCTTTGATTTACCGGCAATCCTGGTCAGAGGTGTAATCTCTGACTAGGTATGGAAAGAGATATATTTCCCCATCCTCTGCATACCTGGACCAGTAACGCAGGCCTCCACAGAGCTTGTAAGAAAGACAGGTAAGGGTTTCATATCTCTACGTGGGTGAGAAGACACCCATCTACCTTTCTGACACTCTTACTTCTTCTGGGCTGCTAAGGGACAAATTCAGAAGAGCACATTGTCGATAACATTTTACTTGATTAGGCCCCTTTTAGGGGAAATCACTGAAATGGTCTTTTCCCCTGGGAAGGGAAAATATTAAAGCAAATATGAGCCTATTGTCTACTGAAGTCATGTGGAAAACACTCATTGACTTCAACTTCAGCAGGGAAATGGATGAATATTACTGCAAAACCGATGGACCTCAGTGAGTGACACCTTGCTTCTTGTAATGCTGAGCAACAAAATTGTATTGTTTTTTGCTTTAAGCACAGAGATACTGATCATGACTCTCTTCCCGCTTTTATATGGTGTCACAAATCTAGCGTAAAGTTCTTGAGGTCAGCAAGATTATATATATCATTACAGAACTAATGAGAGAGCAGAATAAGTCCCATTTCTTGGGACTGGTGTTTTAAAAATGCAGAAACTTAAAATATTTCAGACGTACAGTGGACAGATCCCCATTCTGCCAAAGCAAGTTTTAATCTCTACTCTTGGATGAATCTGACAAAGTTCATCGCTTCATTTTAGATAAGTATCAAAAGTTGGGATTCTTATCCTAATGCAAAGCTCCTGAGATCAAGCCATCTGGCTAGGAACCTTCCCTGTATAAACAAACTACCAGATTAGACCAGCTTTGGTATCTAATTGGTGCCATAGAAAGAAACAATAATCAAGTTGTCAATTCAATGGTAAGTAATTCTTCAGTTCCCAGGGAACCTTCCTTAAACCATGAAGCTGGAACTTTTATGGCATTTCCAAATAATTTGTGTGTTTCTGTGTACAACCATGTACATTCATATACATAACGTCCTAACGTTATTGAGGGCATTTCCTTCAGATGCTCAGTACAACTCTGAAAGAGCATGACTGAGCTCCAGCAATGACCCTGGTAGCTCAGGGGCATTTATTTTGCACAGGCTAATTAAGCATATGAAGACAACATAAAGGATTGGTTCTATCAGCACACACTTCCATCAACAACCCATCCCCTGCATGGTTAAAATGATGTTAAATGATCACCCGTCCCAAACACCAAATGGCAGTTTCAAAGCAGTAAAGGAAGCTTGGGGCTATGAGGGGAAGAGCTCAGCTTGGCCCTTGCAATCAGAGGAAGACAATAGTTGAGGAAAATCACCTTCACAAAGCTCGGGGTGATCTAAACAGAATTGTGCATTGCCCCTCTTTATGTGTGCACCAGAGATGCTCCTTGGGAGAGATTCTCATTTCAATGAATGCTCAGACTATGCAAATCTTGAGCTCACAGCTGACTCCCCTTGCCAGCCCCGCTGCCCTCCTCTAGGGATAAATTACCCCCTGCCCCGATACAAATTACACATGCACAGCAGATGGGGGGAATTGAGTGCGCTAACTAGTAACAGAGGGAGGATGATCTTGTGTTTAATATGAAGGTCAGGGACTCAAGAGACTTTGATTCTATTCCTGGCTCTGCCCCAGACCTTGTATAACTTTGGGTGACTTGTTTAATCGTTCTGCCTTGGTTCTTCTCATCTATAAAATGGGAATGGTGATATTGTACTATGCTGTTAGGGTGTTGCAAAGCTAAATGACTGCCTATAAGATGTGCTGCAATCTGTAGCTGAAAGAGAATGTAGAAAGGCCATTTGTTACTGCTAATAGTTATTTCAGATAGGAAGTTTTTATGTCTTCTAAAAGCTACATATATTAAACTCATACGTTTGTATTTTGGGCATGTTTTGGGGTAACTTCTGTGCAAGAATCTGAAGATAACAGGGAAAGTGAGGCAATAAGAATATCTACATATATGTACATATGAGTGTGCATGTTTACCTATAGAAACACATGCATATAAATACTAGTGGCTTAACTTGAGAAGTGTAGTTAGGACAGTAAGGAGGAGATAATTGGTTTGTGGAACTCAGCATAAGTTTTTTTCCAATATTATTGGAAAAAAAGAACACAAGGAAGGAAGGACTCTGTGTTTTAGAATATTCTGGTTGTGATGGGAGTATTTTTCCTGCGTTTTAAAATCTGTATTCTTTGTACTGGTGTACTTCAGTTACAAAATAAAATCAAAATCGAATGTCCTGCTGGTTGAGAAACTTTTTTTTTTTTTTTTCCGAGAATGTTGCAGCAAAGTGTTTGTGTGCTATTTCAGCTTGTTTATTCCAGATTTTATTTCCAGATAGACCCATCCAATAAATTTGTTATTAGTTTCATTCATTGCCCAGTTCCCAAACCACTGTTTCAGTTGTTGTTTAGACAATTTAAACTCCCAAAATCTCTCAGGCCTAATGGAAGGAAACAAGGACATTTACTAAATTATAACGATTGTATTTTGCTATTCATGAATGACAGTCCTCTAAACAGGAAGGGATGGTCTCTGGCTTACGCCTCCACTTTGCTGTTACAAGAATCGTACATATGAGTATCTCAAAATATTTTCTGGAAAGTAATTAATTAAATAACCCTGAATATCCTGTCATGTCACTGCTGAAGTCAAAAGGATTTTTTTTTCCCACTGATTTCAATGGCAGCTGGAGGTCAGGCTGTATCATTAGTACCTCTGTAATTTGCCCAGTGCCAACTCTGCCCAGAACAAAGCAGCACCAGAGCCCTCCCTTACATAGACCACCCTGTCTAACAAACAGCCTTATCCATGTAGCTTCCCGCATACTGATCTGCTCCTGAATTAAGACACCTCTGAGGGAGTTTTAGCAGGATCTGGCACTGCGTAATCAAATGCCCTCCCTGATTTTCTCTTGTTGGTAAAGTTTCAGTTATCAAATATTCTGATACAAATTCTCAGCTGGATTGAGAAGTGATTTATTTTAATGGAACAGTATCAAGGCCCCCTTTTGTTCCTCCCCCCTGTACACCTAGGAAAGAAAGGGCATCCTTTTTCTCCCTCAATGAGTCTGCAAATCACTATTCCCCCTGGAGTCTGGATATCTATTCAAAAAAAGTAGCTAACTCAGAATCTGTTCTCATCTCCTCATTCCTATAATTAAAGTTTCAAATCCTCCAACTTACTGCCTGTCAGCAGAGGGCCAAATCCTTAAGCTTTTATGCAGTCAATGGAGTTGAGAGAATTTTTCCTTGCATTAGGGCCAGATTTGGTGTGTTCCCATTTTGCAGATCAGTAAACTAAGGCAAGGAATGATTAGATACCTGCCCATGACATGTGTCTGAGCTGTCTATAATGGTGCTTTTAAACACTCTGGGTTTCAAGTCGAAGTTTTCAGATGTCAAAACCACCATTGCCGTTACCAAGCTGCCATGCACAGAAGCAAAATAATTCATTTTGCAACAGCAAAAGAGTAATTCAAGGGACTTGAGTTTATTTTGTTGATTCTGCCAAAGATTTTGGATGCTGATTAACTTTATTACTTTTTTGGTGTGTTAGACTCCCACTAGGCAGCAGAATAAAAATTAATCTGTTTGATGAAGACAGGCTCGAAGTGTTCTTGAAGATAAAATGAACTTTCCATAAAGAATGCCACATCTATACTTTTCATTATATGTTTGTACATATATATTCGTATGTCCTCAGAGAGAACTACATTATAAGCAGATTTGCACACTGGCCTTTGTTCAGAGAATTGTGTCCCTCTCATGCCTGCCCAAGTGTGTTACCAGCAGGTTGTGAGACTGTTAGGTGTCTGGGAGATGGTAGGGATTTATGCATAAAACTGCTCCTATGACCACCCATCAGCTACAGGGCTGTAGAGATGGCCAGTCTTTTGTATTGTCTCTGTAGATCATAGAATGTGTCAGAGAGTTTTCTTACTTTGTATTGTATATAGTGCACAGAGGATAGAAGGATTCTGAAACTTGGGTGCTGTTGGATATTATAAACTGCAGACAAAGCAGGTTGCAATAAAGTTTGAACCTGGGTATCAGTATAATTAGAAATACCACACTTTGGTCATTGTTATTGCTAAAAGATCCCACTTAAACCAAGAAATTAAGACCCAAAGAATCATAAATAAGCTAGTTTAAAACTTTCCAGTAAAGCTCCACCACCACCTCAGCTTTGATCTCCACTGACAGTGAGTGCAACATATATCATTATCATCAACATATATTAAGTTGTGACTAAATGAACTTGACTTTGAAATGTTATGTTAGATGATTTCTTTTCTTTTCTTTTCTTTTCTTTTCTTTTCTTTTCTTTTCTTTTCTTTTCTTTTCTTTTCTTTTCTTTTCTTTTCTTTCCTATTTTTCTTTTCTTTTCTTTTCTTTTCTTTTCTTTTCTTTTCTTTTCTTTTCTTTTCTTTCCTATGGTGTATGCAGAGTTTCTATGACCACTTAAATTGGCTCTTCTAAAAATTGCCTCTCTGCAGGCAGACCCTCATGGTGACTCAGGGTTTGTACCTGTTGTGCTAGTGACATTAATGTTGCACCCACTGAGCATAATCCCCAAGATGACTTGGAGCCTCTCACAATCTTACTAAAGTTTCTTCTGCTACTTCTCTCTCTCATGCATGTTATATTTTCTGGGCCTTTGCTGATGCCCTTGCTCTGAAGATTTGCTGGGTACATGGTCCAGATTAATTCCGCCTATCTTCAGGTGACAAACTAAGGATTTGAGTTAGGAACACGATTCGTGTGGAGTCAGGACAGGGGAAGACAGGCAGCCATAGAGATGCTGAAGGTCTTAAATGCCCATCAGCGTTTTTGCATGATTATGCTTCTAATGGGTCCTCTGTTGTGACGAACTACATAACCTAGGGTGGGTCCTAGTGATGAGGAACTATATAACCTTAAGTGTGATAAATACTGGCGATTGCCAGCTAGAGACAAAAAATGAATAGTATAGCATCACCTAATTTGAGTAAAATGGGAATAATTCAGTGTGAGGATGCAGCCTAAACCATTTTGGGTTTTATTTTATTTTATTTCTGCACTTTATTTTGCAGGTCTACATCATTATTTCTGCACAAGACAATCATTACTTAGCACAGTTCTCAAAAAAGGAAAATTGCTCTTAGCAACTTTAGCCTTGTTAAAATCAGAAATAAAATTTCTGCAAACTTCTAAGACACAGGAACAGGATTTCAACCATGGTGCTACTTTTAGTATTGCAGTTTATTTTCAGTGCAAAACACAGGCAGACCTGTAGAATCAACCCAGCACTACATTAAGTCTTACTAGGAAAAAAAAGAAAATAAAGAAAAAACAACAAAAAAGTAACTCCCCCACACCTGTACTGAGAATCAGAACAGAAATCTCTGAAGAATAAAAGCTTTTCAGTTCACTGTTAAGTAAAATATGCAATGCCTGAATTCATTATACACATCTTTTCTCAGCCAAGTGATAACACTTGTGTTATACAAACAAGGGAATTTGTAAGGAGGAGGCTTCAGTCAATACAATCGCTATCCATAAGTAAAATTTACTTTAGCCATATATTTTATTTGGAATGCATATGGAATAATCTATTTATTTTCACACAGATGCACAACAGGCATCATAAATAGGGAGATCTGTCACTTTTCTTGTTTGTCGAGCCTCTGTTAAGGAAGGGAAATTGTGTCTCATCATACACACAAAAAAAGCACATCGGACCATTTTCCATTTCTTTCTCTTCCAGTCTTCCAGAGCTCAGATGTCAGCACTACTTACGAATGGCCAAAATAAATCTCAAAAGTTTTCCCATAAACAGAAGTCTCAGTTTCTACTACCTGCTTGAATTCATTGATTAACCTGTTTTATAAGATAATAAAAAGAAAGAAAAAAAAAAGAAAAAAAGAAAAGAAAAAAAAGAGACACGGATAGAAAGCATCACTTGCCCTAAGGCATTCCAGTGCTTTACTCTCTGGCAGAAGTTTGTAAGTCATGACTAGAGGTGCATAAATGTTGCTGGATTCAGTCTACACTGCCATAGGTAATATCTGTTGTCTACTCTGGAAGAGAGGAGGAGTGTGCAATGGACTCTTCTGTCAGATTTGCATTATATTACACAGACTCAAAACACCTTATGTACCATCAGACCCACTAAGTGGACCATAACTTAAGTAAGCACCACTGGACCTGTGTTCAAGCGAGCTGCTGGAAAAATGGGTCTGCATATATCTGTGGAGTAGAAAGAAGTAGTCGTAGTACCTGGATTGCATCTCTGGAGTAGGTAGCCCATTTTTCCTTTGACTTTATGGAGATTCAGCTCCTGACATGGGAATATGACCTGTTGAGGGTAGCTGAATTTTAATCTTAAGCCCTTTTGGAAGGTACCTGCATCTATACAGCAGTGGCACCTGATCTGGATAGAGAGAGGGAAGTTCCCTCAGGCTGAGAACAAGAAGAGATCCCCACTGAGACAGATTGGAATGACAGCGAATGGAGGCGGTGCCTGTGCCAGGTCCACCCACCGCCCTGGTCCAGGGTATGTGCCAGCAGGTATCTCACCATGGATGACTTCTGGGAATGTATGTCACATTTGTCATAGACCTGGATCTTGGAATGACGGAAGAACTGCCTACAATACAAAAAATGAAACACATACCTACATTTCGTACTTCTCTCTTTCAAAGCTCACAAGGAGAAACTTCAAAAAGAAAAGAAAACTGAGGTTATCCCCATTTTATAGGCAGAGAGATGATCAGAGTCTCTTGTCAATGAGTTTCTCACTTCCTCATGAGAAAGAACACTCAGATGTTAAAACTAAATATTTTAACAGAAAGGATCTACTTATCTTTTCAATTGAAAAACGTACTTACATATATTACATATATATAATATCTATATAATACATATATTGCATATAACATCTATGTAGTAATATTGAAAGTCAAAATCAGCTTTCTGAATTATAAAAAATACATTGGGGTTTCAAAATATCTTTTTGGATAAGAACTTATGCTTGCAATAATACAGATTCTAAGCCCTTAGTAGTAGATAAAATTCAAATGATTAATAGTTAAAGTCAAGTCTTTTTCATTCCACCAAAAATTCTAGGCTCTCACAGTATTTAGAATGTTTCCTACCCAGTTCTAAAAATGCATCAAAGAGAAATCTGGCAACTTTTCCAAGGTCTTCCAAACAGTTTGCAAACACTTTGTTTTCCTATTATTTATTATGACTTTTGAATTGCTGTGAAAGCACAAAGGAGATAGCCTAAGACAAATGACTTTTTTCTTATTTGCAAAAGATGTGTGCATGTGTTTGTACTTTTATTATCACATAAACCAATGTAATCAATAAGCTTAAAGGCCATTCACTGGCAAGACTGGTAACATGATTTACATTTTAACATTATTATACTTCCGATTGACATGAGGACTGCTAAGTCATTTTCAATCAAATCCTGTTCTGTGAGGCTGCTCGTTTTGTATTTACATAGAAATTTGCTTTGATGATACCTTTGCCACTTGCAGGGAGCAAATTCAGTCAAGTTCCTGCAGCTCATCAGGTAACTGGACATCAGCTGAGATTCCGTAGCATTCCCTGTGCACATTATGCGTCTGCAACAGATGAATTATAACGAACATTATCTTAAAGACCTTTTATTATCTTACCTTTGCTGAGGACTTACATAAGCAAAGTTATGATGTGTGTTAATATGTTAAACTGTAGGAACTTGGTTATGGGTATGAACCTATGATCTCATCTATACTTTTGCTTATATACATCATATCTGCATGCAAAACTGCTTCCATCATGCAAAAGAGCATAAAAAAAATAACTGCAACAGGCTTACAATGAGTCTATACATGAGATCTCACTATCGATAGGAGCAAGTTGGAGACTTATCCTCTTTGAACAGAGATAAACTGTAGAGGTACCAGTCTAAACAAGGAGCAAATCTCAGTTTTATTCTGCTTTGGTTGTCACTGTTCCAGGAAACTGCCTGGAATGCTGATACATTTCTTAGCATTCTGTGTCTAAAAGGTCGCCCCAATAAGAGGAAAAGACATATTTTTAAAAGTGATTCAGGCAGTTAGGAAGTTAAGTTTGCATGGAAATATAATGGATGACTTGTCCAAGTCCCTTTGCAATTACTATTTGAATTCCTATATTTTCAAATATTTTTTTACATGTGACTATTTCAGGCTTTTTTCAGTCTTTGAAGTTCTATAAACTACTCTTTCTATGCAAGTTAGTGGTAATGTAAATAGTGACAGACCAGACTGGTTCATCTTCTCCCCAATTCCATCTCACAGGGTGTTAGGATCCTCAATAATTTTCCCTTGCTATGGAGAGGTATATCAGGGCCCTTAAAATAAGCACTCAGAGCAGACAGTGATTTCTGACAGGACATGTGAAATCAAATGGCTGTCTCATTCTACAGATGCACACGTATAATTGCTCTTTTCGAAAGACTGAAATAAGGAGGAATGGTCCTTATACTCAAGCATATACTCAAGCACAATGTAGGTGGCACATCCCAGAACATCATGGGTTAAGGGAAAGGGAGCATTTTGGCTCTGGAAACTTAGTCACTAACTCTGCAACATGGAGGGATGCAGAAAAAGGGAGTTCCAAGCATTAAAACAAATAAACAACAACAAACAACACAAAAAAAGGGGACAATACGAAGGAAAGACAAGAGGTTTTGAGGAAAGTGAGAAAAAAGGAAAAGCTGAATACCAAAGTCCTGAGATCAGAATTTTGAGCAGTGTCTAATTCAAACTTGAATATTTAACTTATAGTACCTATATTGAAGAGGATAACCTGCATCTATCTTACCTGCTAGTAACTTAGTAGCATTTTACTAATGAAGATGCCCTTTTTTTCTGAAACAGTATAGCTGTTTGTTTGTTTGTTTTCTTCAATGTTTGAAGGCCCAGTCTTTCTAATCCTTGTTGCTCGTGGGCAATTTATGTGTTACCACAGCAGCAGTCCTATCTGCCAGATAATCTGTCTGGAAAGGAGTAAGTTTTAAACAGAACCATTAAAGCTCATGGAACTGCTGTGGAGGCCTTCGTTCTGCTGCATCCTCTCAGTCATCTGTCGTGATCTTGCCTGATGACTTCACTCCCATGTAAGTTTGACTTTGTGTGCATGCATGAACAAAGTGCTGGGTCAAATATTACCTGCTTAGCCAGGGTGACATAACTGGAGGTAGGCAGATTTTACACCAGATTTACAACTGGGCCATTAAATCTGTGAGAAATCTTACAGAGGAGAAGGAATGATAAAATATGCAAAAGAAATTATCTGTCTCTTAAAAGTCAAAGATATTGCTCTATCACTCATTTTCTTAAGTTATTCAATTAGAATTTGTGTTTTATCTGGAAGGGTCTTTACAACTCGTAGAGATGTGTATTTGCCTTTGCCTTAATATCTTGTCACAGCAGTTCCTAATATACTCCCCATTAGCATCTCAGAAGGGAAACAATTCTGCTTTATTTCATCAGAGCATTTGTTCTAGGGATCTATAAGTTACAGAGTTATACATAGCGAGGAGAAAAGATATTACAGACTTGGCGTACTGATTTTTTTTTCTCTATCTACCTTCACCTTTATAACAGTTTAGCACCTTAGAATTTAACCTTCATCTCTAATCCATCTGAGGCTTCTTCTCGTAACTCATTCCTGGAGCAACATTAGCAGTTGCAGGTTTTCTCTGAGAAAGGGATATGCCATCCCTCTGTTTTAAATTTAAAAACTTTTTTTGCAAATGAGCCAGAGGAGACTGGTTTAAGTGTCCTGCAGAAATCCTTCAATACACTTTCTGGATCTTTTTCTCTACTTTCTTTGAAGGTAGGTAGGGTAGCTATGGATTTAGAAGAGGGGCAGGAAATAGCAAAAGGAACAGAACTTACATATCATAGAATCATAGAATGCTTAGGGTTGGAAGGGACCTCTAGAGATCATCTAGTCCAACCCCCCTGCATACACAGGGACACCTAAAGCACGTGGCACAGGACTGCATCCAAGCGGGTTTTGAAGATCTCCAGAGAAGGAGACTCCACAACCTCTCTGGGCAGCCTGTTCCAGTGCTCTGTCACCCTCACTGTTAAGAAATTTTTCCTTAAGTTCCTATGAAATTTTTGATGTTTCAGTTTCCGGCCATTCCCTCTAGTCCTATCAGTGGCCACCACTGAAAAGAGACCAGCAC
>NW_010580184.1:24116-39425 GCF_000705375.1 Tinamus guttatus
GACATTGCCCTCATTTAGATACTTATATGCCTTTGTTTGCATAATTCCTGGAATATCTTCTATGAAGCAGAAGTGTAACACTTTCTGTTTTTTCTGAAGGTTCCCAAATGCCTTAGATTTGTATGGGCTTTTGACTTGATGCATACCACTTTGAGTTTGTTTTTTTATTTACCATAGCCTTTCTGCATCTTTACTTACACTGATGAGGAAGTAAAGTTGTGCTGTGCATACCTTATATTACGGCTTGTAGTGAACTGTAGAGTGGTAGACTTCACTTGCATGTAACAAACAGCAGTGAGGTCATTGTGGTGACTTGACTGCATGCCTGTATTTGTATTTTTGCTTTTTTTCTGTCTCTTGAAGTACTGTAGGGATCCTGTCTTCCAACACCACTGGATAATGGTAAATTCTGGAAGAATAAATCCCAGTTAGGGAGCTGTCGTATATTGATTCTACAGTACATGAGACTTAAAACAGATTTGTGCGCATAGTTGCTATTGATACAGATATTCCATGTTTTAGTGACATTTCAGTGATATATGACAAGTAGTATATTACTTCCCTTAACCTAATGTCTTCTTACTAACATTAAACACTTTTTATAATTCAGAGAGAAAAGAAGGAACTTTTAATTTGAGATTTGCTAGACCTATTTAAAAAAATCTATTTTAGGATGTCACTTATCATGCACATGATGCCTGTGGAAAATGTCTTGGGTCAGAATTAATTTTATTTTGTTCAGTATACTATATTCCATACTACCCATAAGCAGATGACTATGTTCTCCATTATGGTAGAACTTCCTAGCCCTACCTATGGACTTCCCAGTTATGCATGATAATTTCTCCCCATATTTTTCAGCCCTTCAAACACTCTAAACTTAGGGAGTTCCTGAATAACAAAAAAAAATGGTTTTCATGTGTTTAGTAAATCTTAATGGATTTCTTTTCTATAACCTGTCCAGCCTTCCCTTTGAACTCCTTCTTCTTTTGCCATCCAGAAAGGATAGAAATGTATTGCGGGCCAAATGGTGTGTGCTGAAACCATCCACCAAAGCCCTGATTCATTGCATCTGTGATATGAATTAGGACTGCTGTGGTGTGATTGAATGATATTTCAGACCAGATGCAATGCAGGTGCCCAGATGTATCTCATCACCTAGACTAGAGAAAGACTTTTAATGACTCTTCATCTTTCAGGCCTCTAATTCCTTTTAGAAGCATGAAAGAAGCTTTGGAAATGTGCCAGTAGTACTTTTTATCAAGATACCATCCATTAGTTAATGCTTTTACAGCAATTTTGGGTAGTGTGATACCATCAAATCCAGTATAGTTATTTTATACTTCCTGAGAGTTTACCTTATCTCTGCTCACCCATAGGGATGCTCACCCACAGCCATAGGGATGTCTCAGGACCCAAGAGGTGAAAGTCTACCTGGGTCCCCACAACTTGAAGGAGCTGGAATGTTTTATTTCCTAGCATCCTTTACTCTGCTTACTCACTTTGAGAAGTAGATTTTTTGTTTGTTTGTTTGATTGGTTGATTTAGTTGCGTTTGTTTTTTTTTATGAATCAGAGTCAGTGATTTGAATTTAGCTGCAAGTTCTGTTGACTCATTGAGAAATAGGCCTATTGCAAAATTACTTCTGCTACTCTGAGATGCATTGATCCGGTGCGGTCACTGTGATTACTCTCCGTACAGCTGCACTTTTTTTTTTTTTTTTTAAATTCAAGATGAAAAAAATCTGGTAAAGAAGAATCTTTCAAAAACTCAAGTAAAGAAGCATCTCCATGAAATCTCTAAGAATGCAAAGGATGAGTTATATATGCTTCTATGTTTTCATCCTGTTTGAAACATCATCACTTCCTCCTTTCAGCATCCCATTAAAGAACTTTCAAGCCCTTTTCACATTTCTTTTGTCCACAATCCATTCCCTGCCTTCCAGTGATCTTGCTGTAATATTTGCATGCAGCTGTTGTTCAGCCCTCATTTTATTAAGCTGATATATATTGACTTTGTCAGAGAGACAATAGCAATAAGATCTTACACAAACAGAGTTCTCAGAACTTTAATGATAGCATCCATTAGTAGAAATAAAAGATTTAGTCTTAAATTCGGAAGGGATTTTTTTTGTCCTTCAGTATTGTAATGTATCTGATTTTTCCCTTTGGCTACATCTTTTTTCTTTTCATGGAGGCATCTGAAAAACAAACAAACCAAAAACAATCAACCCTTGTAGGGTGTGGTATTTGTGTTTATAAAGGCAAATAATGAGATTCTCGGTTCTTTCCTTCTTGCAGCTTTGCCTTGCTTAACCTTGGTTGGCCATTCCTAACAGTGGTTACTGTGGAGCAGGCTGCAAAAGCCAAGTCCTGGGTTCCATTTGTTTGCAACCATTCTGGAAAGGCTGTTCTTGTGGGGTTTGAAATGGGAAGGTATTTTGGACAATTTGAATCAACAGAGGTTTCTCTGATGTCTTCCATGACATCTGGGTCCACCTGAGATGTAGCAACATTTTGGAAAAATCAAGTTTAGCTACTTTTTTTTCCCCCCATTGTCTTGAAGATTGCATTTTAATTTTCAGACTGTCCTAAAATAATTTGTGCTATGTCTGTCTGATTTGCCTCCCTCCATACACAGACACATGGACACAAACATCATTTTTTTGTGTGCTCAGAGAGAAAACAAACCAGTATAAGCTGTAATAGAACTGCTAATGAGATGACGTTATCTACCAACCTATTTAAAAATTTCTTCCCTTTTGGTTTTGCATTTGGTGGATTTGTAATTTTAATTTTCAAGTGCAGCTTTATTTATTTTCCTTGGTCTCCAGCTTCCTCATCCCACTGAACACAGTCCATACACCCCCACAGCCACACAAACCACACTGCCCTGACCTGAAAGAATCAGTTATACTTTAGTGCTCAGGCTTGATAGTGACTTCCATGTTATGGTTCCTGGCATACTTTTATTTTTCAGGGACAGAAACTGTAATATCTGCTAGAAGTCCTGAGATGGCATGTCAGGGGGGCAAAAAGAGAAGAGGCTTGTCAAGGTGGGTGTTGTAAGTAAATGTTTTGTGGGGAAAGGTAGCATGGAGAATAAAGGAGGAACAGTTCTTCTAATGCTCCTATTTACTTTTTTGCTTTTGGCAACAAGTTCTATAAAAAGGTAGTAGGTCACAATGTCATAATCTAGAGAAATAATTCATCATTGTATTGATTTAACAATTCTTAGTTAAATGTCCAAAAGGACATAGAATTTACAAGCTACATTCCTGATATTTGTTCCCTCAGATTATATTTTAAGAACATGCAGACAAATTACAAAGAATTGTAGGATGTGTCAAGATTATAGTAGTCAAATATTTAATAAGGCACACTGAGTCATACCATCTATTCCAATTGCAGTCCCATCCATTCTTTGGATGAATAGCCACTGCAGTAGCTTTGCTATTGTTTTTCCTACTCTAGTTTAAATGAAACATCTTTTGGAGAAGAAACTTTGGAGAAGAACATTCCCTAGGAGAATCATCCAAGCCAACCAAATATTTCCACAATACACATCTAAACTGATCTCAGCTCTACATAATGCTCTGTGTCTTTCATCTCGAGTCCATTTTTTAAATTTACCAGAATTTTTTACTACTACTTTTTTCTCCAGAAACCTTTGTGCTGCATTAGTACATTGTAGAATATTTTTCTACGAAGGTTTCTGTCTACTATTAGATTGATTTGGAGATGAAGATTCAGAATTTTCTTGGATTTTTAATGTGTATAGTCCCTAAAACTCCTTGAAAAATATTCTAAGCCTTTTGCTCTAAATAAAACACTCTTAGACAGCCTTTGGAAATCTTCCTCACCCTCAAAAATGCAGACTGGATTTCCAATCTTCAGTGAAAGAGCAAGCATAAATGAACTCTCTCTAAGATAGGATTAGTTTGTGAATATTTTGTAGTAATTCTAATTAGAAATGCGTTTTTAAGAAAGCTACCTACAAACGAGGTATCATTTCAGTGCACTGAATGTCCAAGACTAATTGCAGAATGGATTCTATTTTGTTTAAGTAACAGATTCTCTTCTGGAGGGTACCAAAAATAGTAAGGCTGCAGAGGGCTTGCGTTTCATCTGTTCGTGTGTGTATGTGCATGTATATAATTTTCTTAAATTGATCTGGGTAAGTTATTAAGAGATAGCACTATAATCTGAACGTGAGCCACTTGTTTAGGGGAAAGAATGGTAAATAATGCAGATCCTAGAAGCCAAGGAGATCAAGCTAGAAGGGGAGAAGCCAGGTGACAGATAATAGTGAAATAATTTGCAATGAAACGTGTGGAAAATTAAATAAAATGGCCTGACTAACAGAAAGATTAATACTGAGTGCTTGGCATTCAATCTATGATAATAACTTCAATATGAAATCTTTATGGAAAAGGCTAGATTTTTGAAGGAAAGAGATGGAAATGGAAAGAAAGTCCATTTCATGGTAATGACATTAAAGGTTACAGATTCCCTTAAGCTTGCAAGCTTTCTGTTTTCATTCTCTCCTCAGCCTTAAGCCAGTCTGTAAACCACAGTCCCTTTAACAGCAACACTTCTAAAATGAAGGAAATTCAAAATGTATGGCAGAGTTGGGAGAGTTGACAACACTGTAGCCTAGTCCGGGAACCATAGCTTCATTTAAGTTGTTTTTGTCTTTCCTATTCTTACATTATTTAAAAGAAATGCATGTTCTTGGCAGAGTAGCAGTGGCCCTGCACAAACTGATTCCATCATAGTTTGAGATTTAATTCACCCTTTACATGTAGCTATATACATTTAGGTTTTCAGTGTGTAAAGGGCTACCTCTGAACTGGACTTCTAAACTCATATTACAGTCAAAATAAGAGGCTCGATGCAAGTGTCTAATGCCATTCAAGATGCTCTAGGTAATCACTGTCTGCAGGAGGTATGGACATCACGTACTCCTGCGAGACACACACACTAATCACCTCAAATGCCACTAGATGCTTCTTTTTAGACAGCTGAGTCAAACCTCTAGTTGACCTCTAGTAAAACCTAAAAAACTATTCAGCTGTCCAAATTAAACGTCTCTTTCAGGACTTACTTGATAATTTTCTTGAATACCTGTAGACCTAGACTAGGTCTCTGATGACTGCTATAGGAATTTATGGGATATAGCTTATATTGGGCAAATTAACATAAGAGTGTTAATCTGTCTCTTAAATACTGCCTACGGTATCTTCTGAATTCTGGAAATGCTTATGTCTCTGGACTCTGTGATGACTGTTTCCCTAATCTGTACCTGTACCATTTCCCTAACCTGAGTACTTCTGTGAATAACTTACGCTTAGGCTAAATCGAGGGATCAGAGTTCTGCTTCCATTTGTGCCCCAAAGTGTAGCAATCTGAGATGCTCCTTATCTGTTTTCTACTTGGTAGAAGGATTATCCCTTTCCATAAGTCAATGGAAGATTTTGATGTGTTAAATGAACTCTGACAATGTCTACTGGATGTTAACAGAAGCAAACTTCACAAGCATGCAATTGTAGTTGGAGAATGCCAGTTCTGTAGTAGAGTAGTGACTCAGAGGAGTCACTCAGCATATGGGAGGCCTAGGTCAAATTCCATCTTCATTGAGGAACTCCCTTAATGCAGGGTCTCCCTGGGGTGGCCTATGAGGAAGGCTGGATATTACACAACAAAGTTACACAGATTTATATCCCTTATAAGCTCTGGTCTGTTCATTTTTTGCCATGGGAAAAGTAAAAATTATTGAATAATGAAGTATGCCTTTCCTGTGTTCTGAGCTGTGCATGTTCTCATCTATTACCTTATTATGTCAATGCACAGATGTAGCAGGTAGCCTGCTTTCTCCCTTTCTTTCCCTCCCACTCCAAATTCACTCTCTGTTTCTTCTGCTGCCTTTGCATATGCTTGTCTTCTTCTCCTTTTCTCCTTTCAAGGCATTAGAGCCAAGAAAGTCACAAATTTATAAAACAACTTTGTGATACCTATTCTACCACCATGTCAATTTAATTTGAACCAATTTGACAACCCTGATTGATACAAACACAGGATTGGAGACCACAATGATAGTACAACATCTGTCTCTTGTTAAGCCTCCTGCACCTGCTATTGTTTCTCTCTGTAATTGCCCTAGATCAAGAGACCAAATTTAAATGCTTTAAGGTTTGCTGATAACACAAAGCTGGGGAGAAGCAAGAACTCAGGCTTAAGAGGCAAGGAAAATTTGACAAGATTTGCTGGGCTCTGAACTGTTATGCAGCAAATGAAATTCAGTATTGACAAACACACATTAATGTAACTGGCCAAGGGAAGTGTGGGACTAAAAAGAAAAAAACTGCTGACCAGGAAAAGGAAAGGTTTGAAAAGAATGCTAACATAATGTTCATCTCAAGTACGGGCACCAAAATGTCTGTGCAAAAAATGCAGAGAAGGAAGTCTGTGAATGTGGAACTGCTCTTTGTCTGCCTGAGACATCTACATATTCCCCATTACTGAAGTTTTCAGAGCAATTCAGTAGGCAAAGCTGTTGCCTAAATGGGAAACTGAGGCCACATCATCCAAGTATTCTAAAAAGTCATAGAATGTTTGCAACAAGTAACCTTGGTCTTCCGCAAGCTAAGCACCAATGCTTTCTGTGGGATTTATTATAGTGAAATCAACAACCTTAGTGATATTTAGGTGTTTGATCCTCAGTCTAGCACCCAAAATACTCAATAATGTTTCTTTTTTAGATAAAAAAAGCCCCCATATCCTGCGCTATTATCAAAATGGGCTGTGTGTGTCTGTGTGTGTCCCTACGGTCTGAGGACTAGTTTATCACAAATAAGCAAGCATGTGATTCATCTTCCCTAACGTCAGTTGTCTAGCATTTAGATGCCTAATTCTGATCTAGTTATCCAAGACTTCCTTCATGTGAGTCCGGGGTAGAGAGAAACAGACATTTCCAGAGATTGATTCATATTAATCTAATTTTGATATATATCTAAAAGTGAGCCAGTCATTACTGGAAGCATTTATTGACCAGTTCATTTATGTTCCGACAAATGAGCCCCACCTCGTAATCCTAACCATTCCACCAGAGTCATAGCTTTTTAATTATTTCTTTTTCTCTTTTTTCCTTCCCAGCCTTCATGCACAGAAAATTGCTATTTTTCTTCTAACGTGTATGTGTCAAGTGAATTTCAGTGCCATGAATCCCTTGGACTGAAAACATAAAGCCATACATATCACTTAAAATGTAAGAAAAGATACTGCTCTTTTCCAGATGGACTCAGAATTCGGCAATAATCAGCCAGAATGAGGTGACTACATCGAGCATTTATTCAGGTGAATGCACATTAAAGAAGCAAAGTATGGATAACTAGTCACGAGGTGATACCTGCCGATCTGGACCCAAAGATCCTCTCGAGCTGGCACACCAGAGAGAGTTGCTGACCGGCTCCCACGGAGACAGCCCAGTCAGGGGTCCCAGCCCTCAAATCGAGGGTCCTGCCTTCCTCCTCTTCTTCCTCATTTCCGGGCGTTTGACCTCCAAAGCTAGTTTGGAGTACGTCTGTGGTTAAGTTGTCTACAAGCCCAGCTGAGCGGCCGGATTCAACAGGTTTCCGGGGGGGCTGCCTGTGAACCGGGCTGAGCAGCTGCATCCGTGCTCCTTATCGCTCAGCCTAGGCAGGCAAACATCTTCTTTCCCAAGGTCTGGCCTCTTCTTCTCACAGGAGATTTTTATGACTCTACAGATCACAGAAATTTTCATCTCCAATACATGCTCTCAAAATATGTGCCTCAATTCATAGCGTTCGATGCCTCTCACTTACTTTTGACCTGGCACATCCTTTTTTGTGACTTCGAAAGTGTCAAACTGACAGGACTTTTTCTAAAACATCACAAGTCCTGGCCTATAACTTTTTTTCATTTCTTTCTGGTCTAGTACTCTTTGCACAGATCTTCTCTTGCAGATTCACGTGCGTGTGTGTGGAGTTCACTTTGTGTTTCACCAAGTTCTTGGATGGTGTCTATTTACTGTGATGTCTTATATGAACACTCATAGAGATGGTTGTGTACCCCTTCCTTATATGCGTGTTTGCAATGTGTGGCCTAAAGTTAATGTATTATTTCATTTATTACCACCAGAGTCATTGAACCAGGTCATGAAGCTGAAGTGAAAAGGAGATGACTAATTTAACCTGAGTATAGCACAAGAAGTCTTAGAAAATGTCAAAAGTGCAAAACAAGCTGTGATCCTCCAGGCTATGAATGAAACTTCCCTAAGCAGTTTTTATTTTGCAAAATAAAATCTCAGGGACTGAATTTGGGCTATCATCAAAAGTTGGCTATACAAGTTTACTTGTGTTAATTATTCTGGCATATTCAGGCAGTATCTTTACTTTTATGTTTGCTTGTTACCCAGGCTCACTCTCTAGACCATGCTCTTCAGTTCTCTGTACTGGTGATGAGTTTATTTGCATTGAGAATGAACAAGCCAAGCAAATTCAGGCAGAGGAGTGAGCTTATATACTGAGCTGAGTTCAAACTCTTCCCTCTTTTGGCAGTACGGACATGACTGATTAGAGTCTGGTTAGAGAGCAAGCTCATGCCCAGGACCAGCATTAGCTCACAAAGTAGGGTAAGCATCATCTCTGACAGCAGGGCTTCTCTCTGGAATCTGTTCTATCTCTCCACTAACAATAACATTATGGCTTTAATCCTCTTGCACTTCATACCCTTTCTAAAAAGCAAAGACAAAAAGGACCGTATGTAGCCATGAGATGAATGACAGCTCCTAACAGCCTGGCAGTTCTTCCATCATATGAATATCAGAGCTCATAAGGACAATGTTAATCAAGGCAGAGAAGAGAAACATCCTCTTCCTCTCCTACCTCTAGGAAATTACTCAATGATGTTTGTACTTGTTTTGGATCTCAATATTTTATAAGGCCAGATTTAAGGGTAGACTTCAGTGAGGAATTAATGGTAAAAGAAAAAAAAGTGTAAATGTGAAGCATTTCTTTATCACTAGCAGTGTTTTTATTCCTGTGAAGACTTGTAACTAATTAAGGCTGGAGATTGCAATTTTCTTGGTGTTTTACATGGTAATTGTGAAGTTAAAAAGGGAGATGACAAACTATACTTCTGACAACCCCTAGACTCAAGATGTCAAGTTCTGAAATCATAGTCTTTAAAAAGACTCTAATCCTAGCTTTGACCAGATTTTGTAAACCCTCATGCAATAAATTGTGAGAAGAACCAACAAATATAAAATTGACTATTACAAGGAGTCTGAATGCTTATGTGGTATCTTTTGTCAATGTTCTCCAATCCTTTTATGTATATATATATTTAAAAAATCCACTCATTTCTAAATATTAAATGTTCAATCAGTGATTTTGCTCGCTTTAGTAGTGTGATCAGTTTGGGTTTCAGCAACAGTTCTGGCAAGAGTGTAGGACAGGAAGTGTACTCCTTGGAACATGTTAGCAAGCTGTGAAAATCAACTTTTTGGCCTGGATTAAGAGTTTACTTTTCTAATTCTCATTTTATATCACGGAGGGAGGTGAGGAAGCATTTACCCCAGAATAGAAGAAGATAATTTAACAGATGGATTCCTACTGACTGGTTATTAAATCTTTTGACTGTTAGTTAATTTCATCAGTGGGGAAGCTATTAGCTGACCAGCTAGATTCCCTGCCCAGCATCTGCTAGCCAATGACCCGTGATCTGGGCAATAAAACTGAAATTACATCTGGACAATAAATATATTTTGGCTTCTAACACAATGAGAGCTCCCATCCTCCTCTAATTTCTTTATTTTTTAAAGATATGCCACAAGACATTTTGCTGTGTCCTCATGTAATACCCTGATCCTGGTCTTTATCCATCCATGAAATATCATTTTTTACATAAGAACCTGAAGCCAGGGATTTGTGGAGGTCTTGGGGATAGAAAGGAGAGAGAGAGGAAGAAATAAATAGCATCAGCAGCAACAGAATGTGCAAATCAAAAAAAACCCCAAAACTTATAGTTTCAAACTTGTTACCAAATGGAGAAGGAAACTTCATTTCAGAATCAACATATGTTTCTCAATAGTCAGTGTAATTATTAATTATACCCTGAATGTGCACTTGTGTATTAAAAAGTAGCTGCAGCCCACTTGGTCATCAGCAGAGACTGAACCCATCTGTTCAGTACCAAAAGAAAGCAGTAGAGCTACAAATTATTTCAGTGAACTGTAAGAAACTTGTAAACTGTGATAATCTCTTCTAGCGATGCTAGTGGCTGTCAGGAAGGGAAAATAGGGGGTGAGAAACAGCTGCTTTCTCAGAATGGGGGCAGTCATATTTTTGTAACAAGAACACTTCATGTGCTTGCTCAGTTGGTTTGGATTTTAAGAATGCAAATGTTTATTCAGTGGTCTGATTTATGTTCATAGATCTGTAGTTAGAGCCCAGAAATTTGAAGATATCTATGGAACTTCAGTGATACAAATCCCTTTGAAATCCATCATGATTTAGCAGTCCATTTTCTTTAAATCTCTGCCTACATACTTAAGTACCATAGAATGTGCCCACAATTATCTTTTAAGTACACAAAACTGAGATGCATCATTGTTTTTGGTTTTCTCTGGATGCTCAAAAAAAATTCAAGGAAGGTTTTTTTTTTGCTGTATTTAATTGGAATTTCAAACATGTTTTCTATTTGTTGCTGCTATTTTTTGATGTTATTTTGTTTTTATGGACTATCGTCTCCCTCATCATAAACACTTCTGTGAATGACTAACGGTAAATCATATGTAGGTTTGAAAGATGAGTAATAAGGAAGCTCAGTTTCTTAGAAAACAGAAGTTTTTTTCAACTGAAAATGATTTTAAATGAAATAAAAACTGTTAAATATAATTCTTAAAATGCTTTTTTTTTCAACTCTACTGGAAAATAAAGTTTTCAGACTGAGAACAAATTAGAGGAGGAGTCACAGGGAAATCAGTGTAGACTGAACTGAAATAGAGCTTTGCTTTCCTTCTCTTTTTACTTTGTAAGAAAAATGAGATACGCAAAAGGAAATTAAGGCCAACTTAGTGTTATCACTAAACTAAATATGTAGTTCTTTCTCCAGTTTTTTATCCAAGTTTTACCTATCCATTATTTGTATATTTTTAATTATATTGCTTGTTCAAAATAAAAAAATCAAAACACTTAATATTAAAATCACTCAAGAAAATGATGTAACAGTGTAAAATTCTCTTCTAATTTCTTTCAAACTTGTTTTATGCATTTATCAAAATTCATATGCAGTCACCCGTTCCCTGAAACCAATTTTTCTAGTGAAAAACCTAAAAGAGTGATAACTGAGAACAAAAACAATGTTCAGTTCTATTTTAATAATGATTAAAATTTATGTCCAAATTTTGCTTACTTAGGAATTAGGGCTTGTCTTGCAATAGCATAGTTGTGGTTGCTATTTAAGTTTCTAACTTTGAGAGACAATTGAATATTTTAAAGTTTCAGCTTTCAATTTTTCACAAAGAAATTAAAACACCAGACCTTTTAGAGAAACTATAAAACATGAACTAGGAATAAATGAAACAGCAATGAAAACTATATTAGAAAAAGAATATTAAAAATGGCAAGGCTCTCAGACAACTTCGTCTTGACTCTAGTTTTCTTTTTAAAACTCAGAAGCTGCATAGCAAGAGGAAGGGAAAGGGAAAGGGAAAGGGAAAGGGAAAGGGAAAGGGAAAGGGAAAGGGAAAGGAAGGGGGATTATTCAGCTGGTTTCATTAGAGTTGACTCCTACCTGTGACAACAGGATTAAGTTATATCGCCTCAATTCAGCCCATCTAAGTTTAGCCATTTAAAGACAAGATCTAAGGTAAAAACCCAGTCACCCAAACATTCCTTTTGGAACTGGAACTACCTGGAACAAGGCTATGGGCACAACCAGTTCAGTTGACCTAAGTTTTTACTGATGTGCAACAATGTGTATTTGTTGACTACCAAGAGAGGCAGGAGCACGGATGCTTTTGAGTAAAGTGTTTCAGGTAGGCGGGCAAATGTCTGAAGTTCCTCAGCAGCATGATTTGGGGCCCTGGTGTGAAAAACAAAACAAAGAATAGGAGCTGGATTTTATTTATTGCTTTTCCCAGGGAATGTTGTTTCTTCCCATACTTTCCTTGGTTGTACTTTGCAGTTTATTCTAAGTTCAAACCTGATGATGCAATTGTGACTGAAGGAAATAAAGTATTTAGCTATTCTTTAGATATTTTTTGGTAACACAGCACATTACATTCCTTGCCTTGTCATTGCATCCTGCTAGATTTCTGGCACCATTTTTTTCCTTCAAATTTACTACTATGAATTATTCATTAAAAAAAAGGAACAATAATTTACATTTTCTGATTGGAAGCCAGGGATTATTCATCATTGCCCTGTACATCTCTTATAAAGATGATAAATGAACATATATTAACTGAACCCTAAAACAAAATAATATGTTTTTCTAAAAGTTTTGCAGAGCTGCATTTCCATTGTAATTAGTTTACATTTTTTAATCAAATCCTGTTAAACTAACATCAAAATGTAAGCTAAGTTCTGGACTGCTTAAAGAAGATGGAAGGAAAAAAAATGTAACATTCAGTGGGTTTTTTCATCCCTCTTTTAGAGATGCAAAAAATAAATACAATTAGCATCCATCTATACTTCATATGAAAAAAATCCTCCCACCAATAAACCAAAACAAGTCCAAGACAAGAGCAAAAACAAAAAGCTTATTCAGGAAAATAAAAGGCTAGGCTGATGAAGAGATATAGTAAAATTACTTACCCTGGGACAGCAGGATGACTCCAGTGGCTAGAAACCCGCTACAAACATTTCCCTCACCAGGGGCTTGATCATCATTTATACTCCTCTTAGAGCAGAAATGAGCAAGAGACTGATCTTTTCATCATTTTTTCTGCTGCCTTGCTTTAATGATTCTTGACAAAGTTTAAAGAAGTTATTTTACCTCTGAGATAGGTAAGAATCCACAATGCAGTTGATCTCAGCCATCCCCTCTCCTTGGCTGCACCACATCTGCCATTGTGGATGGGTGAATTTTGTCCTAAGCTAAGTAGGAAATTCTGCCATTTAGGATGTGACATAAAGTGATGTAAAGCCTCTTTGTAGTGATGTTCCTATAACAAAGAGACAGGTAGAACAAATGAGACATGGTGGGGAAAAAAGCTGGAAAATTTTTATGTGCAAATAATCTGAAGCATAGCTTTTTTATTGAAAAAAATATGTGTATTTCCCATACCAAACCTAATGTTCTAAAAATTTCATGATTTTTGGCAAACAAAATAAACAGTAAATCAAAGAAATTAATCAAATACAAGTTTATATTCTTCAGTTTATATTTGCTTAAAAGTTCCCTCTCTGGTTTGTCTTTGGATTCTCCTTTTTTGCATCTTTTCCCTCCTTTCATCTTCCATTTTTCTTATTAAAAAAAAGGAGGAAATAAGAGTTGAATATTTGTTTTTAACAGCCTTAAGTAATTAAATCATTTGTTCTTCTGAAATTAAATATACTTTATTCTAAAAGACAAGAGTGAGAAATTTCATAAATATTGCAAAGACAGGAAGAGAGAGCCTGAATTGTTTCTTGTTAAATCACAGTGGCAAACTGCTGTCATTCATGTAACTTATCATGATGTGCCAGTTATATTCCTGAAAGGAAGAATCACTGAGAAGTTTCAGTGTCATTGACAGAATATTGCTGCTTCCATTGTCTTGCAAAGAATTAAAAAAGGAATTCAAAAACTGGATTCCCAGCACCCATAGGAAAAAGTCTTAGTTTCTATAGACATTTCCCTGGAGAAGCTCATCTCGGCACTTGCACAAAGCAGGACATTTGCAGGTTATCATTGTCATTAAACACCAAAGTAACCGCCTGTAATTTTTTTCAGGTGTTTGCTTTTACTGTTCTATAAAAGCGTCAAATATAAATACATAAATAAATATTTATAATGCATGGATAACAGTGCTAACAGATGCTGTAAGCCATGCTAGGAAAAAGGAAATAAAACAGTCTTGGTGGCTGACAGATGTCACTTGGCTTGATTTTCAACAAACAACTTCACTTATCCTTATGCTTATTATTTATCATCTTATTACTTTTTCTGTCACTTATCCTTATCAGCTTATTGCGATATTTTATTTTGCATTGCAATTGTACTCTTCATTGGTTTAGATGCCATTCAAGGGACAGTGACAATCTTTAAGAGGTGGATTAATTCCACCTTAATTTAGGCACTTAACTGAAACACTTACTTAAAATAGGTGTTTTTTGTGGTCACCGCAAGTCACTCTGTGCGTTATTTGTGTCTCTCTGTTATAATAATTTTTAAAAAGTCGAAGGCAGCTATGGTCCTAGTTTAAAGGCCTCAGCAAAATTATAACCTAAACTGATTCTGGAACTAAGGGCTTACTGTCTAGATAGACCAATGTAAAAATAACCTTGGTCAGTATGAAGATAAGAGAGGACATCTGGTAATGATGTCACCAGAATCACATCCCTTTAGGTATTCAGAAATCTGGCAGGTTTGCATAGATCATCCAAAGTGCAAGTTGTTCTTTTTTGTGTCAACTCCTTGTGTGACCTTCAGTCACTCATCCTACAAGCCACTATTGGGATTATTTTATGCCTTCCCTTCTTACCTCTCAAATTCCCTAGTGCTCAGTTTACAGAAGACAGCTTCTCCTACATCTGCAGTCAGCAAGGGACGAGGCAATGGAAGCCTCTTCTCTCCTCCCAGCCTTTCAGTGGGAGAAGGCCGAGTCTGGCCCCAGGTGGCAATCCGTATGGCTGACGCTCACTGCAATTTTACCTCTGTGTGCAGCAACGTTTGCAGTAGGTGGATACACAGTTTTCCCACAGGGACATTTGCAATGATTCATTCCTTCATAAGCTTGGCATGTTAGGTAATATAGTGTGAGTAGTGTTGCTATTACTTCCATGGGAAAACATTAACTGATTTATCTGATTAAAATTTGAGGTGGCAGTCATAAATAAGCAAACTACTCAAAAGAGTCTCATTAATTTGGACACTTGCTTCTTGTGTTAATTTTGAAACATTTCTTGACATTGTGTAATATCATTTAAAATAGCACATATAAGCTATAAAACGTTTATTTTTACTACAGCTTGGTTCAGAATAATTTACTTTGTCGCATAACTATCAAGTTTGTTCCACTATTATTCTGCAAAACTTACAAGGGTCTCTAAGCATCTGTACTGGAGATGGAAATTTCTAT
>NW_010580188.1:0-17228 GCF_000705375.1 Tinamus guttatus
CCCAAGCCCCAGCTTATGAGAAATACAGCCACATCTAAAAGCTGAATTCAGTCCATTCGACACACTGGGGTTAAGCACAAGCGCGGCCGAGTTCACTGCTGCAGCGTGGCCTGACTGCTAAATGAAAGGCATCAATTTTAACACCACGTCGGGCCTGATTTTCCTTTGTACTGAGGCCCCTTTGCGGCACTTTGCCAGCAGAAAAGGGCCTTAAAGTGACTGTAAATTATAGCCCCTTTACTCCGGCAGAGTGATATAAAGGGGCTCCAACATCAATTTTAAAGACCTCACTTTCTCGAGTGCTGCAGCATCAGCCATCGAAGCCTATTCTGGTAGCGGGAGGCCTGTGGCACAAGGCAGAGGGACGGATGACACGCGGGATGCTAAGTGGCCCTCATCCTGTAATGGCCTTCACTTACCTTTTCCAAGTATTCTGAGATCTGTGGCTGGAAAATGCAATGCAAATGCTGAGCGCTGGCATTAAGAAGAGCCAGGTGATGACAGGTAATCTGCACTATTTGCTTAAAAGCCAAGCATTTTTTCTCTTGCACTTCTTGGTTAAGCTCCATCTCCCTGGGAAGGCTGCAGGTGATGGTGCCCATCTGGAGAAGCAGCAGTGATGGCATCTTCTTCATGTCATCCCTTGATTCCGGGGGGGAATTGCTTGTGAATAGGAGAAGGTCATCTGCTTTGGAGCCATCCAGGGTAAAAGAAGCTTGCCATATGGATTGCTCATCTCTAGGAAAGGCCCGGAAGAACTGCAGACGCCTCACACTGAGTTTGGGCCAAGCTCTGCCCTCGTTAGAACACAAATCACAGCAACTTCTCCTTGCTGAATCTCCAGAAAACACTTCTGCATTTTATAACACCTTAAAAACCCACTGACAGACCAAATTACCTTCTGATAGCAATCCTAACAGACCTCAGCTCGCAGGGCACAGCCAAGTTCTCTCTACCCTCCAGCATCCACGCATGGAGCCAGCGATTCCTCAGCTTTATTGCTGGTGTCCTCATGATTTCACTTCTACGAGTTTCTGCAATGAAACCTGTCAGGTTCATAACCCCATCCGAGGTGAAGGCTGCAAATGTGGAAACCGCTGGATTAGCGTCAAATATGGCAATGGGAAGTATTAGCGCTACGGGAGAATTGCTGTGTTTCAAATATTTTTTTTATCAAATATCTAGAGTTCAACTTTCAGCCACTGCAGGCACGGGGGGGAGCCCGAAGCCTGCCTGAAGTCAGGCTCACGTAGAAGACCTTGAATCTTGCCATTTTCCAGGGTTTTTGTGGCAATGGGTTCTCTTTAAACGGTTCTTGTGGCAACATCTGAGGGACACTGGGGAGGATGCGGAGGATCTGGGGTGGCAAATCATGAGCAGGGCCAAGCTGAACCTTAAGAGGACAGTCCATAAGTCTTCAGTTTGGTTTGGTTGCCCCAAAATTCTTCATTTAAGACGAGAAGCAGAAAGTGAGGATAATGGAGTTGGCAAAGCTTTGGACAGATGCAAGCCTATCTACTTATCAATAGACATGCACAAACTCATACTGTAAATGTAAATGCTTTATGGGTATAAATTAAAACCCAGGCAGCTCCACGTCCATGTGAGGAAGAACTTCCTTGGTGTGAGGGTGCCAGAGCCCTGGCACAGGCTGCCCAGAGAGGCTGTGGAGGCTCCTTCTCTGGAGATGTCCAACCCGCCTGGATGCCACCCTGTGCCCCGTGCTCTGGGTGTCCCTGCTGGAGCAGGGGCTGCACTGGGTGATCCCTAGAGGTCCCTTCCACCCTCAGCCATTCCGGGATTCAGTGATACTTCACTTGGCTTCCAAAAAGTCATCTAGAAGAGAAGACAAGCCTGGCTTCATGTTTTAAACACAGTGCTCCGTTCAGCCGGGCGCGAGCTGCTGACTGCAGCAATCCAAAGCCAAGAAGATGCCAAAAGGGCTTCCAAAGGGCACCCACAGCTCGCTGCACTAATGGCTCATCTTCCATCTTTCTATCCACCCACAAAATGCAATCACTTTAAAAATATAAAGACTGCCCCAACTTCTTCATCATCCATAATGATGGATGATATTTTTTTTCAATATTCAGAGGGTTTCAGACGGCTGAAGTTCAGGCAGGGGAAAAGGATGTGTGCGCAACACATCTGTACAGCACAGCTGTGGAGCAGCAGAGGAAGAGGAGAGGAAATCTCACTCCCTTTTTCATATATAACCTATTAAAAATTTTCTCGACTTCCCTGGCTAATTCATCCACTTCCTGCAACTTTAATCCCGAAATGGTTATTGTTAAAAAGAAGTTTGTATTCCCTCAAAAGACAAGAGAAGAAGAAAATGACTTTGTCATATCTGAGTGCTTCGGAAAATACAAAATCCAATTCTGAGGGAATGCAGATAAGGGGAGAGCCAGGGAAGAGCCATCAGCTTAGCAAACACTAAATAATGAAGAATGCTGAGACTGCCCAGCATGATAAAACACTCTATTAGCAAGACTGTTTTTAAATGGGTGATAATTGTGGCACATTCACAGTGAAAGGTTATTGAATTTTTATTTGGAGTAAGGGGGCCTTCGGCAGCCCAACCACAAAACCAACCAGAAAAACCCTCTTTTTTTAGCAGGTTTCCCAATAGACATCCAATACGTCTCCAACTCTGTCTCTCCGTGTCCTAACATTTTAGCTATGTCCAGAAGTTGCCCATTTACAGTCAAGGAAAAAGCAGTAGACTTTCTCCAAGGATGGACAGCGCAGCTACCACCACTGTGCCATAGACATGGTGGAGATGATAGTTAAGATGCACATTGAGTCGTCATCGTAACAGGGAGCACCAGTCAGTTGAGTCCAGTTGAGTACTAGTTGAGTTGGTTGCTCAAGTTGGTTCCTTACTTCTTTCTTTTCCTCATCATGCATTGGCCCAACATGCAGTGTGCACAGATAATAAAACCCTGCCAGTTAATGGGATTATTACCAGCTAATGGGATTACTGCTCTTGTTCAGGCATAGACACCATAATGCAGCATTTATTCCAAAGACTAACACACAATAAAGCAGAAGATGATAGAGTTGCTCAAGGGAAGGCAGCAGCTGCCCAACAGCTCAGTTCAGCTCCCAACACTGAGCGGGGTCAGTAACAGCCTCCTGCTTGTGTAGGAAGACCCAAGCAGTCCAGATGGGCTAATCTTTGGTTTCACACCTGCACATCTTAAAAACAAAGTCGTGCTCAACTGAAGAATGGTCTAAGAGAGGTTGTGGAGTCTCCTTCTCTGGAGATCTTCAAACCCGCTTGGACGCAGTCCTGTTGCACGTGCTCTAGGTGACCCTGCATGTGCAGGGGGTTGGACTAGATGATCCCTAGAGGCCCCTTCCAACCTTGAGCATTCTATGATCCTATGATTCTAAGAGGTCAAGCAACTTTTGAAGGGCTGGGAGTCGAGGAAGCCACTCAGGGCAATCTGGATCTGAGTTTGAGGAGCTACAGTAAAGGGTAGCAAAAAAAGAAATCCTTCATTCAGCTCTACTTTTGCCCAGTTTTCTTCCTTCCCGTGCCCTGATTCTCATTAACATGCTGGGGCTGGCAGCAATCTGATGCTCAGAAATGCAGGTGATCAAACCAGCAAAGAGCAGCATGGAGCAGCCCACATTAACTTTGCATGACTCCGAAACAAAACGTGGTGGTTTTAGCTCCGTTCTCCTCCCAGCACAGCCCAGGCACATTTGCGTTGCCGTTCTCCTCCTCGTCCGGGTGGGAAGCTCACAGGCAGCTCATCTCATTTTCCCTCTGTTCTTCATTCTTTGTATTCTCCTCCCCAAAGAACTGTGCTCCTCCATATATCATTGCTGGATTTGTAAATACTTCTGACTTACACCACCACCTGTGCCCCTCGGCACCGCTTTTTCTTTCTCCCATATAGACCGTGGTCGGCTCTATTGATGTTCCATTTATGAGGAAGATCCCACCAGGTTTCATTTATAACCACGAGGTCAACAGCCACTATCAGTTCCTAACATTGATGCTTCTTCCTCTTGTTTCCGACACTCCTGGCATTTGTATACAGCCATTTCAGTGTGTCTGTATAAAGTTATTACAAAGGAAGATGGATTTTTATTGTCAGCAGGATGCTGCCAAATAAAATATTACACTTCCTACTTTTATGAGTATTCACAGCTGCATCCTCTCAGAACCTTGGAAGTCAAGTGTGTGCCCTTTTATGTTTGGAAAATATTGAGGTTTTGAGGTCCAGATAGAACTGAAATTATCAAGGAAGAGTCTGATTCTGACAATTGTGACAGAACATAACTCTTCATCCAAAAGTAGTCCCTCTGGAACTAAAATAAAGTTCTGGGAATTTCGCTATTGAATTTTAAGAGCATTTGCCTTAAGATTACCACTCAGCTAGAGAGAAGCGCTATCCATAGCTGAGATATAAAGTGACCACTGTTCTGTTTAGTACCAACAAATGTCTCCATCACCTTCTTGGAAAACAAGACTGAGGTGATTTTCAATGCTGAATTCTCCACTGAAATGTGCTTTTGGGTGACAGCACTGCTAGAAATGGCCAAAATGCAGTCCCTCCTCAGTATGTCCCCTTTTACCCAGGTATCCTACCAAGCTAAGCAAGGTTTTTTCTTTGTTAAGCTCTTCTTCTCTACTCCTCATCTACAGCACCGCGTTACAATTAAACAGATGCTTCCTTCCATGCCCGGAGCAGCTGCATTTAATATAATCTGTATTGCCTGCATGGAGAAAAGAGAGGGTGCTCCGTGCTTGTAAAATGCACGACGTGACACTAGAGGGACCTAGGGCAATGCAAAGCGTTAGAACAAATTTACGGCTACGTCCTCAGGGCCAGCGTCTGGCACATGGCAGCTTTGGGGAACGTCACAGCAGGCAGGCGAGAACCAAGCCCTAAGAAAAGCTCAGCCCTGTGCCAGCTGCGCCGGAATAAAATCCCCAGGAGTTCGTAACAGCAGCAGCGCTAAGGGACACGGATTAAGAGTTGTCACACTATTCAGTGTGCGCTGTCTGAAGCTCTACAGCATTTGTTTCTTGGTATACACCCAAAACTCTTCCCCTAAATGATCAGAATAAAAGGACCTGGCATTTTGCAGCCTATCTATTACGTAAAAGCCTGTTTGAAAAGAGATGCCTCGGCAGACTGCCAATTCTGTTAACTGGCCGGCTGCGTATCCCTGAGTTCTTTGTAAGGAGAAGAAAAGATTGTTGAGGCTGCTGCTCCGAGCAAGCGGCGCGCGGATGGAGTGGATGAGCCGACGGTTTTCAGCTCCTGAGATGAGCAATAATCACACTTTTAGCAGCAGCCCATGGGCTGCAGTGTGGCTACCACGGCACGGAGGTGGCTACTCGGTCAAGGATGTCACCTTCTGGGCAATGCTGCCTCTTTCCAACGCAGCCGACTGCCATGAATGGTGCCCCAGCAATGTCCACACCACTGCATTGCCACCGTGGTGCACGTGGCATGTTACTGGAAAAGCCTTTTGGGCTATTAAACCAGGGGAGTGATGCTCCTGGCATCCTCACCCACCAGGCAGCCAGAACTGATGTCCCATCATAGTGTTCACCAGGGTGAAGGAGGTCGGGCTGCTCTGCTTTAGGTGCTCCTGAAGGGCTGAACATGCCTAGCAGAGATGCTATAGGTGACCTGCAAGCTGGTAGGACCCAACGTTGTCAACAGATGGAAAATCCCTTTCAAATCAAGCACGAGAGGAGGTTCCCCCCTACCACTACATTTTAATCATCTAGGTTTTGTCCCAAAGGTGCCCTTTGCCCACGGTTGCTGCTTACCCTGGGTGGCTGAGAGGCTGGAGAAGGCCGCCTTGGTGCGTCCAGCCAACCACTCCAAGCTCTCGTGCATGTTGGCCAAGGCCTTCAGGTCGCTCACGTCGCGCAGGATCTCCTGCTGAGGGATCAACTTATCCCCCAGGTTTCCGATAAGAACCTCCGACTCCTTGCCAAAAGCAGCCCTGAAACACAGAGCAAAACCACCCAACGTGACTCGAGCGCCGGGTCCCTGGGACAAGGGAGCAGCCCCGTCCCCGGCAGCATCAGACTGGCCAGTGCCAAAACATTCCAGCAAGTCGTTTGCAGAAATTTGCCTGCTGGGGTTTTCAAAACGCCTCGTGACAAAGAATGCAAAGTTCTGCAGCTCGCAACACCTCTCGCTCACAAGCTCTCAATTTAATTTTACTCCCTTTAGTTGCAAATTGCAGCCCAGCCAACTGCAATGCCCCTTCCCGTTGGCGTTTACACCTTGCAGAGCCCTGCAGATGCTTTCCACATCTCCGTGTTATATGCATAAATAACGTATTGCATATGCAGGTCTTGTAATCTTCCCTTGCGAGTCAGTCCTTCCAAGCCCTGAATCAATCTTGTTCGTATATACTCCCAAAGAACATACATTTCCACGAAAACTGATGGCTTAAAAGGACAAAAGGACAACAAAAAATGGCCCTGAGTATTACTCTGTGCGTTATTTTATCGGTATGGATGCAGCACCTGGTGAAAAGGGATGACCAAGATGAATGTTTTTTCATCAAATGATGATTTGTACATAATATCTGAAATAAAAACTCTCTTCAAGGTTTGTAAATGCTCAAGCCGATGCCGTGCTCCAGCGTTTGCATTGACATTAAGCTTCCCCAATACTCACCTCTGTGAAGAGCTACTAGGGAAAAGCCCTGGATGGATTTTCACGGCATTTTTTCCCTCTTCTGCTGGTTAAGAAATGAATTGCAGCAGCAGCTCTCCTCTGGTAGGACTTTTTGTGCAGCATGGGGAATGCCAGGCAATGCTTCCTACATCTAATTCCAACAGCTTCTGGATGAAATAGTTTATTGAAAGACTCCAAGTGACGGCACATTTGCCATGGGCCTCTGTACACGGTTCCAACCATTAGTTGCTCTTTTTGTGACAAATTTGCATTCCACTTTCATTCAACTTTGCAAACCTCAACTTCCCGTCATTAGATCTTTTATGAACTTACAATGAGGAATCATGCTGCTGAGCATAATAGCTGCAACGAGCTGCAGCAAAATAACTCCAGCAGTGGCATTTTATATACTTGCTAAGTACTTTTATTGCCAGCATCTCACTAGATTTGTGGGACTTCGCTGTCACTTGAGAAAGAAAACAACGACGCTGAAATGGTTTAAAATTGCTCGGCTGAATTCATTAGAAGCATAAAATAAAAATAACCTTCATTAAAAAAATATCTTTGAGGATTTTCTTCTGCTTGACAATGAAAAATATGTTGCCTCGGGGCTATATCCTTGGTACTGTGGTTTTGGAGAAACCTTCTCCATTGGCTACATTGGAGAACTGAGCCACAAGAACGTCTTCATTCTCAAAGGGATACAGCAGTGTTAATTTAGCTGCTCCTCTCCTCCATAAGATGAGGTTAATTCTGACCCATTCTGGCTATCTGAAATAATAAAAAACTTTTTGTGCTTCAGGAAATCCCTAGAAAGCTTTTCCAAAAGGGTATTTCCATGAGATTCGGATAAAGTTTCTTGCTTGGAGTGCAAGAGTTATTCAAATCTGCTCATTGCCCATGTTTTCCCTCCTTCTGCCCATGAGCCAGGAAAGCCAAAGTGGCTCACTGGAAGTCCAAACAGGATTTTGAAGGCAAATACATTAAAGTAGGTGTCCCAAGCTCATATCTGGGGTTTGATCACTCTTTGCTTGGAAATGCATGTTCATCTATTTACATAAAAACCTGTCTTTGACTTTCACAGCAGGCAGGAAACATCTCCCCTTGCTCCATCATGCTACAAACATACCAGGACTCTCTCTGGTCCCTGGAGAGCAGAAGACATCTCAAGGATATGTTTTTGTCCCCAGCTGAACCACCTCTCTTGATTTAGGTTATCAAATCCTGCGGGCAGCTGCATCCATTGCCGGGATGGGCAAGTAGGAAAGGACACGTTGGTTTCTACCTCCTTGAATGTGACTTATCCATACAAAATACATGAAAATAAGGGAGCTCTTTGCAGCCTCCCACTTGAGGAACCGTTACATTAATAGTCTATAGAAAGCAAAGCAGGGTGCATTTTGCATTTTTACACCTGGGAGGAATACATATGAGGTCCTCTCTATGATGCTCTACCCTAAACTACTGCTGGGGTGCATGAGATTCTGCCCTTCATCCTAAACCAGCAACACAAACTGGTATCACAAGGACAGCAAATACATCTGATGATTGCTTTCTTTAACAGACATTTTGGTCTGAAGAACCCCTATTTCACTGCTCTGTGCAAGCTGCAATCCATAACACAGACAAACTGCAGCGAGAAACTCTTTTTTCAGAAGGTAACTCAGTTGAGTTCTGCTGGAGCCCAGGAATTGCATTTCAAACTTGCTGTTGGCAAACAAATTTTTGCTGTTGTTCTGGATCCCTGCTTGAGAGAGCATTCACTAGGTGCATTTCTGTCTCCAAGTTTGCTAGGCTAAGCATTTAAAGGTAAGGAAGTGACAGCAGAGCATGCAATCTTGATGTTTTTCTTGTGAATACTCGCATTAAAATAGCATCCTTGGACCTATGATTCCCATACTGTTTATCAGCCAATACTTTTCTTGGCGCAGTTGCAGCTGTAAGTGTATACTTTGGACAGGGAGAGCAGAGAGATTTTGCAAATAAATCCTCCATGTATGAAAAGATCTGCAGTCACATCATGTTATTAGTTTTTGAGGTCCCTAATACTGACAGCTCTGTGGGGGTCCTTGGGATGAATTACCATGGCTTTGAAAACACAACTTCCATCCTATCCTAATCCCAACGCTTCCTTGGGACTCTGCCACCCCACGACTTAGGGTGAGCTCTCACGTATGGACATTTCTAGTGAGAAAGATGGAGATTTTAGACGTTGAGAAAACACTGCAATGCAGCGGCTCAGAATGGAGAGCTTTGCAGAACCTGAACAAAAGGGAACGTTCCACTCCCTGGAGAGCCCTTCAGGTGTGTGAACACCCCATGCTCAGCAAGGAGATTAATATTGCATACCGACTACACAGGGAATAAGGAAAATCCAAGCACACTTCCTCACCGCCCAGCTGCTTCTTGGTGGGAGCTTTCATATTGGGGCAAAACTCAAGCCCTGTTCTTGAGGAGCCCCAAGGGAGTACATTGAAGGCCACTTACAGGCGGGGACATCGCAGCACATAGAAGTCCTTGCATTGCCCGAGCTATATAATGAGCCACAGAGCCTGAATTCCTGCTTGAGGACTGCATTTAAAACCTGTGTATAGAAATTACCATGGCAGACAGATCTCCCATTTTGAAGAAATTGCTATTATGCTCCTGCTTCTAAAGAGGGAAGAAAAAGGTGGTCTGTGGCCTCATGTTGCTCTCGAGTTTGTTCAAAAAGCACAAAAAATGCAGCCAGCGGCAAAACAAACCAACCCACGTGGGCAACTGCTGCCCAAGGATTCACTGCTTCGCTGCAGCAAGACCCGTAACCCCAAACCCAGTTGCTTTCTGCCAAGATCTGATCTTGTCTCAAAGACTCAACACCTGAAGCTATTTTAAAAATTCAGCAATGTGAGGATGTTTTTCTCAGTGCCCAAAGGACACGGCAGTGCTGATGGAAAGGTTCCGACAAGGCCCCTCGGTGGATATAAATTCACACCACCAGCCTAAGGTAGAGCCCATCCTAACAAGGCCCCAGCTTTGAGGTTTGCTGGGATTGAGAAAGGCTCGACAACAACTTGTGGATCCCTGCGGAGGAGCGGCACCATCGGCAGCTCCAGATCTCCCCCGAGAGGTCGGAGCACCGCGGAAAAGCAACCACCACTAATTGCCAGTCGCACGCCGTAACATCACACAAGTCCTCAAAAATTTATTCCTCAAAAATTTATTTGAATATTCCAGTCTTGTGAAGTTTAGATGATGCAATTTATCAGAGCAGACAAGCAAGTGCCTTATAGGAGTGTATTGGGTGGCTCTAATGATGTGATTCAGAGATAGGGAATCTTGTTAAAGCAGGAGCTGTTGTTAAAGCCTTGTGGAAAAGCCGAATCTCTGCGTCCCTCCTCTCCCTCCCTTCCTCATTGCTGCTAAGCACTTTAGAGGCATCCACATTAACCCAAAAAATCCCTGTATCCGAGCAGAGCCAGGCATTGCTGCATTCGTTTCAACAGCAGATGCGGTCTGTAGGTGTAATGAAGCCAAAGCTGTGAGATTCTTCCTGGATTCAGGTCCAGAGGAACATAACCCCCAACTCCATGAAACGAACTAAAAGAAGAAATCCCCAAACCTACCGCTAAAATTTCTTTGTCTTCCCAAGACAAGTGCTGGCAGAAGGAAACTTCTTCTGCGTGTCCCACCTCTGCGTGGTAGGTATGAAGATGCCCTGTGTAGATTCAGGTGCTCACTCAACTCTGTGTCTCTCCATGAGCCTCTCAACAGCAATAGGACCTGGTGTCTGTTGTGCTCGTGATGAGCACACGTAAATGTATTTTTCTGCAGGATCCAAAATGCACTTCAGAAGCTCTTTTCATAGAAAGGAGCAGACCGCTATCAAATAGATATGACTCATACCAGCAGCAGACCTGGATTCATAGTCCCAAGGGAGAAGAAGAAAAGGTGTACAGAGCCTGCTGCCTGCCTTCAATCTCATCTATTTGTCCTATTAAAATATTGTGAATCCAATAAACAGAGTCTCAGAACTGGGAGAGGAAGACCATGTGTTTTTGAAGAGAAAGGGACAGGGAAAAAAGAGAATTTACAGTTGAAAAGGGAAAGGAGAGATAAGGGAAAAGGACACGCGAAACGCCTCCTGTAGAACATCAACAATTCAGAAGAGAGCTATGCAACAGGCCAAGGATCAAAAGAGAATAAAAATAATGGAAAGTGCCAAACACAGCACAACAAAACACCTACCAGGCAGCGGATGGGACAACCTAGAATTGGATTTTGACTAAAAGTTGCTCTTTTGACCTTTGTTAATACTTTCAGACTGTCCAGAGAGGTGTCACAAGCAATGATGAGTCTGGCTGGTGGTCTCTGCTCAAAAACAGAACCTGAAGTCAGAGCTGCTGCTGACATCAACGTTGCATGGAGCCAAGTTAAGGATTTGAAGGCCTTAAAGCAACGCTTTTGCCTTAAGAATGCAAATTGGCTCAGCTCATTCCCTATTCTGCCCTGCAGGCCTCAACAGTTGATCTACACGATGGGAGGTTTAAACCACACTGATCCCTTTGGAAGCAGCTGAAGCGATTCAAGCTGTCATCAGGCCTGGAGCGTAGGAGCCATCCGTTGAGCTGACTGCCCTTGAGCAGCCTCCATGGAGGAGCTCCTGGGAGCCCTTCGAAACCACTTCAGTGCGACAGCAGACATGCCTCGAACCACGAGTTCCTTTAAATCTGCATCCCGCTCCCAGGACTACCCAAAGCTCTGCGTTGGGAACAGAGCTACACTTAATTACACATCCCCAGCTCTGCGCTGGGCCCCCGATGAGAAGCAGAGGAGGTGAGATCTCGTTCTCGAGTGTTTCCAGCATGCAATCAACTGCCGTTGAGAGCGGAGGGCTTTGATCGCTCCCACCGCTTGCATGGACAAACACTGCCCGCATCGCTCTCGAGATGTCACTCAGTTCAGGCCAGCAATGTTCAGAACTAGGAGCACTTCGGAGCTCTGGCTGGATAGGGACATCTTTACACTCACATCTTAGTGGGAAGGGCAGCTCAGCATCCTTGCTGGTGCCATGTAGAGCTCAAGCGCCACCAAGGGCAGACCAGGGGGTGTACGAGTGTCTGCTGCTGGCATGTTCAGAAGAAGCCCTGGTGATGCAACCCCGTCACTGTAAAGCGTTGCTGGCAAGCCTGGGAGGTCCCAATGGACCATGCCCTCTCCTAGAGCACATAGGACATTTGCTGCATGACACATAGGTGTTGGAGAGTTAGCAGTTCCCAGGATACAGTTTCAATACACATATTTGTAAAGCTACCTTAACTCTTCATTTTGGGTGTGCTCCACAGGACTGGGTAATGGCTCAAGGTCTCCATGCAGCTGCCTCCCCTGGGACAACTCAGCCTGTGGCACTGCTTCCTTGGCCAAAATTATGCCTTGAAAAGCCCATCCAACACTAAACTAGAATCACTAACATTTGAGCATTGATGGCTTAAACTACAACGGATGACAAGGCCCCTATTGTCAGAGCATCGGCATCAACCCAACGAAGACGAGACATCCCTAATAAGACACAGGGATAGTGTAACTGTCCCGAGCAACGACATTTTAAATGATCAGAAGAAAGGTCAAGGGAGGATTTGGTGGTCCTTCTAGGTCACCTTCCTCATTGCTAGCACAGGGCCCCTTCTTTTGATGCAGAGCTGGTGAGGATCCGCAGGCAAACGGAGGCGCAGGGGCAGCGAAGGCTGCAGCAGGCAACCAGTGCCTTCTGCGGGCAGGGTTATCCTCATTAAAAAAGAAACAAAAAAGCTGAAGCAGGGGAAGGAAAAGTCATACGGTACATGGTGATGCTGAGAATTTTTTTCTGGCTCCATTAACTTCACCCTGAGAATCAGATGCAAATTTAGGCGCTTTGGGAGCTTGCTGGTGTCAAGAGGCGAGAAGAAATGAAATCACTCCATCTTCCTCCTAACACGCACTGGAGAGCTGAGATCTGCCACCAGAACGAGCTGCATTGCGGCGCAAGCTGCAAACTAACTCCACTTAATCCCGGGGATGGCCAGCAAGCCCTTCCTGATCCGCAGTCCTGCTCACCCTCGTGCTGCAGAGCAGCACTGACGTCCACGAATTTCACCTGTAACTCAAGGGCGGCCAGAGCCCGAGTCCTTTTTTACATTTCTTTCCTTTGTCACAGGCAAACCTGGAAATGATGCATCTTTGGGTTTTATCACCAACATATCTGATTCAGTAATGAACTGAAGGCTAACCTTTATAAAGCGATAAGGGCAGCATATTTCACACTCGCCCCGGTGCCAAGTAGCCTTCAGAGCTTTAAAAACTAATTATACGCATAGAGACATGACTTTTCATTCCTTTTGCCCCTTGCCAAGTTTTGAGCTACTATAATATGCTCAATCAGGTCTCTTTGTCTGGCCGACCCCACAGGAATATTAATGGGGAGATTCTGTTAGCATCTTACCCTGCCTTTTGACATCTATTTGCAGAAAAAAAAAAGAAGATAGTGGCAGGTTAAGACAACAGAATCAATCACTGTCAACGCAGATATGCATGAGGTTTTTTGGAAAGGCACTGCTCTTGGAGTCTTCACTCTAATTAAACAAATGAGTTACAGGAAACCTGGGGAGGGGAAGGGAAAGAAAACAGGGCACTGGCATCTCCTCCTGCTGCAGTTCAAAACGAAGTGCTAAACTTTCAGGACGTGTTTAATTTAGCAGCATTTGTAAAGTGATGCTACCGAGGAGTTCAGGCGCAGCTGTCAGTGCTGGTTTATGTCCAGGCTGAACACACTCCCATGTTTCAGTTTCCTTCCCTTGCATGAAAAATGGAGCATGGCTGAGAGGACTTCAATCACAGCTTGCCCTCTGGAGCCCGTTAAGGAAAATACTTGTTTAATGCAAAGCTTTTGTTCCCCTTTAAACATGAGTTTGCTCTTCAAGAACAACTGGGCCTCTTTGACAAGACTCACTCCCTTCCCTGCACCAGGTGCCACTGGAGGGACTGTGGAGTAGGTTCTGCTCAGTGCAGTTTCCTAAACTCTTCCCACAGATGTTCCCTTAGAGAAAAAGGAGATCTCATCCTTCCTCCCAAGATATCTTCACCTTTCTCTTGTCTCCTCTTGTTGCTCCAAATCTTCCTTTTAATGAAGGGGCAGTAACTCCTGTCCCTGATAGCTGAAGGGCAGGGTCTATGAACACACATGGGTACCTATACATCAAGCTGATGGTGTTCCTTCAGATATCTCGGATGGTTAAACACAGGATGAAATGAGCTCTCCCAGACCCTCTCATCACAGTGATTGGAGCCTTTTTCGTGTGTCTTCAGGACCCGTTTCCCTCTGGTTGGGCAGCGTTCAGGCAGCGAACGCTACGGCAGCGTCTTGCCCAACTCATCAGCAATACCAAGATGAAGAGAAAAAAGCAACGGTAGCAAAGAAATCATGTTACTTTGTATTAGGAGAAAGTCTGATAAAATATGCTTAAGCAGAAAGAAGATGACCAAAAAAAGGACAAGCAATTAATTTTATTTTTAAGCTTGCAGGAGAGACCTATTCAAGCATGGCATGGATTCTCAAGGAACTTTATAAGCCATGTTGCTTACCATCAATGGCTAAAAAGGGCCCAGGCCAATTATTATCATTTAAATTAATGCTACAGGAGCATTCAAACAGCACTCTGAGGAACTGGAGCTTAAAATACGATGCTCTGTGCAAACAGAGAACCAAGAAAAGAAATTTGTCCTCATATCTAGGTGGAAAACAAGAAGCAGAACAGGGCATAGAGATTTCATAGATGACAAATAGGCCTTTCCACTCTAACATACCTGATACAATCAGAGGAAATGTTTCAACGAATGGATGATAAAATAACATCAGAAAGAAATGGATGTTAGGATCAAGATTTTGGCTCTGCTAAAGGCACCATGAGCTTGGCCCTCAGCTGAAGTCTCCCTGGCAATTCACACTCCCAGGGGAAGTTCAACCCGTAGTGCCCAGCATTACCCCATGGGAACTCTGTATTTTCCAAGCATATTGTTCAGAAATCACAATCTCGTAGGACATCCCAGCTCATGCCAAGGGCTGGTTAAATTCCCAAACAAGTCCGAGCAGAAGAAACAGAGGAGAAAGGTGAAGATGGGGGACAGGACTGAAGCCACAAACCTCAAATAAGCCTTAAGCACAAAGACCTCACAGGCTCTTGCATGCTTCTCTCTTCCAGCATCACCACAGATTTCCGAACCACTGTCATGCTGATGATCCCCACTCCAATATGAGCAAACACTTCTGTGACTAGACATATTTTACACTCTCTGTCGTTCCTCTCCCCAGACTGCGTCATCTTTATGTTATTGTTCCTGAATTCACATGAATAAGTAAAATGACAATCTGGGCAAATTAGACTTTAATTTTCAACAGCTTCACTTACTCCTACAGTTTTATAGCCAAATGCCAATCAAGGAAGTGATGAATAGTGATGGGAATCACAGGCAGCTCTGTGACTTGTTGGAGTGACAGAGGGCTGCTTTCTTCATGATGCGCCAATGATTCAGAAACTAAGGAATTTACAGTGTGTGGGGAAAGGCAATCTGTCCATTTGTCTCTTCAGAAGTTGTTTTAGGCTCTTACTTCCCTTAAAAAATAGGCATAAACAACCTTGTTTGGATACAATAATCTGCCTCTGAAAGAAACCCCTCTGCAGCTGATGTTTTTTTTCAAGACCTGTGACCTTCCTGCTCTCTTTACACAGCTCCTGGGCTTGGGACACAGGTGAAACATCATTGGGTCATGGCTCGAACGCAGGACAGCTCTGGTGACAGTGCCAGCTCAAGGAACTCCTGCCCAGTACAACCAGTTGGCCTTTCCAGCAGGTCACAGCGTTGTTGGCCGGAATGGTCAAGGCAGCACCATGAAGCAGAACAAGGAATCTCCTTAATTAAAAATTATTCTTTCTCTTTCTCTGACCTTCCTGATCTGGTTCACAACACAATTCTTCAATCATCAGCCGTGTCTGAACCACCGAGCAAGCAGGAACAATCAGCAAGGGCAGGAAAGCAGCAAGCTGGCACTGCCATTGAAACCTCTGTGTTGAACTATGGCCTTGCTCTTCTGTCCTTGCTGGATCACCGAAGGAGCTTCACTTTCTCCTTTCTCTTGAACAGCAAAGAAGTTCAGGCAGGTTTATCTCTCAGTCCATGATGGACAGGGACTGATAAGCAGGAGTCCAGAAAGCTCCCAGAAGCAATAAATTTTCCCAGGGAGTTCTTGGCACAGTCAACAGAACTGAATCCTAATAACATAGAGAAAGTCTTTGGACAGTGAAGTCTCAGTTCACCAAAGCTGGTGCCTGCCTATATCTTAGTGGCACGAGGACATAGGCTTTCTTATGTTTCTGAAGGAGAGACCACATGTCTCAACACTCTCTCACACCTGGGGACACAACAACTACACAAACACCATTATTTTGTATTACAGCTTCAACTCTGAAATATTTTACCTTATAAAGTCTTCCTCCTCCTCCCTCTTGGGTCTCAATTGCTTGGGCTGAGCCATGTTGCTCCAGTTGGGCAGAGATTTCAGGAGCCTGCTGATATCGTCGTCCTTGGCCCAGGAGGCGCTGATGACCAGCTTTTCATCCGACTGCACGATGCTCCTAGAGAAACCAGCAGCAAGCACATTAGTGTGGAGCAAATCGTTCTCACCATGTGATCCCACAATTATTCGATAAAATCCCTATCGCATACAAATGCGCAAAGCAAACTGCAGTGATCAACGGGTCCAAACAGCAATTCAACAAAGAATGTCATCTTCTGGGCAAAGGAAGTCAACACCTCATGGATGTAATGTGAGCTCCTCTCACACTCACCTCTCTAGATGTACCTTTATTAGGTCCCTGAAGGGATAAGGCACCAGATCCTCCCTTCTCTTGATGTCATTTGACTTTTACACAACAAAGATGGTGATTCTGTGTATAAGAGAGGGAGAAGGTAGTTTCTCTCTGGCTCATTTGGTCTCTGCAATCTCAACTGAGCCTGCCAGTCTCTGCCGATCGCGTTGTGACTGCAAGGTGGAAACCTGCCCAGTGAGGGCTGGGTGGAAGCCACCAACTCAGTGCAACTAAGTGTCCCAACTTGGGGAGGACATCTGAAGCAATGGAAGGAAATGAAGGGCCCTTGATCTGCTATCCAAAACATCTAACAATAGAGATCGAAGGGCCCTTGATCTGCTCTCCAGCTATCCAAAACATCTAACAATAGAGATTTCAGCTCAATCGTGTTTATGGGCAAAACTGAATCAAAGATCACAACACATCCCAATTATGAAGACTTTCCCCGTTTCACATTTTTGGCAGTGTAACTAATATGAAATCCTCACTGGCAATTCCAGGAGACAAAAGTGATGCTACATTTGGAGAAGCCAGTGATTTCTGTGTCAGGATTGCTCCTGAATGACCACCAGCGCATACAGCCCAGTCCTCAGTGGTATTTCCTATTTCACTGGTTCTGGTGAGCTCGACCACCAGTTCCCAGTCCTCAGTGATGTTTCCTATTTCACTGGTTCTGGTGAGC
>NW_010580189.1:711-24826 GCF_000705375.1 Tinamus guttatus
CATTCCTGTCAGATCAGAAACTTCCAGCAAAGACGAACTTGTGAAGAGCAGGTTTGAGGCCTAGACCATCTCAGGCACTGCTGTGGTTGTTGCTAAACTAAAAATTTGGAAATAATTAGCAGGGATGTTGTGGCCAAAAGTTGTTTACTTTTCCACCACCCATTCCCATTCCATATTTCTCTTTGGTTATTCTGGTGTGGTCATAACCATAGTAATTAGCATTGTAGTGTTTCTATAACAGTCTGGCTGGTAGATCATAAAATGCCATTTTTGATGAAATAATACAATTCATTTACACCTTTAGTTAATCCATGAATGCTGTCAAACTGATTCACCTGGTGTTAACAACATGAGGAAAGAATGTCAGTAATTGCTTTTACGATATGCAGAGGTTTCCTTGAATTATTATTGTCAGCAAGGTACAGCATAAGCAAGCACTGCATTAAAGGTTTCTTATGCAAGTAGTTTGCCCTGACATTGGATCGTAGAGATAACGAGAAACCTTTTATTTATAAGCTATTGTTCATGAAATTAAGAAAACTGAAAGACTAATATCCAAAATTAACTTCTTATATTGGGCAGGCTATGATTACCTCTTTTTTTTTTTTTTTTTTTTTTGAGTGCGTGGCAGACTAGTATAAGGCTTAGTAGTTCAAGGTATGTATTAAGTTTGGAACGAGAGTCTTCAGGAAATAAATATTTTCTTTTCCTATCAGAGAAGCAATAAATAGTTCACTTCCCCAAAACAAATAAATCTTTCAGGGATAACCCAAATCTTTTTCTTTCCAACATAATAAAACATACTCTTCTTTTTCAGGCAGAAAATCCTCTGGAGGGCTGCATAAATCTTCTGAACACATCCAAGGGATTACCTCTCTGTAGGTTCAGACCTGTTGATGGCCTAACAGAACCTCATTGTCTCCGTTCCTTTCTTTTCACCTGTTCGTACTATTCTTCTGTTTAAACCCTTGACTCTCCACCTTGTGCCCTCTAGCTGCAGAACTGCAGAGAGATTATGGAAGTCAATGTGCACCCTGGTGCAGAAGTTGTCCTCATATTTTTTTTGAGAGCTGTGAGAGCTTTATTCCCAGAAAATTGCAGCCATCACTGTAGATGATGGCTTCTTTGCTGCTTTGAAGAACCTGAAAAATAAAAGAAAAATCAGCTTTGGATCGCTCAAAAGAGATTTCCTTTCAGATTTAGGAAGATTTTTCTTGATCTACTGTATACTTTGTTGATCCAAAGCAAACTATTCTGTGTTTCAGTTCCTGCTCAAAGGAGAGTAATATTATCCTCTACAGAACTCCCCCAGCCTTTTTTAAGATAAACTAATTGCTGTGATATTCGATCACTATTTTTTTTTGTTTTCTAGATATTGGAATACTTGATGAATTAACCAGTTTATTGTGAACTAGATCATATCACTTTTATTAAGATACAACAAATCTTTCAATTTAAATTTTCAGTATGACTTTAGTCTCTGATTTATCACATTTATAAAATTGCTGAATTCCAGACAAGAATAAACCTCTGCAATACAAAATTAGATTTTAATACTTAAACTAGCACTTCTGCTCAGTTTTTTTCCTGGTATTCTCATTTCTCTGTATGCCTTCTGATTTCTTTGACTAACCAAAATTCATAGTATATGAATTATAATTCATATACTAGAAGACAGCAACTCAAATTACAAATCTTTCATTCTTTAAACATTTTCCCTTATTCCTACTCCATTTCCAAATACACCACTTTAAATATATTTTTCCTTAGTTTTCTCTTAGTACTAAGTACTTTTTCCCTCTCTGAGGAAAAACTTGCCCTTCTTTGTGATCCTTAAAGGCTCTGAGTACATTATATCTAATGCATCTTTATGTCATAGGTAAGGATGGAGGTAGCTGGAAACTACAGAAAAATTGTGCTACACACAGCTCCATGGAAGCTATCTGCAAAATCAGCATGCAAACTGGGACTACAGTGAGATGTGGTGGTGAATTTGGGATTACTTTCTTTGAACGGGGCCATATGGGAGTAGCATTCAGAATACCCGCTAAGCGTCTGGAAGAGGAGTGTGCATATGCTGGGAAAGGAAGGTAGCTAGTTAATGGTATTAAAGCTTGGAGATCTCCCCAGAAACGAAGCCTATGATTGAATAGCTTCCACGAGGAGATAGTTTCTAAGAGGCATCATGAAACAAGAGTGGGGTGGTAGATGAAACCCAGATTGCAAGATACTCAAGGTGATGATAGCAGTGTGTTTCTTAAAATAATTATTGTTATTACTTGGCAATGGCAAAGAGCTATAGGCTGTGCTTGAATGCAAATGGACTGTTATTAAAAACTTTGATAACTAGATAGGTACTGACTAGTCACTGGGTTTCCTGTGACACCCTGACAAAAGTAATCTGCAGTTTTCAAATGCACTAAAATGCAGTTGTCTTAATGACATTTTTAATGTTGCATAACATTTCATACGGCTCCTTAAGTTTAAACCAGAAAATGTAGGCACTCTGTCATAGCATAACATGCCTTTATGAGCAAAAAAATTTGAAGCTTTAGAATGTATTCTCTTCACTTCGCTTTGCTTCTCCTATTTTTATTTTTTTTATTTTTACTTTTGCTTTTTATTTTTGTTTTTTTCCAGAGACTGTCAGTATCAAAAGCTCATTCTTCCTATCTTTCAAGCATAAAGAAAAATTCTCATCTAACTTCTAATATATTTAAATTTTTGTACACTTTTTTCAGTAAGAACTCTGAAATTTTCCAAGTTTAATAATCAACCTCTCCACTTACAGGAGGGAAAAAACCTTTTGAATGATAATGATACCATATTCTGCTTTTATATTGCTTTGTTCATGCAGATAACATCTGTGTCTTGGAGTATTCTTCATGCCTGTGATATGAGGCCATAGTAACTTCTAAGCAGCTCCCAGTTCCATGGTGGAGCATGCAGTTGTGCAGTCCTGTCTGTACTCATTCTTCAAACTGATAGATGGCTGGGTAAAGGTAGATAAGATGGATGCATGCTGCAGCACTAAGACTGTTGCATATTCTGCCTGACATAATCCTGGCGTGTTCGTCAGAAGCTACGGTAATTCAGCCTTTATTAGTGGATATCAGTTTGCAGCTGCCTGAATGTCTTGTGTAAATACTTAACATATGCCTCTCTCTATGAGGTAGAATGCAGTTGTCATCAAGATTAAATATTCTATCTTTTCCCTGGGAAAGGGATGAGTTTTTTCATCTTGAAAAGAGTCATGGAATCCTTTTGTATGAAATTTACTTGATGATTTTGTTTATTCCTTGAATTTCATTCATGATAGAAAGAGAGAGAAAATAAATAAATAAAAGACATAGATAAGACCTGTGTCTGCCCTCTGATAGACTAATCTGTCTAATTTCAAATAAACTGAGAATATGAACCAATAATTTATGCAATGACATAGGTGTGAATGAGTATAGACTTAGATATACAAAATATTTGCCTTGGTACATCTCTATAAAACTTTCGTATTGAGGAGTGTATAATAACAGGGTTATGGACAAAAATGAGACTATTACTAATACCAATTTATACATAATCTGATAGAGTCATTCCCTAATTGCTTCAGGTTTTCAGAATATTACCTACATTTGATGCTACTTATAATCTATATTATTTAAACTTTACTTTTTTTGAAGGTTTTAACATTTTTAAAAAGAAAACTAACAGAATAGGAAGAAATAAACTATTTGGACACCTGATTTTCCTTAGTTATTTAAGTGGTCTGGAATTGTATTTACTGTAATGAAGCCATCAAAAGGTGGTAACTGCCACAGAGAAATAAACTGGATGCTGATGAAAGCACTTTCTGTTATAGTGTCATATACAACATTTTCAGGCAATTTGGTTATTTTGGTTATAGTTTTGTTGAATAATCCTGTAAACTGGAGGACTTCCATCTTTCCTAAAAAGTAGAATGGCAATGTGGAGTTTGACCTGTGATGATACCCATGTGTCACTTAGACAAGTATGTGTCAGATTATAAATTCTGGGCAGTGACTAGAAATGGAAGCAACTCTTAGTGAGAAAATGTCTGAAAGTGGATTTATTTAAAGATTGTTTTTCTGAACTTTGAAATAAAAGAGCTCAGTGCTCTTTGTCTTCTTCCCACTTACATTTTTTTATATTTTTAGTCGAAGGTGAAAAAGGTCGAAGGAGATTTCACAAGTATCTTTCTGTATAACACTGAGGAGAAAGAGGGCATTTTCAAGCAACCTTTGAGTTCTCTTATCATGTTATTGCAAACAGAAGTGCTTTTCTTAAAAAATCCTTTTTCAAAGAAGTAAACTGACTTCCACTTTTGAAGAAATGAGCATGATCCGCATCCTTTCATTTTCTGCTAGTTTCTACAAAGTTATCTACTTTCCTCTTACAATACGGTGCCCTAGACCTGGATGGCTTTTAGAGCACACATAGTCAAGAGTACAAAAAGTCCTGACTTCTACAAAGCAAAAATGGTGCACCTCTGCAAAGAAGTGCAAGGAGGGCCTACTTCATACTGTGCTGCTAGACTAACAACAAGGGAAAATATTCCCCCTAGAGATGAGCATAAATACCAACACATGCTATGTGACTACTGAATTACTTGAAAAAATCCTTTCGCTTCAAATGATGCTGCTTGGCTGAAGTCACTGGCATTGCACTGACATACAAAAAAGATTTTGCATATGACATCCCCCACCCCAAACACTGTGTTCCGCTTAGATCTGAGTCTCCTTTGACCAAAAAGAAGCAGTTTAAAAAAAAAAAAGGAAGAAAAGCAAAAGTAGTTCATTTTAAGGCTATGCTTGCCATAGCCTTGGATGAAGCAATTGCTGCAGAGCAGAGTTTGGAAGACCAGAAAACAGGAAAGGGGGTTTGATTTATTGCAGTCTTGGCTTTTGTTGACTCTGGTATTCTGGGCTGTGTCATGGAGGTGAGAACACTGAGTCCTACCAGGCTGACATCCTGAAATGCGACCTTCTTAACGCCATACAGTTTTTAGCATAGATCATTATTAGAATTCCCCCCTAAATAACCATGATTTTGGTATGCATATATTATTAGAGTGCCTCTCTGTAAATAATGATTTTTGATAAATGTGGCATACTACTTTTTGATCGAGCTATAATTAGAAATGCTAGGGTTCTGTTTGGGGCTTCCATGAAATGGCAACAGAGAGTTGATTTTTACACCAAAATCCACTTTAAATATCAGTTGATTAATGGGGTACCTCTGTAATTTCATTTAAACATAAAATCCTGAAACACAGTGGGAGATTTGGTTTCAAGTGATGGTTCTGCGCATAAATTGACTGCCTCAGGAGACATATCTATTGTGATAAATTTGGGAGCAATCTGGTCAGCTGTCTCAATGCTTCTTTATACTTCTTACCTGTTGTTTAAGGATATACACAGGAGAATATCAGTGCTCTTATCCAGCAAGCCTGTGGAGGCTTTAGGTGTAAAGTGTTAAAGAAGATATTTTACAAAAAATATAAAGTGTTTTCGCCCAAAGTTATTTTCACCCAAAAACGTAAGTCAGCAACTCATTGGGAGCCATCTGATCCATGATTGTTCTACTAGTCTATGAGCAAGTACCAGTATTTTTTCTCAATATCCCACTTACAGTCTGGCTATGAGTATGTTGTGGCGTATCTTTATGACAGTCTCCCTGTCCTACACATTTGAGATTTAAAATACAGGTTTTCTGTTCTCTTTGCAAGCAATGAAACAAGTGGACCTGCATAGAAAGTATTTTAGCATAGACTTTCATTCAGAAATTCTAAATTACAGGAATATTGAGATTCCATTCTTTGCTAGGTTTCTCCAGACTTGTCTTAGACTTAGACTTGTGCTAATAGTAGCTTGTCTATATAATTAATAGTAAATTCAAAGAAAGATGCTTCCTTTTTTAAATATATTTTAAATATTGCCTCTTTAACATGTTGATTTAAGATGTTTTTAGGATGCTATAGAATATCATTTTTTTAAATGAATTATTTGAAAAAGTAAATGTTGTATGCAATGGGCATTATAGATATCCACTAAAAGTGATGCAGTGTGAATTGTGCCAAGGAACTGTAATATACGACCAAATGTTCATCTGATTTTCTGTAATTATCATCATAATATTTGAGCTTTGGAAGAAAGCATCTGGGATCTTTTTCAGTATAATTTACTAGAATCTGATGGTTTAACATGATGTTATACCTGAACTAATTAGTTCATCTTTTCTGCAGCTTTGTGTATCAGTTTATTCTCGCTTCCGAGGAAGCATTTCTGGCACTTTTACTCCTTGTTTGACATTTGTGAGATGAACAGTTCACATGCAATAATTAAACGTTCCTAAGAGTGAAAGCTCACCATTTTTTTTCTCCCTGTTCTACATCTTGCATTTCTTCCTCATTGGCTTTTTTTCTGTATACATAGCATACATACCTTGACTATTACTACAATATTTAAAAATAGAGCCCTAGTGAGTAAAAGTTTGCTGAACCTTAAATCATCTAGTGTTGTTTTGTGAGAATTAGTACTTTCTGTAGAGATTTTTCAAGGTCTTTTGCTATGTTAAACTTGAAGTTCATACAGAACAAAACTGTGTGCTTGTCACTACACCCTACATTAAAGATGCATCTTTAATGCAATTTATCTCATACTTTCCTAGGCTGTCCCTAAGTATCTGAATGGGCACCTAAGTGAAATAACACAAGATTATCACACTGTGATTCTTCTGAAAGAATATTCTTCAGTGTAGCAACTATAGCATGGCAAAGCTAAGAACATGAGCATGGCTGAAACTCTGTGGGTGACAGAGCATTCTTTTAATTACTTATTTTTGAGTCATTGTTCATTTGCAACTATTTTCTGGCAGCATGGAACATTCATGGAACACTATTAATGATTAAGAATTGAATTGAATTCTCTGAAGGAAAATTCTACTTGCTGACAGGAGTTTTTTTGGTGTTTAGTACAAGTATATCTGTTTCTATTAGAGGATGCACCTTTTGGTGTTCTGCAACGTTTTGATTACACATCAGGTGAAACTAAGAAACTAAGAACTTGTGAGCTACCAAACCAAGGTTAGAGAGAAGTAAGTAATTTTTCCATATGAAGTTAGAGAATAACAGCTCTGGGTGATTTTCTATTTCTGACAGTTAAGCAGAATTTTGTTCCTGGAATCAAAAATCTTAATGAAAGATTCATGAACATTAGAATTTTCCTGTGTAAAAATTTGATCCTGAGAAACTGGCATTTTTCCAGGAGAAGTCATGATATTGAAAATCTTCCATCGAATTCTATTCATGAACACTTTTAGACATTCTTTCCATGCTTATTTTGAAGCTGGTCCATGATATTTTTTGCAATATATCATCTGATTTTTTTTCAGATTGCTTTTAATTCTGACAGAAAAGTATATGAGTGCTTCTGCTCTGTATGGAAGGCATATGGAGTGTCAGATGTTTTGAAATTAGAGGAGTTTGTTTTGCTATTTAGATGTACAAAGAAGGGGAAGAAACACAATTGTGCTATTTTCCCAAAGATAAAAATGAAGGAATGAAAATTTCCCACCATTAATTAGGAATTCCAGGTTTGTTAGACATGAGGTGATACTTTTCATGGCCTTCCCTTCCGTACTTCACCCTCACTTCACCATTATAACAACACCATGCTCTGATACTCCATCTCTTTTATCCTGAGATAAAAAGATTTGTTTGCTTGGGATTCTTCAGTCACCCAGTCTGACCACAGTCCTGAGCTCTGGCAGATGCTTCACACTCTAGTGCGCTGTTTGCTAACCTGATTTCTGGGAATGGTTTGTTCTGTTCATCTCTCCAGAAATTAAAGGGAATTAAAAGGAAAATATTCCAGCTCCACTTGAAACACTGTAAAATAACTTCGGTTATTTTTGTTGCTTCTGTTATGTTACTTTATACAATATTCATGCTTCTATCCATCTAGTCTTGGAGTAGCTAAAAGTATTACTAACCTCTAGACATTAAGAAAAAATAAACAAATTTAAGTTTGGTTTCCCACAGTACATTATTTGACTTTTGTGGTAGCTCTTTCTCATTTTTGATTCTCCTTATTTCATATAGGGAATACAATTTCAAAAGAGAACTAGCTCTAAGAGGTTGCGGGCAGGGCAGAAGTCAGTGTGATACAGAGCTCCTGCAGACATCCATTCAACCTAGGGGTGGGTTTAGAAGTGCACCATTGTAGCTACATGCTTTTATCTCCTTAAATAAAGAAGAAATAAAGTAAAAAAGGAAACTGATAAAAAAAAAGAAGAAGAAAAAAAAGGTGTCTGAAGCAGAGGTGAGGTGATGGATATTTTTTTGTGAATGATGCTGGAACCAGAGTCCTGGATGACGAATGAGTGAATAAGTTTGTTTTATACTTTTTATTGAAATTTGCCAGATTCTTCTATGGATTTTAGCACCAACATTGCTTCAGATGCTCTCACAATCTCTGGTATACACTTGGAGCATGTTAACAAAAGGTGCCTCTTACGTAGACAACTTCAGTTTGCATTTAGGCAAACTGAAGCACTGGAAAAATACCTTTATAAGACAAATAGAAAACAATGGAGCAGGAGGCAGGGTTCCCATGCCTTGTTCTGCTGCACAACTCCTTGCTGTCCTTCTTGCTATTCCTTGTGAGGAAGAAACTTAAAACAAGGCTTTTATGGTGCTTCCCTTTCCTCCCCAGTTTCTCTCTTTTTCTAGTATGTTTTCCAAAATAATCTACTTTAGGTCCTAGAAGATACATGCTTGCTGCTCTCTTCTGCTGTCAGTCAGTCTCGAGATGTATTAAAATCACCAGCTCCTGCTTCAATGCATGCAAGACTTTTGAAATGAAATGCAGATGTTATGTTTTATTTACACATTTGACAAATGTGATCCCCTAGTGACAAACTTGGAATTCGGGCATTATGTGTTATGTTTGTTTTTAACTATCCCTCATGGTTTTCATTGGTTTTGTTTTGTGATGACTGATTTATAAGTCTGAGATTTATATGATTTTGTGTCCTAGTGGACAGACTTGCTTACGTATTTAGAAATTCATGACACATGAATTGGTAGCCAGCTTACATGACCTTTTTTCTATATATGTAGAGTTTTGTCTTTTATTCTATATATGTAGATAAGTAGTTGATACATGTAACATGTCTGTATATGTTTTGCTAGGGATTATTACAGGCAACAAATCAAATGCTGCACAGGTTTATGAATTCAACTTACTACCTCTGCTACCAAAAAATGGCAGAACAAGTGCATGAAATTGGATACTCCTCTTGTAACTCAAATTATGATTTTTTTTTCTTACAACCTCAAACCACTGAGATTTAAGAATCTGTTTAGACAAATCTTTTCCATTTCTGTAGCATTTTAAATTATACTGGAAATATGTGGACTGGAAGTGGTCATCAAAATCTTGGTAGGAGTTTTCTCACAAATTTATATTGCACACTTGAAATGTTATATGTTGATTTCAGGATGGCAATAATCTGAGTACTAATGCTAGTGACTGGGATCTTCAGATTTATTCATGCTTGTACTTCAGTAGTATAAAAAAAATCCCCCACATTGTACTGCCCAGAAACTCACAGTGTAAGTAGTCCAATTCTCTTCACATCATCTATAAGCTTGGGATGAATGAGAACAGCAAACAAAACTTTTATTTTACTCTTATCTTAGCAGATCTCAAAATGCTTCAAAAGAGACTGATAATGTTTTCCACATGTGGAAGCTGAGGCACAATGCAGTGAAGTGATTTCTGAGCTGCAAGATGCTGACGGACAGTGGAGTTGGAAATAGAGGCCTGGTGTTCAGAATCCAACTTTGACAATTATCCCAAGATCTTTCTAACAAAAGTCGTATTTCTGCCTGGTCTTTTTTTGTAGTCAGTATCGTCTGACATCTCATAAATGTTAACAAATTGTAAACTTTGCAAGCTCCATAAAAATATGGATTCTCATGTGTCTTATTTCACAGAGAGGATCAGATCTTGAAAATCACATTGGTGCTTAATTCCCAGAAAACTCTCTGAGAGATTTTACCAAGCTTCCACAACAGGGCTGTGTCTAAGCAAACCACTGAATCGAGTTCTCTTGGGTCCAGTCGAATGCCCTGGGGCCAAACAGAAATGCAACATGATGTGACATCTTATATCCTCAGTATACAACATTATGAAAGGGAGAATCATGTCCTATTTTATGTTTGACTAAAATTTATACAGCTGACATTTATTACTACATCAGATGTAGTGAGGTGTTATCTCAGGATTTGTGTAATATTGGTGTTCATTTATTACCAAACAACTAAGAACCTCTTATTTTCCCAAATTCCCCTCTGCCCTCTCCTTTGTTTTTTTTTTCCTGCAATGCTTTCTGCCCAAAACTTTTGAAAAGTTTTTCCACTCTTACTGTGAGAGATGAATTCTTCTTCAAACTTCATTAACCTCTAGAGTGGTCTGAAAATAAATGCAATATCTCATGTTGTTTTTTCGATGTTTCTGGAGAATTCCTTAAGCAAGCTTGAGGCAATTGTTCTTTAAGCAGCCCCCTCCATGTAGTTGACCTGGGGCATTTCAGAGTGTGCTGGAAAATGGTAACTCTTATGTGGAGTAAAATGCTGTAGAACTCACACCTCACTTTACAGTTTTCAGACAATAAAGCCACCAACTAAAGCCTGTTGTAGTGAGCTACACTTCTTATTTTAAGTCAAATGCTTCTCCATTTGAAGACATAAACACAGCATTGCAAGCCCAAGCTTCAAGCATAGACAGTATTATGTAGTGTAGCACACACATTTAATTTGAAGTGATTTAATGGGAAAATATCATAATGCAATTAGCAGCTGTAGCGAGAAACCCATGAGATTAGACAAACAAGGCAACCAGATGGTGCTCACAGCCCTGCATATTCAATCAACATTTTTCATACTGTGTCATAAACTTTATTTTCTGCTATAAGGGCTCACGTGATTGGATCTTGACCAGTATATGTGTTAGTATGCATTAACGGCAGCTACTGCGGTACTTCATATACATTCTCATTAGAGAAAAGCATGATATCGCACACCCATTCAGCCACAAAGTGAGGGAGATGAACTGTCACTAGCAAAAAGGAAAGAATAGACAGTGCTTTATTTTTTTATTTTTATAATATATATATAATATGATTTTTATATTTTTTATTTTTATTTTTTGAACAGATGCTGCTAAACAGTGTCCTACATTTTCCGCTGTACACAGGTGCAAACAGGTGCAAAGATGTTCATTGGCATGGTGTTTAAAGGGTTGCTTTTTCAGCAGCTCAGGGGCTCAAAAATTTTAAAGCAGCCAGTGCTCAGTATGATCTTCAGTTCTTATAATACCTTCTCCTTTTTCTTTTTTTTTCACCATTACTTGCGTGGTAATGATTCTTCAAAATGCTTGACCTTGTCCTTGCTTTTTGCAGCCTGAAATGACATTTTTATTTGCTTAATGTAAGTTAATCCAACTAGATGTATCGCGTAATTAGAGTCTGTATACTGCAAATATTGAAGTGCTTCATTTTAAGTTCTCAATTGTTACATTTCTGGTGGCATTTCCACTTTATTTTGCTAAGTAAGGCTGCAGGCTGCCGTAACAGCCATTCACAGAAGGCTTTCCACTGCAAAAAAAAGTGTATTGCTCAGAAAGAGATTTTATTAACTACAAGAACAGTGGGAATGGCTGTGAATTCCCTCCCATGCCAAAGATTTGCTTGGGGCAAAAGAAATAGGGAAGTCTGATCCCAGGCCTTATACAACAAGTTTCTAGACCTAGGAGGATAGATGGGGGCTCAGAGCAGTCCTGTGCAGTGTAATCTAATACTGGGACCCTCTGTAGAGCTCCTTGTGTACAGTGAAGAAGAGGCAGGTAGCTACCCAGATAGTTTCTGTTAGCAAAAGGAAAAAAAGAAGGAAAGGAAAACTGCACACAATATGTAAATACCAAGTTCAGAAGGTGAGTTATGCGGAGCAGAAAGCTGTGCAATAACGAAACGGAGCAGCAATTCCCTGGTGCACTGACTGCAGTTTAGGGACTCCTCTTGGCTGCAAGTATCACAGAAGTCTGAACTTCTGACTGAAATATCCAACAAAGTTGGTGGTGCTCCTGCTTTTGTAAAATGCAAGGAATAGAGTGTAAGCTTGTAGAGTGTATGTCTGACTCAGTCTGTCGTAGACTACCTGCCTGACTGCATAAACTACTTGAACAGGCTGCCAAGGCCTCATTTTATCATGCTCAAGATACAGTTAAGAATCCAAACTTGAGCTAGTTTACTATTCCATACTGAAAAATGAAAGATAAACAAATCACAAAGCATCTCAGCAGGTGGAAAAGGGCAATCCGTTTACCAGTGAAATCCCATGGGGATCTGCGTTGAGGTCTGTATCACTCAATAATCTCAATATCCTAAAATATATTATTTTAGGCAAGGCTAAATAATTTCCACGGAAAGACAAATTACTCAGGGTAGTGCACATTACTGATAATATAAGCAGTTGAAAAAGAATCTCAAAAGCTGAATAATGAGTGAGAAATGTCAGATGAAATTTAACGATGACAAATACCAGGGGGAAAGGTGGAAGAAATAACTTCAGAACATGTGTCTCGAAGTCAATGTGGGTAGTTGTCAGAGAGCATTCATTTGGTGTGTAGCAGCAGTCAAAGAAAATCCCAAAAATACAGATGTGGAATTATCTGCTAAGAATTAAAGGCAAGCCAGAAGATAGCAGTACAACACTGCAAATTCATAGTGCTGTCATAGATTGAATACTGTATGTATTTTGGGTATTCCTATTCAAAAAAATCTGCATCTAGAACTAGGTGTGGAATAGAGCATTTTAAGCAGGATGATTGGAAACATGCAAAAATTTCCACATCAGAATAAGCTGCCCTGAATAAGACACTTAGCCTTCAACTGTAGTGGGAAAAGGATTTATGTAATATTGTATCATGTGTAGGAAATCAGTAGGTACTTATTAATTTATCATCACTTGTAACATAAGAAATTGAAGTTCACTAAAGGCAAAAGGAGAGCAATATTTTTCGTGACACACATACACACACAGCGTCTTTTATTAAGCGGTTTCTGAGTTTATAGAGGCCGAAATCATAAAAGAGTGAAAAAATGATCTAGCAGGAGAGCACATAGCTCAAAAAAATGTAAACTGTGATTGCCATCAGTCAGGAAAGAAGTTATAAAAGTCTCATACATTTTTGTTTCTAATACTGTTTTCCTAAAACCTCTGCTATTAGCCACTTTCAGAGGTAGCATACAAGTCATTGACATTCTCAAAATCAAATCCCAATGTTCATTAGTGACCACTGCTCAATAAATTCCATTTGTTAAAAAAAAAGGCAAATATTTATGGGGTTAAAATACAGACTGTCTGGACAAGCCTTTTAAAAGCAAAGAGGTTGTGATCTTAGGGCTTGTACCGCTCAGAGAACTAGGGCTTACTGGGGACTGCCGTGAGTTCTCCATCTTGCAGTAAAAGAGCAGTTCTATTAGTTGATGCGGTTTTGCAATATCTCCGCAATGTCACTTTCAAAAATAAAAATGACTTTCAGACGAGAGGAAGATTTAGCACACAACATGTTAGGAAGTTCATAAAGCCTTTTAAAAAAGACAAACTTATTAATACGAGTTTCAGGAATTTCACCTAGCTAGCTCTCCAAATAAATAGCTTTCTTCAGTCTTAGCTCAAAGTTTTTGTCAAGGTTTGTGGCTGAAATTATATGTATGTACATTTATATTTTTACAATAAATTATCCATGCTGTGTCCATAGATTTCCTAATCAGTAGTCTCAGAAATATTTCCTTCATATTTTGGAAGAAAATCTGAAAAACTACAAGAGTTCTGCAGTACTTGGCTCCCTATTGCTCCTTCTCTAAGATGAAACAGAATTTCAACACAGCCTCATTTATTTATCTTTGTATGCTTTCTGACTACATTTAGATGTAGAATAGAATGTGAAATAGAAAAGAAAAATACATGAATTTAGATTAATATACATATATGTGTTTATGAAATTTGTGTAAGTATGGATAAAATATTATAGCGTGGCTAATATATGGAGAACTAAGCTAGCTGTACATGTCTGTGTGATTCCTTTCACAGTGACTATAAATTAGCAACTGGCAATTATGGATGAACCATAAAAGATGGGGAGGATAACGGAATATAAAGAATAAGTATAATGAAGATAGATTCATTGGTGGTTAATATGAAAAAGTTATTATTTATGACATAGTTACTATTTCATAATTGAATATGAAATAGTTAAAAGATGCTTTACAAATATTTTAATTCATTCAACATGATGTGTTATGTTGAGTCACATAAGGGATTTGGGTTTTCTTTGGTAAATTTCTGTTTGCATCTTCATGACAGCCACTTAATGCTGACAGTATTCATTCTTTCAGTTATGTGTGACGTGACTTTTTCACTCATTTGAAATGTCATCTCATGTTTGGGTACTTCAGATGAAATTACTCTTGTTTATTCCAGAAAGAAATCTATTGAGCTGAGTTATACATTGCAATTGGTTAGGTTTCATGATCTGATTTTGGACCTGAGTTTGAGACATAAACCAATCTATCAAGCAACATGCATGTCCAGTACATTTAAGGCAGGATTTACTAATTTTCTTGTTTGGCAATATTAGAATGCTTTTTTTAAATCCAATTCATTGCTTTTGTTCTGTTTTTGAAGACTTGAAAGTGACTTTTCCTTCAGATTAAAGTAAATATCATTTGCCTAGTTACATTGCTGATTCTTTTGCTAATTTCTTTACCAATTAGTTGATAATTTGATATATTTTTTCACTTGTTTATTGCAGAAAATTTTAATTCCTCCCATGCTGTTCTTAGTTTAACAACTGTTGAGGGAGCCTCTCTTGCTGGAGTTACCAAATGTGGCCCTGGTGAAATATACTCTAGGGATTTTATAATAATAGTCAGCTGAAGTCTTGATAAGTGTTTTTATTATAGAATACAAGTGTGGGAGAAGCTGTAGTATCAGATATAACTTAATTTTTAAAATCAAAAGTTGTTATGGATTTAGAATAAGCCATACTGACAGAATTTGGAATATGTCCATTTCAGCTTTTTTTTTTTTTTTCTTACAGATTTTTAAACTTAAAATGAAATTGAATATTCAAACTGCAAACTATGGTAAAAAATTCACTAATTAATTTGTGGCTGGATTAGAACATATCACTTAGAAAAACATTACTTATTGACTTAAGGATTTCAAATATTGGAAAATCAATCACCTCTTTCAATGGTTTATCACCTTGGGAGTAAAATAATATGCTAGTTTTAATATTAGAAACTTCCAGTTACTAAAGTTTATAAAAGGAAGAACTCTTTATCCCCTTAGTGTTTATTAAATTATTGAAAGAAAGACATCTGTGTAGGCTGGTATTAGGTACAGCGGCTTGGAACTAAGAATCTGTGTACTGTAATTAGTTTTCAGTACTTTGTTTACCAGTGGAACTAGTTTATCTAATGAAGTCTTACAAGATTTTTCATGTATTTTGTTCTTATGATTTTTAGAAAAGGGTTGATGATCTGCTAATGATCTGCTCAAATACAGAAGCATAGAATGTGGTCAACAAAATAAACAGGCATATAATCTATACCAGGAAAGACAATCTCTGTAGCAGTGCACCAAAATTGTTTCTGCCTTTAGATGTGGCATGTTTGGATTTTCTCCTTCAAAATGATCTTTCAATATCTAATCTACTCATATTATGACTAACATATAGCTGAGACTCCAGAATTTCTAGAAAGGCTTGTACTACCCTTGCTCTGATCACAGAGTTCTTTGGGGAAAAGGCTTACTTACAAATTGTGCTATGGCCATGGAAGAAGAATATATTAAATGATTTAAAAATAGGTGAAATGCTGCTCTCCATGCAACTGACTGTTCTCACATTCCAAGTGATTGACAGTCCTCCCACACCTCCTGAGCTTGGAATTTCTGAAGATGTTGATATTGTTAATACAGAGGGAATTTATTTCAAGCCAGAGGCATCATTGATGATTTGACATATCCCAGAACACCAGACCTTATTTTCCTACCTAAAGCCATTTGGAACTTTCTCAGTGAAATGCTGTTGTGGAAATACGTTCCTCACACTTCTGTTTTGTATTTGTTCCATTACTTTACCTTCTTTCTATAAAATATCTATAACTTGTTCACCAGCATTCACACTCTCTCTGTCTTTCTCTTTTCCTTTGTTTCTTGCTTCCAATCCCCAAGGAAGTCTACCAAACCTAATACTTGATCTTCTTGCCATCACTGGACTATAAAGAGAACTGCTATCTCTGAATCTATAAGTAATAAGCAGTCTCTCCAGTTTACAGTTTGATATTACTGACTAATTACAGCGAGAGAATGTAGACCCAAATTATACTGCAGACTTAACAGATTATATTTAGGACATGAATGGCAGGCTTTACATGAAAAAATGGTAATGGTTGGTAATCAGGTTAGAAGACTGAAGTGACTTTAATAGCACTTGCAAGTTAGAAACTTTGAGCTATCCTGTGAGAAGCCACTTGCTGTTGCTTTATTGCAATTGTTCTTAATGGCAAAATTGGTGCTCTTAAGGATCTGCTACTAACTTGATACCACTCTTGACATGATCCTTCATCACATCACCCTGCTTATGTAGGGGAATTAAAAGGGCAATTTCATAGCTGTCATGTTAGTGTCCTATAGACCTAAACCTGTGGGCACTACCATGCCAATATTAAGACTTTCACCATTTCCAGCCTTTAACTTACATAAAGTGGATTGAGCTTCTCACTTCAGGTTCTCATAGTTCCTTTCTAACTTAAATGTGATATGCCACACTATATTGATACATAATACTACCTTCTTTGTTACTCTAGGATAGATTCTTATTTTCTCTCTTTGACAGAATGTGTAACTATTAGAATATGTAACTAAAGATCTATTTGCCTGTGACTGCTAACTTCCCATTGCAGGTTCGCCTAGAAGCCTGCAAAGCATAGGTGGTGCATTGAAAGCTAATGCATCCTCCTCTTTAGTACACCCAGATTTTTGTGACATCCGTCCTCTATTACATGAACCACTTAGGCACTGGAAACTTCAGCAGGCATATCTGCATCTCCCATGTTCTTGAAAACTCATGAGTCTACAGGTCCAGTTCTTGCTGACCGCATGCCCAGTACCCATGTTAAGTCCTCTTGAGAAGAGGTACTCAATGTTGCTGTGTGGCTCTTGCCCAGCTGCCTGCAAGCAGGGATATCCTTTGCTCCATCCACCTAGGAGTGCTCCATGTCACCTGTCCTCAAGCAGAAAAGGCAATTCTGAAACAACTAACAATCTGTATAAGACTTTTTAATATGTATAAGTGCATAGCTGGTGCTTTCAAAGACTGTGTGGTTGTTATCATGACAGAACCTAACTGGCAAAAAGCTTTGAATGTTAAAAAAATACTTAAAATAGAATTTCTTTAATGTATATTGTTTTAAATTCTGCATTTTATAGAAGCAGGCAAGCTGTTTAACTTCTTGCAGTTGTTTAGATCATATTTTTCAAAACAAGTTCTTCTGCAAAATATATGTATGCCTGTTTAAAGTTCCTCCCTTTTGCATTAGCACATTTACAGGTATCAAAGTAAAAAAACCCAAACAAATAAAAGTCTATAGTAACAGTAGCCCTGATATCTAAATGTCAAAGTATTACACACTGCAGAAAATAAGTAGCTGACTAAATAACTGAAAGATCATATTTTTCAAAACAAGTTCTTCTGCAAAATATATGTATGCCTGTTTAAAGTTCCTCCCTTTTGCATTAGCACATTTACAGGTATCAAAGTAAAAAAACCCAAACAAATAAAAGTCTATAGTAACAGTAGCCCTGATATCTAAATGTCAAAGTATTACACACTGCAGAAAATAAGTAGCTGACTAAATAACTGAAAAATAGTGTAAGTCTAAATATTTAGTTTTATCAATATATAAAAATTCATTGTAAAAGTCTAAATATTATAGAAGACCAAACATGAATATGTGGCGTTTTGATACTAACTGTGCATTTCATGAAGCTTAATGTTGTTTCTACTATGATATAAAGACACTTTAGCATGAATAATCTAATCTCTAATGTAGTTATTTATAGTGAGTTACACTGAAATAATCATGGCCAGAAAGAAAACACAGAGTAGGATGAAAACACAAAGTAGAAAGAAGCTCTTGTTTTGTAGCTCGTGGTTATTGCCATCCTGAGAAGTGATTGAAATACATGAGCTGTGCACATGGGTTGGACATGGCAGGATTTCTTGTGGGGTTGTTTTATCTTTCAGTTATCAGTCTCTCCATGTAAATAGACTTTGGAAAACGCTAGAAAGAAGAATTATTTGTAGATGAAGCATGATGACTTGGAAATTTGGGCTTCATTCCTGGGCTCTGTGATGGTTTTTCTTTGAAGGTAAAACATCAAATCTCTCAATTTTGCCTATTTTCCCAGAGAAATGCGAATATAGTTTGATTGCTTTATGTTCTAATATGAACAGGTCTTTCTTACCATATTTTACCTGTATGTCACATGCCTCACAGCATGACCCTGCTTTTCACTGGGGCCTTGTGGGGACAGTGCAGTGCAAATAACCCAATTCTGGGAGACGAGCTAGAGTTGGCAACGTTTTTGGGATTGTTATAGGCTATGCTATGTAGCAGTGCAAAATCACAAGACATATTCCCTCCTGCACCAATCTTTTAGTAAGTGTAAATTTCTATATCATGCACAGTTTTTTTTTTTTTTTTTTTGCTAACCCCTTATGCATTTTGGGTACTTCTCTATCCCTTTCTATGCAGATTTCTTTTTGCAGGGTGGACTTAGCTTTAATTTAAATTGCCAGTAAGAAGGAGACGATAACTAGGCAATAAATCTAAGACATATTCTGTAGTCAGTTAGAAAACCAAAAGTAGGGTGGGATAGTCAAATCATCAGCCAGTGTAAATATCAAATGATGGACACTTCTGTATGGGGTGAGCACATGCATATCTTTGGCTGATAACGTCTGCTGCAAAATTAAGTTTAGTATCCTAGTAACAAGTGTATGTGACTCCTCTAGGAGCAACAGTGACAGCAAACCTTTAAAGGGCAGACTTTGAAAGCTGAATAAAATGCAGCAGGCAGAAGGGCAAAGTTAAAAAAAAAAGAAAAAAAAATGCTGCAGGCTGTTTTCTTTAAGGGGCATTAAAGGAGCAGCAGACTTGTGTGCCTTCTAATGTATTTAAGAAGGAGGACAACAGTTAAATGGGAGGGGAAATGACTTCATTAGGGCCAATAACATTGCTAAAATCACAGATCATGCCAGAACCTGACATGTTTGGCTGGAGCACGGCTCACCATTCAGAAATAAATTATAAGAGCAAAATGAAGATCAAAAAGGGAAAAGCTAAAGGACATAATTAGATTGCCAAAGTGCATGTATGTAGCACATGCAAGCTGTTCTAATATTGTCTGATAGTAGTGGTTCATAGAGTTTTATATGCAGTGGATTGAATGCTAAGATTTTTAAAGTATGAAAGTCTTTGTGCTGATATAGGAGATCTGTGCAAGACTGTGCTCAGTGTCAACTTATCAAATTATCCTAACCTTATATATTGAAAAATATTTTGACATTTTGCCACCTGAAATGTTTTGCATCTATCCAGGAGGATAAATGCAAAGTCTGATTGCGATTCATGTCTTATTAAACATGCTGATTATTTTGTACTTTGCTTATGTTACTTAATAAGGGCTTTTTAAGGAAGAAATTTGTACTTTAAAATACAAATGGCTGGCACACAGAAGAGCCTAGGTATGTTGTTTAAAGTTTCCATGAAGATATATGTGACCCCGCCCCGGGGGACATGGCTAGATACAGGCTTCCAACTAGACTCTGCACCGCTGATCACCACTCTCTGGGCCCTGCCATCCAGCCAGTTCCTAATCCACCTCACTGTGCACTCATCTATCCCACACTTCCGGAGCTTGCCCAGGAGGATGTTGTGAGGGACGGTGCCAAAAGCCTTGCTGAAGTCGAGATAGACGACATCCACCGCTCTCCCCTCATCTATCCAGCTGGTCATTCCATCATAGAAGGCTATCAGGTTAGTCAAGTAAGATTTCCCCTTGGCGAATCCATGTGTTCTCTAAGATTTTTCAAAGATGATGGAGAGCGGCTTAGCTATGACATTGGCCAGCTCACGCAGAACTCTGGAGTGCATCCCATCAGGGCCCATGGATTTGTGGCTATTTCGTTTCCTTGGGTGCTCTCTGACCAAATCTTCCTTTACCCAGGGCAAGTCTTCCTCTCTCCAGGCTTCTTCTCTTGTCCCTAGGGCCTGGGGCTCTCATGGGCTGCCCTTGGTAAACACAGAAACAAAGGCGTCATTCAGCAACTCTGCTTTTTCTGTGTTATTTGCAACCAGGGTGCCCATCCCGTTCACCAGTGGACCCACCTTTTCCCTGATCTTCCTTTTGCTGTTAATATATTTGAAGAAGTTTTGCTTGTTATTTTTAACATTCCTTACCAGATTGCATTCCGAACGTGCCTTAGCTTTCCTTGTTGCATCTCTGCAAATAATTATAAAAATAATTATAAAAATAATGCAAAATAATTATAAAAAATGAAAAAGATTCTTTTGATCCAAAGCTGTTAAAAGCAAATATATTTTAATGGAGCTTTGCAAGAAGAGTTAATTACGGGGATGATAGTTTTTTTTTCTCTAATACAGTTTGTATTAACTCATATTGATTTGATGGTCAATGCGAGTTTGCCCAGTTAGTGTTCTGAGTGTCTTAGAACAGTACTAATAACATGAGAAACAAAATAAAAAATAGCATCACTAAAAAAGTTTCAAAAGCAGCTTACTTAGGTTGCCTTGTGTAAAAGCTGTTTTTTATCTTTTCATTACTAGGATACGTGGAGCCCTGGAACTGGTGACATTGAGAAAGTTGTAAGCCTGGAGAACAGAAAGTGAGGAGCATTCTCACTGCATGAAGGTGAGAATGAATATTCTCATCTTCCTCATATTCAAGGGAAGTAGAAGGACAGGCAAAAACTGTCCTTCTAGCTGTTAGTTTCAACCTGCATCCACACGTGTTTTATGGTAGTGAGTCTAACACATTACTTTCTAAAACAGTTGCTATTACGTGAAATCCTACTACGAATTCCATAAGACGGTAGAATCACTTGAAGAGGATTTCACAGGGGGCGATCTATAGAGATAGAGACTAAAATATTTTGGACAATATACATTTTTCTAGCACATAAAACTGTAGAAAGCAGTGAAGATGACACTCAGATCTTGTGCAACCTATATTTGTACTAGGTAGAAGCCTTGTTGTGACAGTATCAAAGTGTTAATGAAGATGCCACAGCACTGGTATAATTGCAACATTAATAACGAACTGAGTGGCTGCCTCTCAGGCAATGTCATTAAGAAGATCAGCATTTACAAAAAGAAAGAGAAGAAATTCTGCCCCACAGTAATCATTCTATCCGTGCAAGTAGATATTGCAGGGCAGTAGCAGAGAGATGTGTCCAAGCCATAGCAGAATATGGAGCCAGCTTATTCTTTCACACAGACATTAACAGTTTAACATTACTGACCTGTAACGGGCAGCAAATCTACTAAACGAAAATACCCTGAGGGAAACAAAGCTTTCCTGACTTTGAGGATGTCTGATATCCTGCAGCACATCTCTTCAAAAACTTCAAGTTAAGTTTATCTACTGATAAACGCTAAAAACAGAAAGAAAGGCAAAACTCAGACAAGTACAATTTTTTACTAATATTTCAAAGACTAACTTGTACTTGTGGTCAGTGTTGATTACCTCAAAAGATGTATTTTTAGCATCCCTTAATCTGTAAGAAGTTAGGAGCCAAACAACCCTTCAGCACAAAATGTTTAATAACCAGCACCCAAAGTCCTTACAGATTCATCATGGTGAAAGAACTACTCCCAGAAAGGGACAGGCTGTTGCTGTATGATGAAGAAGGCAAACGATAATTGCTAGTATTGTTGGGCCTTTCCACTGATATATTGCCCAACTAATAACTTAGACAGCTTTAGGAGACTTGTTGAAAATACTCTGGCCAGAGAGTTTATTTCCTTCAAGAAGTCCTTGGTATTGCAAAGTCGCAACCCCTGTTCTAATGTAGGGATTCGTATCTTCAGCTGACAAAATTTTCCAAAAGGAAATTGTTTAACTGGATCTGCAGCATCCACTGTTTAATTACTGACCACTTACACTTCAGCTCCCTCCCTTCTTGTCCTGCACCTAAGTCTGTGCAAAGCAAGCATCCAGGCAAAATCTGTCAAGTTTTAAAATAACGAAAATACTAGAATAGTAAAGGAGAAGATGTTTCTGTGTTAAAGCATGCATGTAAGACTAACACGTAAAACAGCAGCGCCTAAGCATACAAGACTTGCTTATATGTTCTGCCTTGGCTTTTGTGAATCTGTCAGGTCTTTGTATATGCTTATTAGGCATTTCAGTCTAAAGAAATTTTGCAATTCAAGCTACAATACTGTGACTAGATAACGCACAGCCAGACAGAATTCATGTCATATCTTTTGGAAATGTCAGCTGGGGTGTTTTTTCACCTTCAACAGGATTTTAAATGCTGTGTACTAATTTGAGCAAATCAATGTTGGGCTTTTTCTTTTCTGAAGGCAAATGCGATTCTAAAACTGTGATGAGATCTTCTCTGAGCTGTGTGCAGTGTGTGTATGTGTATTTTCTCCTACTCATCCTCCCTTCCCACACCAGCTTTAGCTGCATATTTATTGTGATCATTCCATTTCATCTTTAACAAGTCTGGTTTGACCCCTTGTGAAATGGTTGTGTTAGTAAGGAAGTGTGATAAGGCTATGTGATAGTTCTCTGACTGGGTGCAAATCCTCTCAGTATCAATGGGAAAGAGAACTCAGTGGAGTACGCCACAGCATGCAAAAAACACTGCGTAAGTTCAGCTGCACAGTTGCTTCTCTGTGAATATTGTCTTCATGCCTATACAGCCAGAGAGTGATGGGAAGAGTGGGAGAGAGAATGGGAATCTCTCTTTAGTGATTATCTAAAATGCCAGAGTCCATGTGTTTGATGTCAGTAGAATCTGAAGTGCCAATCACCTTAATTTTTAATTCTTCCTAAATTATGCATGTGTATTCCACCGACAAAAGCTCAATTTATGGAACATTATCTGGCTTGTGAAAACAAGTACTTGAAAACTAAGCTGTGGTAGATTTCTGATTGCCCATGTAACTTTAATTCTGCCTCTTTGTTTATCCACTGAGTGCAGTTAATGACACAAGATCCTGTGGCAAAATACTTAATCACATCATTAGGGATTGTAAGTGCAATAAGCAAGCATAGCTGGGACTGCTGAGAAAAATGGTGCTTCCCAGCTACAGAGGGGAAAAATACAAATTAAACAGAATTCATTGAATGTAATACTTTTGTGTTGAAGAAAAAGTAAGATCAAAAGTAAGATTTAGATAGAGTTACATGTGTGTATGTGGTCCATGGAACTTGTCCTGCTTAGGTAGTACCTTTTTGTTGGGGCTGGAGGTCAAATTCGTAATACAGCAGTGCTGTTTGCTGGCTGCCATTTTCAGAAAAACAGCATTATCTTAAAATGGAAGCATAACTGTGTCAGCACAGTTCTGGTGCAGCAGAGCACCCTTCCTGTTTTCCTTCTGGATAGTCTGGGCTCATAGGGTTGCTGACTCGGGAAGATCTGTAATATGTGACTCTCGGCAGCGGGAGAATGGCTTGAATTTCTCCCTGCTTCTAAGCCTGGAAATATTGAGCTTTGGATCTAACTGTCAAATTGTTGATGAAAATGATTTGGAGTTTTGTGAACAAACTTCTTAGGCAAGAGTTTTGTGGAGATTTATGCAAGGGAAAGCATTTTAAAACACCTCTTGTGAGGTGATGAAGCTTTCCACTGAATAGCACACTTTTTTTTTTTTTTTTTCAAGGTGATGAAGCTTTCCACTGAATAGTACACTTTTTTTTTTTTTTTTT
>NW_010580190.1:0-30978 GCF_000705375.1 Tinamus guttatus
TATATACATTAGAAGAGTATAGTGTTCCTAAGGGTCCATAGCCTGAACAGACAAAGGATAATGAGGAACCAAAGAAGAAAAATCTTTTCCCAAAGTTGTGTGCTGAGTGCATCATAAAGTCAAACAGGAGCCAAGATTTCTATCTATCCCATCACCTGCCAGCTAGACGTGACTGCTGGATCATCAGAAACAAGAACAAGTCAAACCAAAATAGGGTCCTTCCCTCACTGGCTCAGTGAGGGTCTTCACAAAATGATTCTCTGGAAATAGTCTGCTGACAATGAAATGGGATTGTGGATGTGCTTGAGTGAACAGAGAAGGTGAGTTCAGCATACTACTTTTCTGAAAAGCAACAAGTCCCTTTGTTCTCTGACACAGAATTAGTGAAAATGGTTTTCATGTAGAAATGAGGGTCAGTAAATTTTCAAAGGATAAATAGAAAAAGTTATTTGCACTGCATACTACCAGGTGGAGGAATAAACTACAGGAAGAAGCCAGAATACCAAAGACAGTAGCTAAAATTTTGAAAGGCCTGAGTATTTCCTCAGAAACAAAGACCCAGATTAAAGACTTTAAAAGGAGGGTGACGGCATTTTAGTCCTCTCACCTTCAGCTAAGCTGTTCTTCCTGTGAGGCACTCGCTTTCCAAGCCAAATCTCCAATAGCTGCACTTCTCCCCCTGCCCTCCCCCTCCCAAGTGGTACTCCTGGTACTTGCTGCATCTTACCTGCTTCAGCTGAAAGCAGAGAAGTGAATCTGGAGATGCTCACATTGGCATGGGCAAGCTTGTGCTTTTTGTTCTTGCTTGAGAATGTGCTTGAGAAAGTGGCTGTGCGAGTTTTGCATTTGTCAATCTCAAATCAAAAGAGAGTCCAAATGGATTTTCAGCAGTTGTGTTGATCTGTAAGAATGGGAGGAATAAGGGTTTTTCTGTGCTGCACACAGTTTAAAACCATTCTTTAGAAGGAGGGAGTGGATGGAGTGGCCATGCCTGAGGCAGCAGAGGGTATTTCTGAGAGCAGAGCTGTGCCACAAAGTTGTATCATTCATCCAGTTCTCATTGCTAGTGCTGCTTTCACGGTAATACCTTTTTCTTGCCCTTTCAAGGGATTTTTCCTGGCAACAACAAATAGCTCTTTCTGGCAGTAAATAGTTGTGTTGGAAAGAATTGACTTCTAATTTCAGAGTAAAATCAATGTAATGAAATTTTTTCCTTGTGAGAGCTATTTTGCAGTGCAGGTGCCAGGTGATAGGGAGTTGTCACCCTAAAGCATAGCAGTGACTGCCAAAGCAGGGTAAGGGCATGCCCCACTGTGCATGGAAACAGTTCTTGCATTTTCATTGTAGTGAAAGTGTAGGTCTGGAAAAACAGCGTTGAAAGCGAGCCGCTGCCTGCAAAGCCTTCTGAATACTCAAATGGCATATCTCCAGCCGAGGCTTTTTTCACCATAAGGCTGGGTTGTGTCAGGAAGCAGAACTACTGATGTTACTCAGCCCAAAGGCAGCGTTTTGGAAGCAGCCCCTCCAATGTGCATCAACCTGAGGATCAATGTTTGGTTTAGTTTCACAATTCCCTGTGGTCTGATAAAGGTCTTGTTCTTTCACCATTGCTATTGAAAATGTATATCAGAAACCCGCATACAGGAACAACCAGAGATCGGAAAAATGAATCTGAGATTATTTGCACAAAGTTAATGAACCCTATGGTGATATATAGTATTGTCTTAAAAAGCACCCCTTGTGTCTGTCGTGGATTGTGTTCCCTATATTGTCTTGGTCAAAATATAAGTGAGTGCCTATAGATCAGGGGCTTGGCCTGAAGATTGCTGTGGAGAGTAAATCCTTTTTATTTGCAGGAGTATTTAAAACGTTAGCTGATAAAATGTGCATTCATAATGATGACAGCTCTCCATTTTAACTAGTCTCGTTCATTTTTGCCAATGTTAAATTAATTTTTGAGCATTAAGAGGGATAAGGAAAGAAATTAAATTATGACGAGGTAGGCCTGCAAAGCTTTATTTTGGGGTACATAAAATTTATGGCAAGGCAAGCTTGGCTAACCTATCGGGACATTGTAAAAGAACTTAGTAACTGTGATACTATAAAGAAGCCAAAAAGCTTATTTTTATTTAATGCCTCATGAGCTCTTTTGCATAATATCAAAGTAATTACTTTCCTCTGTGTATGTAAGTAATGTGATGTTTTTATTTTCAAGTGATTTTGCAGCATGTCCATTAAAATGATTCTGTGTTCTCTGCTTCTATTATTTCTACATAAAGCAGTATTTGTAAGCACCTGCCATGAACATTTCTATAGACTGTTCTTTTAAAAAAGATGTTGGGGTATGGAATAAGGCATAGTTAAACTAAGCTTAGGACATGCATATGTGCTCACACACACATGCCGTGTATGGTGCAGGAGTGTATCATTGTGGCAGAACTGAATTGAGATTTGATTGTGCTGGAGTTAATACATGAGTTGTGTGTTTCTACTGAATGATACCAAATGTTGTGACTGCTGTAATCCCCTATTAATACAGGGATTGAATTGCGGTACAGAACTACTTGGCACTATACTTGGTTCCATTACCAATGAGCATGTACATGATGTAGGTCTGTAAAGCAAGAGCTCAAGTTAAACTTCTAACCAGAAGGATCCTAACTCTAACTTTGCATTTGGAGCTGTGGCAGCACCATGGATACTCTGTGTGTGTGCACATCACTTCCAAGTACTCTCCCAGCTCCACCTGCTAGTAGTGTACAGCGAAAGGCAGCGCCTCGGGGCTACTGGCATTGCCGGGAGTATTGCTCAGAGCATGGTGCTGTCCCGCCTGGTCCGGGCTAAGGTGCAGTGACACTGTACCTTGGGCAGCTGCTTGGGTTCGGTTTCATGGTTGAACCCAGCCCTAAATCCAAGATGTTGCTTTGATTGATTGAGTTCTGCATATGCAGGACTCATAAGCCCCCTAATTCTTTCCTTTTGGGCAGTATCCAAGTTTTGGTCCTAGTAATGTAACATTAGATTTACTGTTGCTCCAGTGGAATGACTTAACGCTATGAAAAGCTAAGAATTTCAGCAAGAGCTTTCCTTTCTTCCCCTTAAATTGTGCTAGATCTGAAGTGATCTGCTTGAAATAGAGGGGGGGAAATAATGCATCTGACTGTTTCTCCTGTTCCATGTTAGTAGAAAATGACTTTTCAAAAAATCTCTCTCATTGGATGCATATCTAGTTTATGCATTTTAGTTAGTTTTTGCTTAAAAATTAGGCTGTCTCATCTGAATACTTTGCTACAGTATAATGGGCAATAGTGGAGCTCAAGTACCAGGCGTGTTGCTGGACCCTCTACCCTCTGCCTAGTGTTTAGCTTTTGCTAAAGCATTATCAGGGCACTGTGAAGCGTGCTGTGAACATCTTTCTAATTGTTGTGTTTGCATTTCAGGGCAGGAGAGCAGCCAGCAATTGTCCTTCAGAAGAGAGCCAGTGTCTAGACAAGTGGACGAGCGTGTGACTGCAGGGGCACAGCAGCTACTTTAAAATGAATGGATTTATTACATGGCTTTCCTGGTAGTTTGGGGATATTTGCCTCTATCTAATATCACCTTATGGGTTTTTGGTGGGGGGCGAGGAGTGGAAAATGTTTATCTTCTGTGCGCTGTTCAGGATTTTTCAGTCATATATAAGTACTTAAGATTAAGACCTTAATATTTAATAAGCTCTCTATTGTTAGAGGGCGAGTGAGGCTGCCAGTGTGAGATTGGGCTGCCAGCTCAGTGGATTAATGGAAACACAGAGTTGGATTTAAAAGCCCTGAGTGATAATCTTTAAATATGCTTAGGCATTGTGCTTGTGCAGTTTCCCTGGGGATTCATCATGTTCACTGCTTCAAAAATTGCATCGAAGACATAACTGAAACTACAGCACTACCTTGCCTACTGGCAAATCTGCTTTCATTCCTGGAGCTTAAATTCCTTCTGTGTGTGGCTGTATAGCCCCCAATGACATTCCTTCAGCATTTTCATGTCTTACTATATTGCTGCCACAAGAGCAATTTTATCCAGACTTTAGAAGGAGTTGAAGAGCTGAGCTGAGCATCTTTCTTACCTAAACAGAGACCTGGATGCTTTTAAATAGGCAAATGTTGCTCTGTGGAAACACTGATGGTGAATGCAAAGCTGAAGTGAAAATTACGTTAAGAATAGAGGTGCACGTATATTGAGCTAGCCCAAAGAAATTCAAAAAGGACCCAATGGACTGGACTCCTTCCCTTTTCTGTAACTCCTGGCTGTGAAATGCTATGGCACCCCAGGTTCACTTAACCCACATCAGTACTTTGTCGTTCTCCGCTAGGGATCTGAGCGGCTGCACTGCAGGCATTGGTGTTGGCATGACGTGATGCGTTCTGGGCTGTCTTCAGACAGGCGGAAAGCCTTGAGAATATTTTCATTGCAGATTTTATTTTTCTTAAAATTGTTACTTACACAAGGACTTATCAGCCTGAAAGGTGGTTGAACTTAAAGCTGCTTTACTTGTGTACATGTTTCTGGGGATTATCTCAATTTTCAATTTAATTTGCCACTTCACTTCATGCTATAAAGCTCTTAGGGAATCTTTAATTTTCAGAGAGAGCTCACTGAATTAAAATGAAAATTAAATAAGCTTGCACCATCAGCACTGACAATGGCAGTATGGTTCCATGTTTCTGTTTATGCCTAGCAAAGAGCTGCTTGTATAAATAAGGCACCAGGCAGTCTGCTTTTTGATGCTAGATCTTATTGCAAAGCTGAATATCCTCATGTTCTGTATATTATGCTGATGTTGATGGATCTTTTTAGCTTGCAGGACACTTATTCCATCAGAATATGTGGACCAGTGTCACACAGGCTGTGGCATGCTGAGTTCTTTTTAAAAGTCATGGATCTCAGCAGTTTATAGTAATGTTTAAATTGCATACAATGTCATCCCCCACTGCTGCCTGGATTGATCTTCCCGGGAGGCTAGAGGTGCTAAAAGTTGGAGGATGTTAGATAAATCGGTGTCTGAACCCTTTTCATCATCTGACTGTTCTAAGGTCCTTCAGCAGCTCTGTGAACCTGTGCCACATAGGAGTGGAGTAGATGGGATTTCAGTGTGAAATTCGGAAGAGGACAGGAAAGCAGGATCAGGGAAGAACAGGTCAACAGCACTTATCTGCAAACCTCACACAACTGTGTGTTCGAGGTGTGGTTGATGGCTGCTCCTTTCCTCAGGGACAGCAGCAGCTGCTTTGCCACTGCTCAGATGTCACCTGTGTGACTGCCCTGGGTAATAGGAGGATGCCAAGGAGCAGCAGGTTGCCCCAGGCTGTGGTACAGTAGGGCCTCACTGTTTCAGTTCTGTAGATCTGAATAACAGCACGCTAGAGACAAGGGTTGCATCAGCCCTAGATGTTTGGGAATCACCATCTGAGTTTATAAAAGACTCAAAGAGCTGAATTCCACGAAAGCATAGGGATTAGGTGGAAGAGTTTCTGTACCTCACAATGAAGAAAAAAGGCTGCATCCTGGTACCAAGTGTTCTGTCCCTTACTCTTTGGTCTGTTGTCAGCATTCTCCTACATCTGTTTCCTTCTCATCTCTGATTTTTAGTTTCCATAGCAGGAAAGATTGCCTGTATTGGAATATTCTGGTTTGGAGAAGAACATACATGTATAGTTTTTGAATGTGCATTAACTCTTGATTCCATCAGAAAGAAGATAGCGTTATTTGCAGTAAGCTTTTAATTATGCAAATTTTCCATGTGATCCATGTAATTCCACTTTTCAAGAGACATTTTGGTTATGAATGGTGTATTGTGTCAGGGTAACCCTCTGGGGTGCACAGTTACGAGTAAGATAATGTTTAATGGGAAAGAACTTTAATGCATAAAACTCACAGGAAGGAGCTTTAAAATTTCATTTTTTATTAGCACCAAATATCAAGCAAGTTCCATGACAATAAGTTGTACTTTCAAGCTGGTAAGTTACTTTGTTTAGGGAAAGTGAGTGGGTAATTATGACACATCAATCAAAATTTTCTGTTTGCATTTGCAAATCTACAATTCCTTCAATTGTGGACAGGCCCGAGTTCAGAATTTCTGTTCTTTCCTGCCCAAAGCAGGACCATATTCAACCGGGAGGCTTAGGGGACATCCCCCTCTTGAAAGAACAAGCAGTATAAGGTAGCTGTTCATGGGGAGACTAGTGAGGGCTATTTCTGTTTTTCTTTCTGACAAGACTCATATGTCCCATTCCTGCAGCTGAGCTCACAGACGGCTGTTTCCTCAAAACCTCATGGGTGGCTCCATGCAGGCTCCCTTCTTGGCTAATGCCAGTATCACTTTCCAATTAAATCACTGTAGTTGCAAAGACAGTGACCATTGGTGAGGAAGAAAGGGAGTGGGTATGTGAGACTACGTGGATTATAGAGAAGCTTTGAGGGGCTCTGACTGTCTTAAATACCTGGATTCTGCTCAGGGAGAGGTGGTAGAATTTATCTGGAAAAGCTTCCACAGTGACAAATGTGGGGATGCACATGCTGTTCCACCCACCTCAGTAGCGAGTGGATGTACATGAGCTTTTCGAATGACAATGGGAGTGCTTTTAGGTTGAGGCATTTTTTTTTTCAGTCAGCGATGAATCCTGGGTGCTTATTATCCAAGCTGAGATGCAGTAATCAGAATCAGTTAATTGCATGTGTGGATGATACACTAACACTGAGTTTCCAAGGTAAACTGTATAAAGGAAAATGCTGGGGATGGTGGGGGGAACCCTGCAATATTTGTCTCTTTGGGTAAGCAAAGGAAGAAACAGCCGTACTACTTGACAGTGTTGCTCATCAAGCAGTTTGCAGGCTTGTGGTGGGAAGCGACTTTCAGAGGTAATTCAGAATTTCTCCCTGGCCAGGTCTGTGACTTATGTGGAGAGACTCTCCTGTGTAGGGACTTTGGTCTCCTAATTCAGTGGCAAACCTAAACTGCCTAAAACCAGGTGCCTACCAATGGGCACTTGAAGCTATAAAATACAGACACTGCTTTCCATCTGCATTTGCAAGACTGGGTCTGTGATTAACCTTGAACCCATGTGAGTAGTAATGGCCCAGGTACAGCTGACAAATCTAGGCAGATATATGGGCTTAAGCTTTACAGCCAAGGAAGCACATTTGTAGAGGAAGGAAATGAGGTGCATCCAAATAAACTTTCACAAACCAGTTCCTGACATCCTTTTATTTTGGTAGTAATTTGTAGTATCTTCAGGATGAGTGCTTGACACCTAAAACTTTATCACTGGCAGCATGACAAAATAAGTGCATAAGTAATACATGTTAACAGTTTTCATATTTTTCTTTTTTTATGTTGTACCTTGTTGTACTATGTACAAAATTTGGTTTTATATAATTATATACAGTTATATACTTTCGTCTTCTGGCTGTCCCTGAAATCAAATCTAAAATAGAATAGAATAGAAACTGAAATAGAAACCAAATAGAAACCGAATAGAAAATGTCATCCTGTACTAATAAGAAATTCCATGGGAATGTAATAGGTTTATATTGGATAAGGATCCCATCCTTACAAATTATACCTGTAACTGCATGTACACTTAAATCTCTGCTAAGCACTTTTGTAATAACCAAGAATTCTGTTTCAGCAGTAATTTCTGCAGAAAAGATACCAGGAAGTTGTTTGTGGCATCATTTTATCTGATCTATCAGTTCCGCGTTGAAGAATGTGCAATGTGAGAAGATCTATAAGCAACCTGTGCAGCTGTGTAACTTCCACTGGTGTGAGTACGGTACAGTAGTTGCAATGTAAACTAAGCTGTACTTCCAGATCATTGAAAATCATAATTTTTAATAAACAGAATGAAAGTATTTTAAAAGGAGGGGAAAAAATCCTGGATCCTAGGGTCCAGGATAGAAACACCTTACATAATCAACTAATGGGATTTCAGAACAGGGGCCTTTCATACTGCACATGGTGTGTAATTTGCTAACCATTTTTTCATTTGACTATTTTAATATATCAGGAAATAAGAAACATGGGGCGCTCTGTATTTGGGCTGCATCAAGTCAAAAACTCTGAATGAAGCTGTGGCTAGAGCTGTTGGAAGTATTTTATATATGTTCAAATTTTTATTTGCTAATGCAATAGCATGTTTTCATTTGCAGCAGCACTGGCCTGTAGAGAAAAATTACATAGCCAATATAATCAGATAAGCATGAAGTTCCCGGGTTGTGTTAAGTACATTTGAAAAAAAACATAGCAGAATGACAGCTGAAATACTGATCTTGCTGTTGATTAGAACAGAAACATCTATAGGTGGCTTTGCCTACATGTATTTCAGAAAGAAAAGACAACAGAAGCAGGATAACTATTGGGAAGATACACTTGACTTTGTAAGTATTTTGAAATGATAGGATCCTGAAAATCAACAGGATACTCCGTTACACAGGTTTAAGCTTTATTGGGAAGACCAATTAGGCTGTGAAAGTAATTGAGTTGCTCTGTGCCCCAAAATTTCCAGTAGGTTAACATTTCTATAGTATAGAACTGACAGTGAGTTAATGAAAAAGAAAGGCAATGTGTTTAAAATCCATATAAGAAGGATTTTTAAAAAATGTATATGCATGATGGAATTGTGAAATTCACTGCTACAAGATAACAGAGAAATCAAAAGCTTTAAAGATTTCAGAGAAAAATTGGAGATGGATGTGATTAATGAGAACATCTAGTGGTACACTTAAGAGGATGAAGAAAATTCATGAAATGCAAATCTGCCACAGACCCATGGGAGTTGAAAGAAACTCCCAGCAAAGATTTGGGTTATCCTTCATGAGGTTTCCTTCAACAATCTCTTAAATGTCTGGTTCCTTCCACTTCCACCATTTCTACCCTTATACTTTTAATAGCACTCCTGTGTTGGTCAAAATACACCAAATGTAGAGGCAATTTCACTATTCCAGTTTTGCAAGTCATTTGAACTTGACAATAAATTGTACTGGATAAGGTGAAGGGTTAGACACAACTTCAGACAAGCTGCCTGATATAAACAGACCTGCTTTGGAGCTAGTACTGAACTTTCTAATGGGCGATTTCAGTAGAGGATCTGCAGTGATTTTGCTAAGTTTTCCAAGTTAATATCTAAAATTAAGCAGCCATCACCTCAGAAGAGAAACCCTTTTGTTTCAAAATTATCAGTAACATAGACAAGTTCAACATATAAAATAATGGATTTTGTGTCTACATGCTTTTTATCACATCACAGTAAATCTGGATCCCCCATTTTTTTTTAATGTTACCTATATTGCCTCTCACATACTTTCAGCTTGGTCTTAAGCAGGAAATAGAAAGGGATATAAATTTACCTGGGAACGGGTAAGCACTTAAAATTGATCAGCAAAGACGGATCAAACCAAATGTACATAATGAGAGAAACAACAAAAAGAGAGTAATGTACTTCTTTATTGCATACACTGTGTGTATGCGTATACACGTCTTTGGGTATTTACATACTCTATAGCTTGCAGTGTGAATATGTTCTTTAAAAAGAATACAAAAGACATTGTGTTGTAAACTTTAAAGAATATTTAATAACTTTTAAAAAATAAAATGTATATTTTAAATTTTGTTCTTTATATGAATGCAGAAAAATGTATAATTGTTGCCATGACAAAATCCAAGGAACAGAGGAGACCTGTCCACTGTGATACGATACAGGTGACAATCTAAGAGAATTCAGAAAGGAGCTCCAAACCAAATCTCCCATGGCAAGTTCTGACTTGTTTTCTTACTGTGAATTGCCTAAAGCAGTATCTATGAAGGTCATTTACACTTAGCATGAATCTTTGTGGAAAAAAATAATGATCTGGTTTTAAATTAAATGCCACACTTTCTCTCTCTCCCTCTTTTTTTTTTTTTTTTCCTGCTGCTTACCTTTGGTGCCACACTTGCAGCACAACAATGAAGCTATGAGGTATGTGAATGGCTTTTAACTTTCTCCATACTGACAACCTCCTGCCCTATCTATGAAAGGGTGAGGAGACAGCTTGGAGCCACATGCACTGAGAAATGTAACCAAACAATTTTTAATTAGCTTGTGAGAAGTGAAGGGTGGGATGGATTTGCATAGCAGCCATATTGCTGATGCTAGATAAAATTAGTTATAGCTTCTGTGCAGTTCCTTCCTCTCCGTGTATAAATCGTACAGTGCTGTGCTTAATGGTAACCATTAAATAGAAGAAAAAACCTTTAGAAGGTTGGATTTGAGCGGAAGGAGTAAATAAGAATTTACAGAAGAAAAAAGGGAGTGAAATTCATTGTGTGCCAGAAGATGTAGAACTAAATAATTCTATCAAACAAACAATAAGATTTGGCTGCTGACAGTTACTGTACAAGAAAATAAAACACATTCTGTTATATATATTTATATATATTCTTATAGTTGTGGAGATGGAAAGAGAGAAGAGCCAAAAACATATCAGAACTGAACCTAAAAGCCAAATTCTGCTCTTGCTGCATTCAGCAGGTTCAGTCAATGCCCTGTTCCTTCGCACCTTGTAATTAAGCAGAAAGCACAGTGAGTATAGATGAGGAGTGCTTGCCTTCAGTCTCTGACCTTGTTGCTTTTGAGTCTGTCTTCAATGTAAATGCATTGAGTCCTCTTTCATGTTCAAAAATAAAACAGGAAAATGATATAAAAGACCTTATTAAAAGTGACAAAAGGCTAACGTAAGCATTTGGAATGACTTCTGTGGTGTTCTGCCTACCTCTGATACAAACAGCCTCATAAAAGGATGCCTAATATACTACAGGGTATTTATAATCAAACAGTTCACTCTAAAGTTTACTTTTTCTTTAATGTTACTGTGACAGACATCACAAAATATTCAGACTTTGCTGATGGAGAAAGTCTGCAGCTCTTTTTTTTTTTTTAAGCAAAATAGGATAAATCTGAGGCTTGTTTGTTTATTGTTGTATGTAGTATGGTCAAAGTTTCAAACTGGATTGTGTTGGTAATGCTTTAAGCACCATATCATCTGTTTGGTGGACTATGTGAAAAGAGTTAATAACATGAAATATAAAAAATAGTCCAGTTCAGACTATCAGTAAGTTGCACTAACATCTCTGGCAGTGTAAGAGTAGTGTTTATACAATGCAAGGGGGAGTTTGGTGTTTCGGTTCTTCTCCCCACTTACTGCTGAAGTTGCTGTTGCAGTGGCTGGAATTTACAAATAGAGTATTGCTCATACTGCCTCTATCTTCTCTTTGAAAACCAAGGCAGATTATCTTGTAAAGATGCCTAAACCATGGCAAATGATTAGAGGGAACCAGAAAAGACAACTTCTCTACAGTCTTTGTACTGTTTCTCATTTTGTTTCTTCTGTAGGGCTTTAGTCTATCACGTTCTCTAAGAGCTTTGCATGAGTTAAGAAACTCACAGGATGAGGGTTGTGGCCTCTCATCTCCCTGCAGCAGCAGCAGGGAAGCTGATGAGAGGTGCCCTGTGTGGGAGCTGCTCTATTGCACAACCGTTTGCTCTTATCAACTGTGCCATTAGGCCTGCTTTTAATGTTAATTTTTAATGGCAAGGATCACTACAAATAGCCCTGTCTATCTTTTATCTTTCTTCAAAAAAATCCATGCTTTATTAATGTGCTCATCACTCTGTAATGCTGCTTTTCAGTGGTGGAAACCCCAAGCTGTCAGCAGGAGCACCTGTGAGTACAACTATTATAATAAACCATGGCAAGAACAGTGCATCTAACTTGGAATTGTTTCTATGCAGGTAAGAAGAGAAAAGAGGGAGAAAGAGGAGGGAGGAAGAAACAAACTTACAGCACCTCCCCAGCTCTCAGAGAACAAGCCTGTCTTCAGGTCTCTCAGCTCAGGAAGTGGAGCAGGAAATCTTGGTGATTGCAATATCAAGAGTAAGTCACTCTCTCAAGGCAGAGATGTCCTATGTACTCTTGGGCTAGTCGCTCTGTTAAACCTCTGTCTTGGGTCAAGTTCTGTTAACATATGTGGCTCATTGGTATAGCAATAAAATCCGTTCCTGGTTGATGAGGTTGCTATGGTAATAAGTGAGCGTGAAGCCAAATAAAATGCACACAAGTAACTCAACCAGTTACTTTCAACTTAGCCTGCACAAATAAGAGTCTGCAGAGGTTGTTGTGAAAAGGGAGGCATAGGACTCTGAAAGGTACTTTGAGTTTCACAGGGCAGTCCATCTTAAGCATATCTTCACAAACCATGGGGTAGTTTGGGCTTGAGGGTGAAAAGACTGCAGGCAATCAGTGAGGGGATCAGGGGGGAAGGCAATGAGAGCTGTATTTGTCCAATGGTGCAGGTCTAGAAGAGGATTGGGCGACTACTGTATAGCTTATGGGTTGGAAGAGTCCAGCTTTCCTGTTGGAAATTGCTTTTATATCAAGGTACTCAAAGCATCACTTGTAGCTGACACCGTCTGTTTTGAGCACTAAAGAGTGCAGGTAACGTGTGCCTGAACTTGATGCCTGTGTCCAGCCTGTTGTTGTAGGACTGGCAGCCTGGGCACGTGGGCTGCATAGCTATTCCCCTGGCAGGGGCTGAGAGGCTCCCTGACAAGCTGGCTGCAGGGAGCAGGACAGGTGAATTGCTCTGATAGCCTCTTCCCTGCTCTCTGCTTTCCCTGGGATGCTTCTTCCACTCCTTACCACACATGTGTATGTGGTTGCCTGGGGCTGCTTCCTGCTGGGAGATTCTTTGCAATTTGCCTGAATGATGAGAAGCATCTGATTCTTAACCTCATTGCCATGGTTCCTGCAGAAGGGTGGTAACTAAAATTACTTCAATTAATAGCTGTTAACTGGCTGTTTCTGGCATAGAAAAGTTAAAACTTTGATTTCTACAAATTCTGCAACATGTGGGAGATTCTAGCTGTTTAAGCCAGAAGGATGGAGATGGGTATGACAGGTTGAACTGAGAGGTGACTCTGCTTCCAACGAAGACCGATGTGCCTTGGCTGTCGTAAGGAAGCAGCTGAAAAAAAATCAGAGTATAAAAACATCTGAAGTCTTAATAACTCTAGGAAAGATGAGCAATGTGCAAAAGATTTATCCTCAGCAAGACAAATTCTGTCATACCTGCAGATGATAGTATCCTGGACTAAATTAATGAAATGGTGACATTCAGGGAAGGAACAGCTGACAGCTTTGTATGGATCGTCAAGTGTTGAAATGAATGATACTTTTTGGCAGACTAACTTGAAACAGGAATGAAAAAAAATAGTAGAATGACAGAGAGCCCACTCACAAGTTGTTTACTGAAATGAAGATACACTGAAGGTAATTACTTGTTTCCCAGAGGTATAGGTGATAGTATCTCCTACCAGAAATAATATTCAGTTATTTCAGTTGGAATGTAAAATGGGATAGAAAGGTTTCCTCTTTCTGAGGTCAGATGCTGGGTCTTTCACCTTCTCTCAGAACAGCAGGTGCATATGAATATATTACATACACAGCCATCAATCTGCAATGCCACTGGCAATTAGTAAGTGAGACAATGTCCAATATTATTTTCCCTTGCCAGCCAGATCTCACTGCACAGATGCTGATTAAAAGCCTGACTTTGCAGCAGTGAGATTAACATATTTCTGGAGATGATCCTCTCCTGGCTACAAAATCATCTTGAGACACTTGGAGGCACGGCAGCTTGCTCTTGACATTCTGCCTGTGCGTGAGCTGGAGTAATGTTGCAATTGTATTCAGTGCTAGCTACTCTGCACCTTCTTTGAATGCTGAAGAACACTCATTTTCTACACTCTCTCTTCCAGACTGTGATATGCTAGAAAGCAACCTGGCAGCTTTCAGCAGCTTTCACGGAGGTTTCCTCCATGCAATCTTTTCCTAACATCAGTTTGCGAATCAGACTCCTGTAAGCAGCCTCCTTCGTCTTGCCACAGGCTATTGAAAAGGAACCATCGCTCTGTGGAGGTTTTCTTCTGTTTAAAGACAAGGCTGCTTCTTACCTTTGCCAGTTCAAGTACTGAGTTTGTCTTTTCCTCCTCTTTCAGGAAAGTGGGGTGATTCACAAAATCTTCAGAAAGATAGCATTATACACAGTTTATATTACAAACAGGGGTTAAAAGGTCAGATGAATGAGCATGAAGGAGATTTCTCCTGTGTCCTTTGGAGGAGAAGCACAGAGATTGGGAATGGTATCTATGCACAGTAGGTGTCTGCCTTGACTACCTGACAATACATGGTCATTGCAAAGGTGAGTCCGAGAATCTAAGAGAAAAAACAAACAACCATTTTTCAGTAAGTCAAAAGAAAACTATTTATTGAAAAAAAGAAAAAGTATGCTTACACTGTTTTTGTTTGTTCCCATTCACACACAAGAAGACACATCACATACTGCTTTCCCACTGACCCATGTCCTTGTTCTGTTCCTGGTTTCTGTCTGCCTTTTATCTTTATCTGTACTGCTCTTTTATAGAATGAACAATGAGAGCACAGGAGAGTTGATTTCTCCATGAAAAGCAGCCACAAGATACTGGGAAGAGGTATATTGAAAAGAAATACTCAGATGCATTTTGCTAAAAAAAAAAATACTTTATAGTAGCAACCCCCTCAACTTGTAGAGCTGTGGTTATCTCTATAACTATTGCTTTGAACAACTATTATTTCCATCCTTAGACCAAATCTTTATTTTTCCAAGCACGTGTGTGCAGTGATCACTGCAGGAGGGATCACTGGTGACTGTCCATGCATTAATCGTAATCGTCAATGCCACACCAACAAGGCAGGTGTCTCACTGCTCAGTCTTTTCACAAGAGGCTGTGGGCAGGGAAGGATCCTTCTGCCAGCCCAACTACTGACCTGCCACGTTGCCCTTGGCAGGGGGAGCGTGCTACTTGCCTTCCTTTGGGAGTATATTTACATTAATATACTGGTTTATTTTCCTATTCCTTAGCAACACAAATGTAATAATTTTCAGCAAGATAGGGTTTGCCAGATAGAATTCATACAAAAAAATGCCTGTTTGAAGAACTTGACCACATAAAATTCACTATCTACACAAATGGCAGTTCCCAGGAAGAGGACATGAGTAATAGCATACTACTATTTTATAAGCAAAAATGAAAAAGGGTCAGGTTAAACAGATACAATTCCTTCACTTACCTTTCCTTCAGAGTGAAATAAGACTGTTTGGCTTTAGTTTGCTGTTTTACGTAAGCAAACATATTTGGAAGCAGTTCCTAGAACCATTAATTCCTAACAAAGCTCTTCAAAGTCAGAGGCATAACAAAACCCTGGCAACTGAGTGTATTTTACAATCTTTAGCATGCATGACAAAAAAAAAAATCTTCTGCCACATGTGCTGTATGTCCTTCAAGTTATGTCACTGTATGATTCTAACCATAATATCATTACCCTGAAAAACAAAAGCTGTTGTATTGCTGGGGCCAGATCAGCACCCTAACAGCAGCAAAGGAGGGAGCCCAATTCGAGGTGGCAGCAGATCAAGTGTTTCATCATCAATTAGAATCAGTCACGTAGTGCAGCTGAAGACAGACTCTGGCAAAAGTCTCTTGTGTTCTGAGGCATTTTCTGTGTTTCATAGCAATTTACTAGAAATATTAATTCACATTTTCAAAGTGTCTGAAATATTTTCTCCCAGGGAAGCGAGTAATTTCTGTTTGTCACAGGGCTATCATTTGCTCTTAAAAACCCTGAATAGAAAATCACAGTCTACAGGAAGACCTCCGGCATGGTCTGCTGGGCTTAAAATGTATCTTTTAAAGACTCCCTGAGTGCTGCATGGATGCTCCTTTAAAACACAATAACAGATTAATTTATACTGTCTCCCTACCATACAATTTGCGCTTATCCATTTCCTAAGCGTTATCTGCTTAGTATACTGGAAAACAAAAACTCTACTGAATTTGGGCCCACAAAGAATCAGGCATTTGCATTAATAAGTTGCAGGCAATATGTAATTTAGGAGACAGTAAGACATATGCTCTTCTGCCTAATCTGCAAGAGTATGAGCTGATTTATGGTCCGAGGCTCCCTCTTGCTTAGTAGTGGCTACTTAAAAACAGAGGTTCCTTTGGAGCCCTAAAGCGTTACTTATCTTAGCAAAGCCACTCTTTCTGTTTGCACACTCAGTGTGAGAGGTGGAACAGGAAACTAAAGCTCTGTCTTCAGTGTTCAGGTGTGGGACTTCAGACCATAAAAAGAGGGCAGAGTATAAGTGAATCAGACTGAATTCAGCACAGGTTTCACCTGTGTATCTTAAGCAGAGGTTCATGCCCTTGTGACTATACTAGGGATAGAATTGTGAATCATTCCTAATGCCAGTGCTAGTATCACTGCTAACTCTTCCAGTTGCTTCCTGCATCCTGATCCTTTCAGCGTTACCTGAATTAAAGCCATCCCAACCCAAACTCAGTACCAACACTCGCCTGACTAAACAATAAAACCCAACAGGAACAATAGTTGGATTAAAGGTATGTCTATGTAATAGTGAGAGACAAGATACTGTACCAACCCTGACTCTGCCTGCAATGACAGATGAAAATCTGCCAGGCAATTCTAAGCCAGTTTTGTGGATATAATTCTACTTAATGCATAAAAGATTTGGGGATTTAAGGATTTTGAAATGTTTGAAATGTTTTACTGCTCTGTTAGAAAATGAAGAAAAGGTAACAATATCCAAACTTTACCCTGCAAATGAGGATATGATTGAAACTTTATACTACCTTTACATTATCTAGAAGTTAGATATTAACCTAAACTATCATTCTTCTCTGGAAAATTATAGGACAAATACAGGTCTGATAGAAAACACATCAATGGAAAAATACAATATGGATAAATAAAGGTAAAGTGATCCTTAGATACCCCTTGCTAAAGTGCATACTCTTTGCAACATGTGATAAAACAGAAAGTTTGCACAGAACTGCTAGTTGTGTATTCTGTGCACAGTCTTTTTAAAAGAATGAAAATATAAAGCTTTGTTAAATCTCTGAGATTTTTTCAAGCAAAATTTGAAATTATTAGAACAGGCCTAGAGAATGTCTGGATCTACTATTGCTCATTTAGCTGCCATCACTTAGGAATTGAAATCAATATTAGAGTGTACCTGCACCAGAGCTGTGCACAATCCAAAGATTCCCACTGCTAGTAAGTTCTCCTGGAGCCATATTTTCACTGTTTCATAGCAAGGCTGGGGAAAAAAAAAAAGGAGGGCAGGGCAGGGAAGAGTATTTATTATCCATAAACACGAAGCTCTAATTCCCTAAGAATACAAAGACCAAAAAGAGCCACGTCATTAGGCTGCTAGGTAGCTTGAATCAACATTTCAATCTGGGCTAGTCCTGGGCTTTGCAATATTAATTGTAATGACACAGAAAAAGTGCCCCTCCTGGACCAGTATTTAAAAATAAGCAAGCAATGGATTTGGGTGTCTTTACCCTCTAAGAGCCAACTAGGAGCACTTCAGAATTTCAAAGTGAATCTTTTTTCCATGTTTCAGGAAAAAAAACCCAATTGTTATCACTATGTAACATAGCAGCCCAACATAGCAGTGAACATAGAGCTGTTCACTGGTAATGCTTTTTAAAGTATTTTTAAATAAAAAGATGTTAAGGCCCTCCCCAGAAGATCTGGTTTTAGCCTGGTTAACCTGCACTGATCATTTGAGTACCCAAGTTAAAATGAGAAACAAAAATTTTCAGTGCTTAAATTAAAAATCTGTTTTGTAGCTACTCTAGAGATACAAGGGAGCGAGGCTTGGTTGGAGCTCAGCCGCTGCAAATACCAATCCATGCATATGAAGCCTCATTAGAAAGTGGCCAAGAGAGCGTGCAGAGTGTCTTCCTGCACAAACCGCAAGAATCAGCAAAACACCATTAATTCCACTTCACTAGCTGGCCTTGCCCCTACTTCCCTCCTGGGTAATTACAGTACCTGTAATTAGCACAAAGAATTGCTGAGCTTATTTCAGACAGGAATAGAGACTCTATCTGCTCTGGAATGCTCCTGCTGAGACCATGGTGAGGAAATTACCCCATCAAGTTTTGAATTTGATTACAGGGATGTACAAAGACTCATTCCAAAAAAAAAATGCTGGGCTTGAATAGGGATTGCTCAGGGAGTTCAGTGGGACAAACACACCGTTGTACTGCGCAGCCAAAGTCCCCAGGCTGGGGCTTCCAGGGCACCCCAGCCTAATGCAGCCCCTAAGTCTAGTGATTGCCTGAGCTGTCACCCACACCTGCTGTTAATGGATAGTGATACAGGGTTCCTTTATCCCTATCTGGCACAGCAGGTAGCACATAAACAGGACAGCTCTGTCATTTCCTAGCTAGACTGTGCTACAGGTGAATGCTTCAAAGTACTTGTCTGCAATGTAAAACAACAGTTTAGAAATTAGGCCCAAAGTTGGAAATTAGGGCTCAGCATCAGCCTACTGAAACTGTCTGATTAGTGATGACACAGGTTATGACACAACACATCTGTATAGCCCTGTCACCTGCAGGTGATACCTACAGCTGACTAGCTGTGCTTTGCCTGTGTTGCAGGGTTGCAAGCAGACAGCTCAGCTACTGCTGGAGCTACTCACCGCTTTCCACCAGGTCCCTGGGGAGTGAAGCCCGCAGTTCTCACTGAACTCCAAGCAGCAGGAGTCTGGCACCCGGGTTGTGTTGTACACTTCAAACCAGTCAGTATAGTTGGAGACTCCGCAGCATCTGAACTGGAAAAAGAAGAACCAAGCAACACTGTAAGTATGGGCTGACACTAATTTCTGCTCATTCAGAGGAAGTGTCCTGGTGGACACAATTTGTTGCATTCTCATTACACCAGCTGGGATGTGAGATTTTTAAGGGAATCCACTATCTTAGCTTTATACAGCTAGACTCTTCTTCCCACTTGCTTTACCTCTTGTAGAATAGGTTTTTTTTATTATTTTTTTATTTATTTTTTAGTATGGTCTTGTACAATAGTTAATGTTGAGAGAATGAAGAAGCAGAGGCACCCATTTGTAGCAGCAGGATACTGTAGGGGCTGAAACACCAACCAGGAGTTGAGGTGATAAGAGTCAATCTAACTCTTAAGTTATTCAGTAAAGATTTATTCCCTCCGCTCTTAGAAAAAGGTCCTTAATGTTATCATCGATGCTCTTAAATAGTGGTGCTGTGTTATGTACCCAGTGAAACAATGTCCACTGCTGTGTTAGTGCTGAATTAGGTTTGTATTTAGGTAGCAGGATGAAAGGCATGGGAGATGCTCGCAGAGCCATTTCCCATACTGTTGCTTGCATCTTCCTTCTTGGGGAACTGGGTGTATTATCATACTAGGCCATTCCTGTGAGACAAAATATGTTAAGATTCAATAGCATGGAGTTATATACACCATCTGTTACTCCTCTGCTAACTCAGAAAGCATCGAACTTGGAGGTATTTTGAAGTGTTAGCACCACCGAATAAAACAAAACAGCCTACATGGAGTTACAAACATCAGGTTCTGTGTTGTGGCAGTACCTTGTACTTTTTGAGATCTGTGCCAGCAGTACCTCTTTAGCCTCAGAATGACGTGTCGAGGTCTTATTTTTTTTAGCCTGATGTTATATAGGCATGCACAGTATTTTTTCACATCCATACATAGAATGCTTGTCTTTTAAAGACTTGTAAAAACTCATAACCATGCAGAATTCATAATCATTGCCAGGACTAAGGGCTTACGTCAGATCCTGATGTTTACATACAGGCCTAAGGGAGAGTTTTCCCTAAATATAGTATTTTGGGGGGGTTATTTGCACGGAGAGCTGAGTGCTCAGGCCTTAAGAGTATTCACTGGAGAAGATCAGCCATGCCAGCTAAGGCCAATAGAGGGCAGAGGTGTCACACACTGCCCTGCATCTCCTCTCTGCTGCTGCAAGCACTCACAGCGTATAGGCAGATAGAGACATTTCAGTGCTCACAGCACAGTGTTTTTCTTCTGCCAAGCAGAAGTCAGAAGCCTTTCCTGGAGCAGCATATATATTCCCCTGAGGGCCTGCTCACAATCCTCTCGTTTGGTCTGTGGCAGAAATCAATCCACAGCTTGCAAACGTTTGATTTGGGAGTCTACAGGCAACATTTTCATCAAAATGACTTGCAAGGAAAAAAAGTTTGTGACTTTGTTACTTTTGTTTCCTTATGGTTCTGCATGCAGAACAGGGATTTTATGAGTAGTAGGTCCCAAAGCATATGGGAACTATAAGGAACATGCCAGCCATTTGAGGTGAGAGGGTTTATCTAGAAATTTTAACCAGAAGGTCTTGCAGGCTACTGTCACTACTTGATCAGAGTCAGAAGACATCTTTCTTGATAAGAGTAAGAACTGATGAACAGGTTGGAAATAGCAAGCCTTGGAAATGCTGTTCACCACCAACGTAGAGGGCAGCATATCAAGGGCTGAGACATCTGAGTGACATTCAGACCAGACATGAGTGGCACAAGTTTGTGCAGGTTGAGACTATCTCTCTCTCTCTCTCTCCTCCACACTATTGTATGGCTGAGCGTCAAGGATGTCTGACAGGCCACAGAGGATGAAGACAAAATCAGAGTTTGATTATTGAGAGATCACCAACAGTGTTGTGGACAGCTGCTGCAGTAGAGCCTGAGCAGCAGAAAGTAGCTGGGAATTGCTCTAGGACTGGGACTCCACAGACTGTAAGGAGAACGTTTCCAACAAGCCCAACAGTAGAACTAGGAGGGCATGTAGTTGCAAAGACAACCTGAAATGGGCTAAATTGGTCTGATCTTGGCCACGCATCTCCTGTCCACATGGTTTCTCACTGTACTGTACTAGTACAGAGGATTAAATGCTGATATTTGGGTGCTGCTGCTGGCTGGCAAGGCAGAGCTAGTGATGGGAGTTAGAGCTGAGAAGCTCAAGTGTGGAAAAGAATGAAACAGTGTGAGATTCTGGGACAGGAGGAAAGGGAACAGAAATGAGAACACAGGAGAAGAGATGAAGAAAAAGACAATGATAGTCAGCCTCCAGTGAAGACCAGGTCAAGCAGACAGCAGCTCTAGAGGCACTGACCCATAATAGAAACTCAAACATAGAGGCAGGAACCAGGGAATAGACAGCAGTGAGCTTGAATGGGTCCCCACTACAGCATCAGCAAAGGTGCCTAGTTGAGAGCCAAAAAGATAAGCTGAGAGTTAAGTAAATTCAGGGACTTTAGCATGGAAGCCCCAATAGAGAACAGTAAATATGGGGGCTGATTTGGGATCATCTGCTAAGCTCCTGTGTATGTGAAGCTGAACAACCAAAAATAGCCAGTTATTTCAGAGAGATGACAGGCTACTAGAAGAAGAAGGGAGGATATTAACGACAAAGGGGGAGCCAAGAGAACTTCCTTGAGAGATTTGAGAGGAACATTCTCCCTCTCTCTTTCTCTCTCTTTTTTTTTATTTTTTTATTTTTTTTATTTTTTTATTTTAAGTTACAGAGTTTCTGAGCAAGAACAGTTGGGAGAAAGTCCTGTACTTGGAGGATGGAAAAAGCACAGATCACATGGAAGAAAATATCCAAAATGAGCAGCTTGTTGGAGACAGTTACTACTTCTGACCTTCTGTTCTTCTACAAAGGCTGATGTTTTGCCATGGCCAGAAAGCAAAGCTGCCTGATCAGCATAAAGCAGTTGTGGAGATGATCCTTGGAAGGTAAGCTACAGCCACATGCACTGCCTGGGGCACATTTGCAGTCCTGTATTGCTCAGTTCACTACTTAGTAATTAAATTAGACAATTCTGTCCCTATTTTCAATGATCAATAAGATGTTTTCAGAAACAATTACAGAAACTCCCACTCACTAAACGGGGATAGTTTCAGAAGATGTCGGATACTGTGTTTTGAATAGCAATACCTTGAAGCCGCCTTAACTTGGACACCCCACAGCACCCGATCCTAGGGCTTGCAGCAGTAAAGGATGTGTGGTAGGAAGGCATGTCAGTGCTTATGCAATAGGGTAACAGTTGGACAGTAGTTCTGGGGGTACTGATCGAAGTTGGGGAAACATTGCTCAAACAAGCAAAAAAATGTTAAAGCAATATGTATCCAAGACACTCCACATTTCTAGGAATGCTTAAGATGCCCTCCTGTTTGCCTCACTTGTCTTGTGTGAGAGGCTCTGCCTCCTGAAATGCCAAAACATTTGCTCCTTTGCTAAGGAGGCATCAGTGGCTGCCACGTACCGATTGCCGAAGGGGCTGCTGGGGAGTTTGGGGGCTGCCAGGGCTGCTCAGCACCACGGTGCAGCCAGAGGTGCCAGGCTGAGGAGCACTTTCCAGCTAGGCCGCGTCGCATGGCGCGCAGGGCTCTGGGCTGCACTTACAAATGCAATGCTGCTCCCAGGGAGCTTTAGTTTCGTGTCAGTGAGGAATTGCAGCTCTGGCCTGGCGTAGCAACTGCTCAAAATTAATGCTAAATAAAATGTTTCTTTCTTACTGCAGTAGCAGCATGCAAAAGAAGATTTAAAACATTCTGTATTTTACTGGATATTCTAGTAGCCAGTTCTAAAGAACTAGTATTAAAGAATAAGTGGATCATAGTTTCTTCCCTAAATTCTTGGGGGGGAGGGGGAACAAACAAACAAACAAAAAAACTAGCAAGGCTGCAAAAGGGCTTATGAATAAAAATTAACCCGCTCCTCCCCACCCCCATAAACTTACTCCCTCTCTCAGGATATTAGCAGTTAGTTTTTTTTCTGTTATCAAAACTATGAGGGAGACTTAGGATCGTGGTGCTTTGTGTATGTCTTTTTCCTCTATCATTGTGAAAAGTAGTGAATAAGTTTTCATTTAAAAATTATTCATTTAATGGATGGTTTGGATTACTGTTGAAGTAATCCAAAAGTGTATTTTAATCTAACATCAAATCAATGACGGCATGGGGGGAAATTGCATCAAGTTGCTCTCAGTTACAGTGGCCTAAGCAGACATGAAAGGCATTAAAGAGCAGTGAAAGGGAGTCGAATCTGCTCACTTTAGAAAAGCTAATGCTTTTTCTACAGCCCTCTCGTATTACTGACCGATTAGTTAAAAGGATCCCAATGTTAGTGATGAAGCAACATTTTAAAAATTAATGCCCATTTCTCATTTCCTAGTGGTTTCCACTTGTGACTAACAGAGCCTGGTTGTTATGGACTGAAATGCTGCTCAGGTGCTACTTACAGCCTGAAGTATTGGAATTTTAGTCAGGTTTAAAATTACTTTGTATGCTTTTGAGGTGCCCGCTCAAAATGTGCGAAGGCACCTGCTTGCGTGTCTGGTCCTTTTAAGGTTTGAAGCTCCCTTCAGAAAGGCAATGAGTTTGGTAAATTGAAGATGTTAATAAAAATAAAATAGGATATTCCACTTTGAAACACCATCCTGACCTAGAGGCTTCCGCCAGAGAAGTTTAATGCTTTTCCTGTAACATGGTGTGTGTGTGCAGCTGAACCCAGCTCCATTACTGGGGGGGTCTGAAAATGAACGAAAGTAGTCATGAACTAAAAGTAAAACTTCATCCCTAAAGCCAGGGCTGACAGACCTGCTGATTCTGTGTTCCCAGGGATGAACTGTAGAGTGATGTTCCCCTTTCTCGAGGTACAAGGCTGAAAGAAGTAAGCTTCCCCAAGAGAGGGGGCAGTATCCACGCCGCCACTTTAAACTCCTCTGTAATTTGTGATTAAGCAGTCTCACATAAGTGAAATGCCACCTGCTAAATGTGCTTCTGTTTCTGAAAAAAATCTGCTTTTTTTTTGTTATTGTTTTTTTGCCTCCCCCATTCCCACCAGCCCTCTATAAAAATCAAAGCCCTTTTTCTGGTAGTTGCTGAACACCAGCCTATTTAGTAAACCCGGGATGGGGCTGGTCTTTGGCAAGAAGAACAGACACCTATGCCAGAGCTGAGCTCCCTGGTGTCGGCACCTCATGCTTTAATCAGTGCCATCCTTCTGCTCAAGCTGAGTGATGGTTGTGCAAAGAAAAGAAGGGCGAATGCAGAGGGGATAAGGGAGGAGGAGGACTCGTTAACATGGCTGCCGCTGTCATGTTTTGCTTTGTCTCCCCTCGTCCTGGCTGCTCTTTTCCATCCATGTGTAGACATGGCTCATTGCTCAACCAATGACTGATGTCTACTGGCACCATTAAAAATGAAAATATATATATATATATATCAGTACCAAGATATTTATATGCCAACATGATTAGCTCTAATGGAGGGTGTTTTTTGCCAGTAGTCTCCTAGGAGCCAGTCTGAAAACAGCTGGGCTGAGACCTTCCTTTCTGGAAGTCCCTTGTATGCTCCTAATCCCCCAATTAGTGATTACACTGTACTGTTTAGGGATGTAAGGGGTAATGATTATTACTGAAGACAAAAAAATAATACTTGGCATTTACACAGTGCTATTCATCTGCAAAGTGCTTTACATAATTAACCATGCTGGGATTGCTTTCACTGCACCACTGCAATAGGCTAGTGCTGAATAGTTTTGAGAGATACATGTGAAAACCAATTATGCAGAGCAGCAGAAATGGATCTGCGGGAGCTCTCTGCTGGTCCCCTCATGTGCCCAGTGCTGGGACCATGCAGACTTCAACACTGTAGCACTGTCAAGACCAGTGCCTGGTAATTTCACAGTAGTTATGCTAGAAAGAATGATTTGATGTGAGTGTATGTGACTTGTAGGGTAACTTTTCCCAGTTATCTTTTGCAGTTCTGAGAACTAGCTGAATTTAGTTTCACCTTAAGTTTTTTAAGGCACTCAAATTGTAACAGGTCTGAAGGTCAGGGTAACCACTGTTATAGTCTAGCATGATTTGTTGCACTACACAAGCCACAGAACATCCAGTCCTGCCTCAAGACCAAACTTGTGGCTGAGCAAGATAGTTTCCTTTAGACAAACGTTATCTTGACATGGGTGAGAGAATGTGCCATCCTTCTGCCTTTCACCATCCAATATGTGTATCTTAAATTTCTAGCTTTTGGATCACATTGCGCTTCCTTTCCAAAAATTACAGAGCTCTCTACTTTCAAAAACCTTTTTCCTCTTTGTCCTCTTTTTATGGGTTATAATCACATCACTAATTTTAAATTTCTCACTAAAAGTAAATTTCAGAATTCTAGTATTCTTGTACATTGTTTCTGAATCAGGTCTAATTTGGGAACTTCTTGGAAAAAAATATCGATAGATGAACTAGAAATGCCACCATAGACACCTGTTTTCCAGGAAGAAAAGCAAAAGCATGAGTTTTACGTCCCACAAGTCCACCAAATAATGCTTTCCCTTCTATCTTTGACATACCTTTTTAGTACTTCTTGAGATGTTACTGAAGCCTGATTAATATTTACTGCAAACATCTTAACAATAAAAAATTCTATTATATTTTGACTAAGCAAAGTTAATTGATTTTGGGGAAGTATAACTTACAATTTTTTAAAACAAGTAGTGATATTAAAAATTAATCTACATTTCACATGGTGCACTCTTTGGCTAGAACCTCTGAATACATTTCTCTTATAAGCAATTAATAATAGCTTCTCATGTTTCATCATAGTATTGAGAAGAGAAAATACTAAAAAAAAAAAAAAAAGACTGCTAAATACCGTGGCCTTTTAAAAGTAGGAGCAGGCACCATCCACGTACCCTTGTTCCAGCAATGGGATGGGAATGGAGAGCTGCTTAGCATGTTGGCAGGACCTGAGCCACCTAAGTCTCTCGCACACGGTGCTGTCACTGCCAACCTGCTGAGCTTGGTACAGACAGCTCGCACAGCTCCGGAGATGCACCAGGGGCTTGGCAAGTCTCGTCTAGCCTGGATTCTGCTAGTGATCCTGAATTTTTAATTTCCTAGCGCCTTCCTTAGCAGCCTGCCTATCTGTATTGCACAGCAGAGCAGCTGTGAATCTCAAACGCTCCCAAGCTGAAAGCTGCATAATTCAGACTTCTGCCCAAGTGACAGTAGAGGAAGGAAAAGGTAGATGAGCAAGTTTCTCATACCAAAATGTGGTAGGTGGCCCATTCCTCAGCCTGAACACCTCACAAAGACTTAGAAGCATTGGGGTAGGTATCTTCTTTGGCCAATTTAAGACAATGGAGACAAGAGCCCTGCAAGTCCGTATCATGCTGATGCCTCTAGAGGAGATTCTCCAAGAAAGCTACCCAAGTTTCTGAATGAGGCAAGGACAGTAATGGGACTTCTTCCTAAAGCTGAAGAAAATTTGAAGTGACACTGCACCTCATTCAAAAAGAAGAGGAAATCGAACTAGAAAGCCTACATCTAGGAGAAATGACTGATCTGATTAGAAAGGAGAAGGCTGAAAACAACAAAGCTGGACTGCGACGGATGGCGTTTCCTCAGTGAGCCGGCTGAGGACAAAGGAGGAAGGCAGCTGTCGAGCCCAGTGTAGCCTGTTCTTGAGGCAAATGCTAGCAGAGCATTATCAGAGACATTGTAGTGGTGACAAAACAAGCAAAAAGCAATCCCAGCCCATCTGTGATGGAGGACAACAGGCTTCTGCTGGGAAAAATGTGCTGACAGTAGGAGAAGGTTGCAAACCAACAGCAGCCATGAAAGGAGACAGAAGTGAAAAGGGTTTGAAGTGGCTCCCTGTTATTACACTATTGCTATTCATTCCAGGGTAATCTGTCGTGTTCCCTTTGACTTTAAAGGGAAGGTAGCTGCTTTTTTCCTCTCTGACCATGTCCTGCATTTTCCACAAGACACAGAATTAATTGATCTTCAGGAGTCAACATGATGTAAGTATTGAATAGAAATCATCCTGAGCAAAGGAGAAGCCAAACAACAAGAACAAAATTGCTCCTTGTCACAAGAAGCTGCTGCTTTACTTGCCAATGTGCTGACTGAGGAGGGGGATAAGGTTGATTTGGGATATGGGAATTTAATTAGATTTCCCCCAGAATATACTGTTACAGAAGCCAGTGGATAAAGAGAAGAAAGAAATTCAGACTTACATCTGTTTGTATGATGCTCCATGCATTAGTTAGGCCAATATTTCCATCTGTCCCGTATAAATGAAGCCCTTTCTTCAGGTCCCGCTGAGCGTACTTGTCAATCTGGAATCAATGACAGGAGAAACTGCATTGCAAATAACCACAAACCAACCGAAGTTTGCCGAGTGCCACATTTCAGAGTCAAAGTATAAGGAGTAGGGGCAATGGACAAAAATTCCTATGCAGGCATGAATAAAAAGTTAACTGCACATTCTCCATTGGAGTTGGTATCTGAGACAGGCATCTGCAGGCTGCTGAGAAGGAGGAGTTACCATTGTTAGTGTTCATGTTTTCCATTACAGACATCTAGAAAAACCCTTTGGCCATTTGGTAGCCATTTGACTAGCAAATACTGGATTCAGTTTAATCATTCATTTTTGCAAATGAGACCTAAAACTGAAAATATTAATTTAGCCATAACACTTCCTTTCAGTGTCATAGCTTTCTACTGTGAACAAGCTGAGCTTCTTTTAGGCCCTTTCTGTGGGGTCAACAGCAGTACTCACATCATAGCGATGTTCTGAGTCCTGCTCGTTATATTGGCCAGGGCTCCCAACTCCTGAGAGTGGGACAGATAGGACGAGTAGGACTGAAGCAGCAGGGAGAGACCTATGTAATATTCTGCACAGACAGGATGTAAGGACTTAACTGCTAAAGGAGGCTGCTCTTAAGTAAATGCATTTCCATTGGCTTTATAACACTCCAGAGTTCTGATTATAGAGGTATATGCAACCGAAGCTGGTGCTTTGTAGCCGAGAGTCTCTCCGCTGGTCATGCAGGCTGTTATGGAACCAGCTGGCCCTCAACAGGTCACACGCAATCTCCCAATCTAACTATACTTGCACATTTCTACAGATTCAAGCAAACAACAAAATGGAAGTAAATAATAAATGGATATTTACAGCTTAACTCAATTTTCCTGTTACAAATGAAGAGTGTTGAGTTGCTCTGCTCAGACATGCCCACACAGCCGCCTGCACCAGGGGTGCTCAGTGCTAGTGCTCTGATCTGCAGAGCACACGCGTCCCCGCTGCCTTGCAGCGCTTTGCGGTGCCTGACTGGCTTGAACAGCAGGTGCTGCATTCCCACCTGTAATTACCACGTAAGCTGCTTTTGCTTTTATACAGAGATTATACATGCTTAACTGGTAATTTGAGGAGAAAAAACAAAGCTGAGACCTACCATTAAATTTGGGATTAGGTAAGAAAATTGCTGGCAATAACTGATAAATGCATAGGCATGGGGGTGATTCCTAGCATTGGCTTCAGAATTACAGAGTGGGGTTTCAACTTTGCCTTGGCCTTGGTTCCTGTGACAACTGGGCCAGCTGGCTTCTAGAGCAAACCCCACCGATATGAGCAGAAAGGCAGGGTGGTGTGGCCAGGCTGAGAGAGAGCTGAGATTTAGTCAGTGTGATACAGAGACAGTGAGGCAAATTAATTGCTGAAGAGGTAATTCTTAGTCAGAAAAAGAGCAGTGAGGATGACCAGTGTAATTGATGGCCAAGTTGTGAGATCTATCTGACTAGTAGACCTTTTGCTTTGAAGATGAAACAGGTCTATTTGGAATATTAGTTTATCACACCTCAGAAAAGTCAGAGAAAGGGGAAAAATAATAAAAAACAGGCTACACAGCCTACACTTGGTACTCTCACTGATCAGGTACGGGGGGGAAGCCAAATGACACCCTGTGTTATTCTGCAAAGGGCAAAGGTTGCCTTGCTTTAGTCGAGTTTTGCTCTGCAAACTGTTTGATGCTGTGACTCAGCATCACAGCAGTCCCTTTCACCAGGACTCACCTGGCACTCAAGGTGAGATATGTTCCCTGGCCACCCTGTCACAAAGTCAGGTCCTCAACACCAGCTCCTGCACGTTGTCTGACCTGTTGTGTGTGTTGGCTTAAAAATTAAGCGCCTGTTTGAATCTCACTTAGGAGAGGCTTTACACTTTTTATAAAGCCGCATTGTGCATGTGTGTCTCTTCTTTCCTTAGCTCTGGTTGCAAGATGGAAAGAGGCAGACGTACGCAGGACATGAAACACAACCTTTGAGTTCTTTTTATTTCATGACCACCAGCTAATAGAGCTATCTGGAAATCTCACAGTTTTATACATGCACACATAAATGTGTATAAATGCATATATATATGTATATAAAACCTTATACACACATGTACATGCATTTATAGAATTTTTGAGTGATTGTAACTGTAGTGTTTTACAGAGTTTTCCTTTATTATTGCTTCTAACTGGTCTCCTGACTGAATGTGCTATAAATGCACTGAAAAGTGTTATTCTCTGAAGAGTCATTGATGTTAAATCTTTTTTGCCCAGAGCTACTCCTTATAGCATTTAGATGCTCTCCATTTGCTTACGCTAGTGTCAAAGGGGTTCAGCATTACTTCAGTTATTTAAGTTCTGGCTGCAGGATGAATCCTGCCTGCCTTCCTCTCTCCACAAGCCCTGTGTACATGGTGTGGATCCATAAATGATGTCTCAGTTTTGACCTACACAAGTTCTTACAGAGCTTGATATACCTACAAGATGCAGAAAAAAAACCCACCAAGCCAAATTTAAAGAAGACAATGATGAACTTGGTATGGTGAGAAAACAGATAAACTAATCACTCACCCTGGCCCCAGAATCCCAGAAGTTTGTGTGTGCAGGAGGGCTGCGACTGTGGCTTTCAGCACCAGGAGGAAGGAGAAGCAGGCACCAGGCTTTGCTCTCCTGCCACTTGCATCTGAGATAACACTATAAAATCCTACACTAGCTGTATCTGTGCCTCCTCGATTTCTAGCCAGCTACGTAGGGTCTTTTCAATTAACTCATTGCCTTCATTAATTAATCAGGCTCGAGGTAAAAGAAGCCCTTCACTTCCCTGAGCATGCAGGAGATGTTAAACGCTGCTTCTCTCTGTGGGCTCTGTGGAGGGCAGTGTCTCCATGCAGCCCAAGCACATGAGCCTCTGCTTGAGCGACCTGCCTGCAAGGTCGCACGGGATCTTTGCTCCCCAGCTGAAGCGCTGCTGGCAGCTCTCCACACGTGAATCCTCCTGGCTTTGAGGAGCAGGTAAAACACAACCTCTGTGCATGGAGCAGGCCTGGCAAATGCTCCTCTGGGCCATTCTGTTCCTGCTAATCTAGATTTGGTTTCTTCCTCAAAATATTTCATAGTAGCATGGATTTTTTAAATGCATCTTTATTCTAATTGAATTTTATCTTTGATTTAAATGAAAACACCCCCAACTGTCTCATTCTCTACCTTCCCTTTCATTTTTCAGAAATCATCTTTCTGAAAATGAGAAGCTGTAACACAGTGATTCATCAAGGCTGTTAAAAAATGCTCCCACCCGGCATCCACCAATCTGTCAGCTTGTTTGTCCCTACGCTCCCAGGCCCCAGCCAGGCAAAATGTCTATCACAAACCAGGGGCTGCAAGTACTATATTAAATATTCTGCCCATGAATCTACTCTGTTCCCCCATACACAAGCCATTTTTTTTCATAAAGCACAACTATCTCATGAGGGACCACAACGAAGCATAATAAAAACTCCCAGTAGGCAAACCATTACTCGAAATGAGACGCTTATTTTTAGTTATGTGCAATGCCAGAGATTTCCTTGAAAGAAAGATTTTCTGGAAGGTTGATCAGTAAGAATTTTCTATCAGTCTGGACCCAAAAAAGGGGAAAAAAAAATCCCTTTCTCCTTGGTTTACATCAGATAACAGATCAGAGAAATAAATTTATTCCTGGCACCAGGTCTGTGTGAATTCTGGTGCCTTATGGCTTCAGCTAGATAGGAGCCATATTCATGTTTATAGACCTAATCAGATTTTAGTGATGCTTCTGCTAGCATAAGGTGAAGCTGTCCTGTTGCTTAGTGTGGAAAGTCATTGCCAAGAGAACATTACTACCACTTTATCTAA
>NW_010580190.1:31797-51281 GCF_000705375.1 Tinamus guttatus
CTTGCCTGCCAGGAGAGATGAAATTTTACCAAAAAAAAAAAAAAAAGCTTGCTTTCTGTGCATGATCCCCAAGGAGCACGACAGTACGCTTGCTCGGCACAACTGAAATCTTTCTTAGACCATTTCTCTACAAATATAAAAAGTTCTGGTATAAAGAGGCCAGGGAATGACCCTTCAAAAAAGACTCCAGCTGGGCAGGGAGAGGTGTTGAGCTCTTTCTTACCAGCATCAGCAGCGTTACATGGCACGTCCAGGACGCCTTGCCCTGCTCAGCAAGATTCACCACGTCCTCTCCTTTGATAGGGAAGTGGGGAGAAGGCAGGACCAGAGCTCCACAAGCAACGCCTGGGGGAGCAGGAGGGAGAGCGCCCGGCTGTGCTGCACGCTGAGGCCACAGGCTGCACAGGGCCCGATAAGGCACCTTCCCTCTCGCCCCCTGCTTCAGTTTCCTGTTTGTAAACCTGGAATAACTTCATGCCTTCAAAGGCTTGGCCTAAAACTCCCACCACCATGTGGCAGAAGCACTTGAACACTGTCAGAGCCTGTACAGCATTTGGGACCAGCCCTGCCATTAGGGACCTCCCATCTGGCCGCAAGGGGTTAAAAAGGACAATGGTGGGAAGAGGGAGCTGGGAAAACTGCAAGAGCTTCTCCCACCACCCCTTCTGACAAGACTCTAATAGCTATAATGGGTTTACAACAAAATTGTAACAAGCAGGTCAAAAAGGCCTGCTTTATCAGAGGAGTTCTCTGGTCTGTGACTTGTGCTTACAATTAATTGCAGGTTCAGTCACTGCCTCCTGCTTGCAAGCACCTGCCTCTGCTCGAAGCCAGGGACCAAGGCGCTGACCACTCAGGCGCTCCCGAAGGGAACATCTTCCTTCTGCTAAAACACCAGGGAATCCCAGCACCATCGCATTTTGTTTTTAAATAGTGCTTACATGCTCTGCATGGCGCCAGCATCTGGAAGCAGTAAAACAAGCAGGTTTTGCAAAGGCTGCTCCCAGCTGCCCAGCACCGCAGTCCGGGGCTGCTTTGCTGTTTCCCTGCTTTTCCATACTACCTGCAGAGCCATCTGCACCATTACTCACAGGTAGGAGCCATCCCTGTCCCAGGAATAGACGTTGAGAGATCAAGCAGAACAGCACATCTGGATGACCAAGTAGAGGAGCCAAATTTTCAATCAAATAAATAGAAACTCATTCCACTCATCACTGGGGGGTGGGCAGAACTAATCCTGTAGTGCTACTGCTGCTGAGTCCTCTCTACAGGCCTGGGAGGTGGAGCTATTGCAAGCATGACAGGTCACTGAGTTAGTTACACACAACTCAAATATTTTCATTCAGGAGCAAATGCAATTATTTTCAGTAAACTTCACCCTATTTTATTCCAAATGAGTCCCTGAAAGTCCAAGTGAGTGGTGTTTTCTCGTTGCTCCATATAAAAGTCAATGTTTACATCATTGCTGGTAGCAGGAGGGACACTGCTGAGGGACCACTGCAATCTGCACAGCAACAGCTGAATAACTTGTGCAGGTCCCCAGGCTCGTTTAAATAAAAAGAAGAAGTGCCTCATAACTAGTTCAGAGATAAGGCCTCAAAATGTTAAGATGCTGCTCTGCACATTCTTGGCATGCACACAGACTTAATCCAGCAGCACAGCTGACTGCTTATTTAAGAGGACGTGAACATCCTAGATCAGTCCTAGACCCCAAAACAGCCAACACCACCAACAAAGACAGCTTGTTTCTTCCTACTGAACCTAGGAATATACATTTTGAACATTAACTCTTGGCTTGCAGCTTCTGATTTCTAGGCAGCTCTAAAGCTTCAGCAAACATGGGGCTGGGTAAAAGTAGGCAGGGCACAAATCCATACACAAAAGGCTGACACAGTAAATCAATTACTAGGACATTAACTCCATTCCTGGACGTTTTTCCATTTTGACTGACAAAAATCTGTCAGCATGTGGGAGGCATTTTTGAGTGTGTGAACACAAAAATGCTCCTGCTTCTTTGAGAAATGCAAGCCTTTACTAGCACAGCAGTAACGATTCGGCTTGTGGGGATCCCTCCTAAGGGACCTTTTGGTGTAAGCAAACTGGTATCCCCCTTTCCCAGACTATATATTCCACAGGCTGCTTTCCCCAGTAGTGCTCTGGAGTCTTGCTGCATCACCCTGGTGTCTCGCAGACCTTCTGACCCATCCTTGAAGCCCTGTTTCCTGCCTGTGCCGCCACCTCCTCACTCCAGTTGACTTTCCCAGATGTGGTCCCAACTCCCGCGCTCTGCCGCCAGTGCTGGACCCAAAATCCCTCCAAGTAAATAATGATTTCTCCTTGATCGCTAGTGTCTACAGGATCTCACCTATGCCAGGATGTCGAGACTTCTGCGAGTGCTGCCTCTGGGCCTACTCTGGCTTCATTTCTGTTCTCTCTCTCTGCTGTTACTGCACATGGGAGTCCCACAGGAGAGCAGGAATGCTCGTTCTCTCAAAACCCGCACCTATGGCGAGGCTAAGCCCAGGCTATCTGTATTCAGCATTTGTGAGAGACAATCACTTTCATTTGTCCTCAACAGTCACCAGTGCAACCTCGGATAAGCAAACGGGGAGGGATGCTAATTAATGTGATTCATGCTGTTGAGCCTTTGCTTGCCAGGAGACATGAAAGGTAGTTCTGTCCATCCCAAGTGCTAACAACCTGTTATCTCCATTTAGGCAGACCAAATAAAAAATCAGGGGAAAAAAAAAAAAAAAAAAGACAGCAAGGGACAGAGGCTTCGGGTTGTGCAGAGGCAACGCAAAGCAGGGAGATGAGCACCCTCCCCTGCAGAAACTGCTGAGGCTTTCGGCAGCGTGGGGGACACTGGGCACAGATTCCCTTTGCAGGTGCTGAGAGCTGGGAAAGGGCAGACCAGCAGTTCACTCGCAGAGAGGAAGGACTTGGCTGCTTGCCCTTTAAGCCATCCCATGGGATTAGCCTTCGTTTTAATTATTTATGGTACTCATTTACTTCATTTAAAGGTGAACGAAGGAGCTTTCCAAGCAAACCTACTGACATATGAGGCAAGGGGGGGGTTGGGAAAGGCAAACCCTTCATTCCTCCCCTCCTAACAAATGAGTCAGTCCCACAATCCATGTAAATGTGGACTAACTTCAAAGCCAAGTAACTGAAGATATTTTCTCTTAAATTTATGCCTTTGGTGGGAAAATGTAAGCTAAAACACAGTATTTGTCCATGAAAGCTCCCCGTAGCTAATCATCACAAGCGCCTAAACTGCCACCTCTTGGTTGTGTAATATTGTCAGCTCCACTCTCCGCTAGAACAACCACAGCAATAAATACAGCAAGTGGGAGAAAGGGCTGGGTAAATCATGCACTGGGAGGAAGAATTGTCTTGAGTCCTTAAAACAAGGGAAAATAATGGCTGCTGGTGAGTCACCTTCCTCTGTACTGGAACTAAAGACCAATTAAAAAAAATGGAGAAGAGCCCACTGAAGGATTACGATGTGCTGCTCTTTTTGGAGAAACCTCTCTGGAGAGCCAGGCATGCAGGGAGATCCTGGGGATCCTGGGGAAGGGGTTAGGATGAAACTGGGTCTTCCTACGTCCTGGAAAAGTTAATCCTTGGAGGAAAGCAAGATATGCCCACAGCCTGCCTTATTATTTTTTCTCTGAAATCAACTCATTTTACAGAAATAATGCTGAAAGGAGCATTAGCATTGTCCTTGGAGGGGAGGGAATCAGAGGCCTAGTGCGGAAGCCACGCGTCCTGCAGCCCCCGTCACGAGGCTGGAGGCTCGCGGGGCTGCTCTGCACACGCCGAGCAGGGCCGCTCGCAACAGCTGCCTCAAGAGGCGCTCAATACCTCTGCTGAACGCCCAAGCCGGCAAGTACTGTCTCCATGCCAAGATTTTCCTCCTGAAAGATGCGTTCATCCTGTCGAGTCTGGGTGCACATTTCCCCAAATCACAAGGTCAGGTCAGCTCAGGGCCAACTCCCTTGTGCTGGTGCAAACCTGCCCGGCTCCGCTGACACCAGGGGCACTGCTCACGTTTCTAGCGCCTTGGGAGGAGTGACGCGGTACATTGATGTCTTAAGCACGTTTCTGCTGGGGCGTAACGTGAGCCTGGGAGCCGGTCCCTCTGCGAGACGCCAGCTTGGACATCGCGGCAGTCTGACCTCCTCCAGCAGCTGGAATTACTTGTATTTTCTTTTTAATCATCATCAGTGGAGAGATTTCAAACTGGCCTGTAGAATGTCTTCAGACGCTAGTAGAAGACAAAAGCAACCCAACTGAGTAACTTATTAAATGCCTCCCTTGTTTTAGTGAAGCGAATAACCACAGCTCTTCACTATGCTTCCCTGAAAGCAGATTTTATCTTGAAGGGACTGATTTGGGACTCAGTTGCTGCAAAAGACTGAGGAGATTGCTTTCCATAATAACAGAAGACAAATAAGCAAACTGTGGTTGCACTTGCATGACACAAAGCACAAGTTCCCAGTGCCCTCTATAAACAGCAGCAGGAGCTGCGTGTCTCATGGGCAGTCATACAGACTGAGCGGGGCAGGGGACCAGCGTCTTCCCTCATACATTAAACACAGAAAAATGAGGGCTGCTGCTCCGGAGGAGGGAGATGAGCGCGTCGAGCCCCTGCGTGTGCTGCGCACGGGCACGCGGCAGCGGCCGGGGGAAGGGGCAGCCCTGACTGCTTGCATCGCCCCGTCAAGGGGACACGCAGCTGCAGCGAGTCGCCACCGCGGGGCAGTTTGGCCGCAGGGTTTGGGCAGCTCTTTGCAGTGCACCTGCCTTCACAATGTCCACAGATACCATGGAGTCTCTGGGTCACATTCAGACAGCGGGGAGGCTAAGGGGAGAGTGGTGATGTGGTACCATGACCCTCCTACAGCAAACACCTGCTACACAGAAAGAGGAAACACAGTGGCTAAAATGATACCGTACATTGGCATGGTTAAAAATACGTCTTTTGTTAACTGAATTTTAATGCTCAGAACATTGTCAACCTGGCTTTAGAGCCTGAAATCAGCTTAGTATTAAAAAACTCAGTCCTCATTAACAGTTCCCCCAGCCCTATTAAATAACCCCATTGCAAAGGCAGAGGAGTCACCATCTAGGAAGGAGCAAGGACATTTGCGGAGCTGTTCCCTCTCCGCCTGCCTCACAACAAGAGAACAAGGTCACATGGAAAGCACGGAGCGGGCTGTCCACACTGATCCAGCCTCAAACCACCGCTGGCCGCTCCACCATCTCTGTCAGAGGGCAATCACTTCAAATCAGGCTGAAGCACAAGCTGCACCTTAATCAGGCTCCTGGAAGGGCGCATCTCCACTGCACCACTTCACCTTCAGTTAATTGACTGCCAGTCACTTATAGGTGCTTGCCCCATTTGTAAAGGTTACTCTGCACAGACCTCAAGCATCTCTGATTTGTCTCTGAGACCAGACTAAAATAATCTCAGCTTGGCGGGATCGTGTAGGTAGTGTCCGGAGCTGCCCACAGACACGCACAAACCGCCTGGAGCCACCGGTCGCTCAGTGGCAGCACAAGCGGCCGGGTGGCCGCGAGTCTACAGTACGGGCTGAGGGCTCCTGCAACCTGGGCTGCTGCTACCTCTCTTCCAAAATCCCCACAAGGCCCAAGAGCTATGAAGTGTTTTCTGCCTCTCTTCCCCCTTGGATTTTTTAGTGTCTAATAATAATGGTTGCGTTCACACCGAGGCCTTTTTGCCATGGTCTAGTCATTTGGGTCTCTCACCTTTGAGTGTTTTCACAAAACTTATCTGAACTTATTGCTCTTGGCACCTCTAAGTAGCTCAGATCTCACTGAAATTTACTGTCGGGTTTAAGGTTTACAGAGGTAGAAGAAAAAAGGAAAATCACTGCAACCACATTGAATCAATTTTGAAAAGTAAATTTACAGCTAAAGAACATCATTAAAAATAAAGGATCTATACACTGGAGGTTTTAGTGGCTTCCTGACTCAATGTTATTCAATACTTTTCTGATTACCAGGGAAGGAAGTATAAAAATCACTGCTAATTAAATTTTGTAGCTAAGGCAAAGTTGCTGAGCATTAAATAACCTATGGAGATCACCCAGCCTTCTGGGCTTCCTGGTGTCTTACCCAGCCCAATTCACCACAGACAGTCAGGACCCAAGAAGAGGGGTCGCTCTGTGAGACTGGAAACCATATTCTGGAAGGGAGAAAATCAGTGTGAAGGGTTAAGTGAACGGAGAGGACTGTGCTCCGCGGGCCCCGTCATTGCGCTGAAGGGTCGGGGTGGGTTCAGCGCAAGCTGCGCTGTGGCTGCGCCCCACAGCTGGCACGTACAGTTCAGGAATACATTGGAAATTTATAAGGAGTTTTGAGAAGCCCAACAAAAATAGCTGACGTGGGGAGACACAAGTTTCACTTCAAGTGGCAAACACAGCTCTTGTACAAACGCAAAGGAGTGGCAGGGCTAAAGCACAGCCTGATTACCGTCTTCTGGCACCTACATGGAGAAGCAATCTCTGCAGCAGAGAGCACTTTAATCTACCAGAAAAAGGCATAATGAGAGCTAATGGTTAGAAGTTTAAGCTAGACAAATACAAGACAGAAACAAGGCACAAGTGTAACTGTGAAATAAATAATCTTTGGGAGAACTTATGGAGGAATGAGGTGCAATCAATAATGTCTTTGAATCAAGGCTCAAGAGTTTGGCAAAGATTACAGCTCACCGGTGATTAGTTTAATGAAGGAAACACTGATTGACGTTCTGCAGTCAGAGACAACCTTCGTATTCCACCTAGTGAAGCAATCTCTGAATCCTCCAGAAGAAGGTATGCAGGGTTCTTTCAGCAAAAGTTAATAGAGAGAGGGGGAGCATTTGAACTCTGTTTATGGCACACTGAGCAATGCAAACCGTACTCCTGCTTGCTTTGAGCCCTATTAGAAACCCTTTTAGTACAACTCTGGAGAGTAGAGGCTCCCATCACCACCTGGGAGACTGACAGCAGTCAGAAATGCCGTGACTTCCACTCTGTCGCCACACGGCACAGAGAATGTTACCAAATCTGCATAAAGTCTACAGGCACCAGGATTACAAGTTTTTACCAGTTTTCTGGTATAAAACAGTTAAAATCTCTGACCTCTGTCCTCTCCTATCTCCTTGCATTTGGGGGATAGGAAGAAAGAAGTAAGAGAACCACTGGGGTAGTGTGACTCTTCCGGTTATCTTATTCATGTCAGATATTCACCCTGCTCAGGACTGCATTAGAAATTCTGAATTTAGGACAGCGAACTCTGTTTTTGTCTCACACATCTAATTAGTAAATGAATGTGCCCCGAGTGCCAGCAAATCGCTCACACGTCCTTCTGAGGCAGGGGAGCCCCTTCCTCATGGCATCGGCCAAGCCCCGTGGGACAGGCAGCCCGTCCTGCACGGCCTCCCGAGGGGACGGCGCGCGGCCGCCCGGAGCACCTGGGCTCTCCTTTCCAAGTGCAATGGCAGGGAGCCTCCGCATGGGAGGCTGGTGAGGAGGCTCCAAGTCCAGGAACCAGAAGTGTCCCGTGTCGCCGCAGCAGTGAACCAGGAGCTTCCCGCATCTCCGCCAAAGCCCAGGACCCTGGATTAGAAGCGGGCCGTCACTCACGACAGCCAGCTGTGGGCAAGGCAGGTTTTTCCCTGTGAGAGAGTGTCACTTATGCAAAACACACCGAAAGAAAAAAGTTACTGCAGCAAAAGGCAAACTGATTTGCTTGAAAAAATAACAGCAATTCCCACAGAGCTACCTCTGTTTTGACCTGATACATAAATTATGTTGGGAAGTAATACCACCCTTAAAATTACTTTGGCCTTACAGTTTTTAACTGTCAGAGACAATTTCTTTGAAGTCTAATTCGTGATTTGCAGGGCTTCATTAAGTTTTCACAAGTAATTTTAAACTTGTATCACCATTGGCAAATCCATCATTTATTGATAGAAACATTAGGACTCTAATGGAGCATGATTCGTGATGAAACAAGATAGGAAACGATGAGGATGGAAAATGTGATCTCTTTTACTGCAAAGGACCCTTCTTGGCAGAAAACAAAAAATCAGGCAAAAAATCAGCTTTATTTCCACAGGCAATTGAAGAGAGCTGCCAAAATTGTTAAAATTATCTTCTAAAACCTAGAAATTGTGACAGAAGCTAAACTTGAGAAAAAGCTGAAGTAATAAGTGTCCCTATGACTACGGGAGCTCTTGCAAGGATGAAGCGCAGTAAAGTCCATCCTCCCAAAGAGCAGGGAGCAGACAGCAAGTAACGCCGGGCACCAGGGCGAGCAAGACACCACAGAGGGACCCAGATATTCCTATCAGTTTAATCCCTTATGATGCTCAGGGCTGTGATTCTGCTTGAGGACATGTTAGAGCTGGAGAAAGATGAAGATCTTGGTTGAACAGATTTGTAAAAGATTTAGAACTTTACCCAGCAGACTGTTTCCAAACAAATGACATCAAATGCACCTCTCAAGACCTCTCGCCAACCTGTACGGACCTGACACTATGAGGCAAAATCCCCTCTGTGCACTGCTGCTCCCTTCCGCACAACCTGTTAGACATTTCTTTAATCCCAGGCAGCCCCTTATTTATCACACTTTATTTATTACACCTCCTTTATCACACCAACCTTTCCTCAATCCAGCAGTTACGGTTTCTGGCCACCTGTTTTGAACAGATGTGATTAAAAAACACGTTCATTTGTTGCAGCACAGTGGCACCCATCCAGCCCTGGGAGATGGGAGACGAGCGGAGCGGCTCTGCACAGCGTCCCTGGTGCAGCTGGGCTCTTTGGGGGGTCGCTCCAGCAGATCTTATGGAAGGACCATCCCTTTCCCAAGGCAGGTTGTGCCTGTGATAGAGTCACCACCCTGGCCACTGTGAGCGGAGTGCCTATTTCTGCGACTTGCTCATTCATTTTGCACATAGGTACAATGAATAAGAATATACGAGAATAAGAATATTAAATAAGCTGAATGCAATGCATTTTAAATCAGCCTGCTACTTCCTTTTTTAGATCTAAATTAAATATAAAGCAAGCCTCTCTAGAAAGCTCGTGGCTAAATTTACCATGGGGAACTTAATGGCTGTGCTGATGAAACATTTACACGCACCTGTTTTGGCCATCAAGAGGAAAAAACTGCACATCCAGTACAGCCAGCTTCGCACCCAACTTCTCATCTGCAATGTGATTGCCTGCTTAATAGGTACAAATGAAAGGCTAAATGGGAAAAACTGAGAAAGCTCAGTCTGGATGCTGGTTCTAAAAACATTTTCTGAGAGTGTTTACACCAGCACAGAGCAGCTGAGATTTATAAAGATCTGCCATTCACATTTCAGCCACAGTCCAATAAATGCCATTATAAAGTTTTCAGCCTAGCAATAAAAAAGCTATTAATGTGTTTTCCCCATGTTAATCAATTTAACATGGGGATAGAGGTGTTAGCATTACTTTACATTGGTGCTTTCGTCATTTCTCATTCCTACAATACATAAAATAAACAAAGGGGTTTTTGGATTCCTTATAGATTTATTTTTATCTTAAAGTGAAAGCCAAGCAAGATTTGTGGTCTCAGACTCAAAAATGGCAATAAGCTTCTCCTTCCTTCCTCTTCCCAAGCTGAATATATTGAGAGACTTTAACAAAATTAATTGCAATATTCATCGTTCATGAATTTCTATGCTTGTGTAATTTATTTTCTTGCAGATAACAAAGCAGAAGGAGGGTCTCTTGCTGCCAAAGCTACAGGATTCATGAGCAAGGCTGCTCAGGACTAATGGGAGACAAGCCCAGGATGTCCCTCCTCACTCCTTTCCCTGGGAGCCGGTTTTAACCACATTAAGTTACTGGTGCTGTTTGGCCACACTTGTTAGGTGAGAGGGACAGCCAACCAGTGCTGCCAGGAGAGCTTTCACATTAAGTTACTGGTGCTGTTGGGCCACGCTTGTTAGGTGAGAGGGACAGCCAGCCAACCAGTGCTGCCAGGAGAGCTTTGCACAGCCATTTCCCCACAGTTTGTACCTGATGGAGAAGATGGGACCTGGAAGCCAAGCTCCCAGGCCGGGCACTGACCATCTCCATCTCTGGCAAAGCGACGAGCGTGGGCTCCCGCTCCGCTCCGTCACCTGCCAGCTCCTGTCTCCGCTCCAGGTTTGCTGGAGGAAGGTGATGGGGAGGCAGCTTGTGCTCCTCAAGAAAAGGCAGCAACATAAAACCTTTGCTCAGGTTAACATGCCTTCAAGCCAACCCATAAAACCTGGTTCATCTGGCAGCTACACTGTTTTGTACCAAAATGCTTTCCCAGGAGCTTCGTTTGAAGCGTGGAGGCAAATCCTATAGCCCTTGGTATATGGAGAAGGCAGTTTTCTCTCCTCTGAATTCTTCAGAGACGGGCACACGCAAAGCAGGAAACTTCACCTGCCCTTTTCCTGGGTTTTTAAGACTGAGAGCAAAAGACCAATCCATTATAAAACACCTAAGACCTACGTTATAAAATGCAATTCACTCTCCACCTGCTTTTATCAATGTGGTAAGGTAGAAGCTGGGTTTTGCTCTGTTCTTCCACTGCTGTCTTAAATACAGGCACAGGTGAGGTATAGTCCCTCACAGAGCACGGGAAAGTTCACAAGGAAAAATGAAACTTGAAATCCTGAATTTATTATGTGATTTTAAAAAAAGAGAGAGATTAATGAGAAGTCATAACGTTAAACCCCCGAGGTGTGGCATGGGCAAGGCCTTACCAGCTGTCCTTTACAGGCCATAACCCTGCACGGCATCCTCCTGGACGCCACATAACCAGACTAGAACTAATACTGATCTAAAACACCACGCTGCTCGTGTGCACTGGGCTTGTTTAGAAGGGCACATGCCAGGGGGTGGCTGGGCTGTTTTTAAGCCTGGTCAGTCGCATCTATCTGCCAAACAGGGGATGGCAGAGAGCCCAGACAGGCCAATTCCCGGCAGGACCTGCCACGAGCGGTAGCGCTCGGGGCTGCTAAACCCCCCGGCCCCTGCGAGGCCACTATTGCTGGGGCAGCAGCAGGGCACAACTCCAATATTTAAAAAATACTTAAAAAACAGCCTCCTCTCAACACACTTGGAGCTTTGCAACACATTCGCCTCCAAAGGAAAATCAATTTCTTTTTTTCCTCAAGCTGCTTGACCTTGGAAAACCTGTTGCTTCTCTCTGTTTGAATGCATTCAGTGGCTCTTCTGCCAGCTACAATGCACTCACCATTCAGCAAGCAAAAGGTGGACTTGAAAGAAATGGACAGGATGTTTTTTTGTGCAAGTGCATTGTATAGAGTATTGATTCTCTTGTTGATTCTTTTCTCATCTTTTAAACATCCCTTCAGTAATTTTGATTAATTGAAGTCTTATTGCAACACTCTTGATTCTGAATTTTCAAAAGAAAAACTAAATCTCTTATGCAATGAATCTAACAAACATCTGTTTTCGAATCAGAATCTTGCTGCTTACACGCTTCATGACTTTCCACTTCAGTATTCTTTGGAGAAAGGCTTTTTAGTTTCTTTCCTAAATATCTTCAATGATCTTTTGAATCTTTTTCCTTTTACTTTATTTACATAATTTACCAATTTGTAACATTAAATTCAGTTTGCACTTTAATATACCCTTCAAGCCAACCCCTACAAAGGCTTCCTAATGCTGAGGTTAGGACTACTGCTAGAGGAGACATCAGGACAGTGCAATAGGATGACATGTTGAGCTGTTCTGGCCATCGGGGTGACAAGGTGGCCTGATGGCACAGCTATGTGGCAGAGCAACAGCATCCTTGGCTGATGGCAGTCATGTTAGAAATGCTGCAAGCAGGAAAAATGAAACTTATATTTCTATCTAGTAGCGTGAAGCCACCTTGTAGCAGTAGGAAGAGGGTTAGTAGATGAATGAGCTTCACTGAGAAGGCTGAAGTGAACTCCAATTGCGTCGAGGTTAGAGAGGTTGTGCTGTAGGGCTCACAGTGCTAATGCCAGGACATAGCACTAAAATCAAGCGCGCTCCTTATTACCCAGCTTGTTGGGGCACTGAGAACTTGCAGATAGGAAGTGCACCTGCTCAGAAATGCCAGCACAAACTTCTCTCCCTGCTTCCTAGTAGGATATATCCCTTTACACAAAATTTGCTTCTCTCTCTTGCAGTTCTGCCATTTTCCACTGAAACGTATCACCAATTTTGGTGCTCATTAGCAAAAAGATTCAGAGACGCCAAGATCTCAGATGATTAAAGGTAATCAGACTGTATTAAAGACGATTACAGATTTACTTGGTTGCTCTGATTATGTCAGTCCTATACCTTTTAAAGTATCTCCCCTAGGGCTAGCGCCTGTCACACTTGCTGAAACTCCTTCCTACCTCTGAACTTCATAGCAAGAATTCAAACCACAGTTTTCAGCAGCACTGTGCAGTGCCGTGGTGCTCAAGATGAGGTGCTGATGAGGGGACCTATGATGTAGAGCAGATGCTCAGTATGAGTTTGAATGATACAGAGCATCCCAATACAATTTCTGGACTTAAAGCCAACATACTTCTGCTACAACGGCACTTACAAGAAGCAAAAGCTCATACAGGCTTACAGTTGCTGACCAATAGATCACTCTTCCCTCATTTTAGCTAGCAATCGTTCTCTGTTTATCATTGCTGAGTTAAATAAAAGGAAAGAGATGAAAAAAAAAATCTGCAAACCATACCTAATAGAGCAGTCTAGCCACAGCATCATTTATTTCCAAGTTGCAGCTGATAAGCCTAAGGTGCAGGCTGTGTTCTACCGGCCTGCTCGCAGCGGAGAACGTGAAAAGCCTCCTTCCCTCCTCCTTCTGCATCCGTAGAGAACATCGAACATTTAGCTTACTGTCAACTTCTAATGTGTGTGAAATACACAGTGACACGTCAAAAATATTTGCAAAATGAATAAAAAATGTGCTGTCTGTTCCAGTATACCACCTCAGTCACTCCTGTGCATTTGATACTACTTGTTTTTACAGGTCTAAAGCTGCTTTAATTATCTGAGATACTTTTGGGAGCATTCTCTGCTCTTTTAGTCATTCTTCCCTTTTTCAGATACATGGTAGGAAACATTTATGCACACTCAGAACGAAATCAAGCAGATGCAAGACAGGTTAATCACCTCGTAACACTAGTGTTGATCAGCTGTATATAAACCAATGCCTTCTGCTTCCATCAGCCATGAATACCAACATGCATTCCACTGATCATCCACCTAGACTTTGAAATTGCTTCTCATTTGACCACACACAAGTCAAGACTTCTCTGGAGGCATAAGGCCTCTTTACATTCATTCCCATACGAGAAGGCTTAATATTTCCCAGGACACTGTACCTTGAGGATCTAGCCTTCAACCTCATTTCTCTGTCAGCAAAAAGAGTTCAGCTGCTTATTCACCATTTGTAAGATGTTTCAAGATGTCCAGACAACAAGTGTGCATTTGGGCAATGCGTTTCATAACTGCCTTTACTGTAATCCTTGGGAGAGGCCAGTTTAGACCCTCACTACCCACAGTCAGTCTTCTACAAAATGTAACATTTAAGACATAAGCATGGGAAATAGATGTTTGGAAAAGTGCTCCCACGACGAAACTATACTCTGACGTGCTCCTTAGACTATGAATAAGCTTCATATAAGAGGTAGCTTCCTCTTGGCAGAAGAAGGAAGCTCAGATACATCTCTATCTGTTTTAGGCTACATCACCTAGTATTAGTCAGGAGAACCCCAGCTGAATTTAGTGATGTCAGAAAATAAAAGATCTGGCCAGGCTAAGCAAGGCAGAATGGAGGAGCAGCTGTGCCTGATTCATCATTACTGCCCTGGGAATTAATTTCTCAGTGAGCCAGGTTGGAGGTCAGGACTGGATTTCTCCTGAGGAAAAAAGCACTACTCCAAATTGTGTGGTAGTACAATATGAACAATATTGTACTTATTGCCATATGAACATAAGTCCTATAGGATGAAACATCTAAATTCATCTTCATTTCTGGACTCAGACAAAGTAGGGAGATACGAAGCACAAAGAGCTGACAGGCTCTGCATTAACTGATTTTCACATCGGGTATTTGTGTAAGGCATAGAGTTTTATTTAGGAAAGTTTGATTTTTCCTTCCCCCTGCCCATTTGCTTGCTAACATTTTATTCAAGGAATCAATTAGACCTTGATCAGCCATCGATCAAGAACTCCCTGTGGGAGCCCTAATGCATTTTAGCTGCAGTTATTGCTCCTGAATAACACCTCTTTCTGAGCACACACTTAATTCTTTTCATCAATACTTCGCTCTTCCCTGAGCAGCCCTGTTAATAGCATTTTGCAAGTGCACTCTCAATGAAATCCTTCTCTGACAAATGAATTAGGGAAACTAAGGGATTTCCTTCTGTGTGTTTGCCTTTTCGGGCACACAGACAAATCAAGTCCATCTCCTTCACCTGCTCCTGCCAAGGGAAAAATAGGAGGTTAAAGCAATGTATCAGAGTTCAAGATACTAAATGATGAGCTGGTCCAGGACAAAGAGCGATTGGCAACAAGACTATAACACAAACATTCATCAATTTTCACCAAAATCCCTAGTGAGGGAGAGAAGTGATGCACCTCTAACACCCCAGAGCTACTCACTACTCTTAGCCTTTCCTTAGCAAGATTCCTTTCCAAGGAACTCAAAGGCATCTGTCAACTTTAAAAAATTGGAGGTCTATGATTAAGGCAATCATATGGATTTAAGTATCCACTTAAGTCGTCTGGTGAATGTGCCTGAATGCTTTGCTAAAAAGAACCCTGTGCCTGAATGCTTTGCTAAAAAGAAAGCCAAACTGAACTGCTGAAAATTAAATGCTTTTGACAAAATTTCTGTAACTCTCTATTGTATGACACCAGTACTGAAATGCTAATCAACCAGCTCAAATTAATTTTATTACTAAGGAAAACCATAAAGACATTTCTAACCACTGTACCGCTCCTTTAGTTAACGTTATTTTGCAGCAGAGAAATCAAATGCATGATGGGCACTAGCATAGCACCCTGGGGGAGCAAAGACTGCAGGGAGTCGCAATCCAGGAGACGATTCCTAGATCCCTCCACATCAGCCTGAAAGGCTGTACTGGTTACTCTCCAGGCCTTTAGCTATGTTAGCACGTATAAAAAAGCCCAATTTCAGAGGCTGCCAAGAAAGTAATGGCAGCTACATGACGGGAACAGCTCTTTGTGCGGAGAGCTCTTTTGAATGCCAAACAAATGGAGCTCTAGTGGGGAAATGAAGCATGGGAGACCGCGCAGGCTGCACCGAAGCCACTTCATGCACGTGGCAGGACCTGCACGCTCCAAAGCGCGTGGCGTTAACGCGACGTGGCCAGGCGGCCGCAGCGCCGGGGGCTAGAGATGGCCCCGAGATGCTCCCCAAGAGCCCTCCCTACCCCGACGGGCACGGGGGAGGAGAGCTCCCATTGCCTTTGAAACCAGATGTGGCAGAGGTCAAAACTGAGCTTTGAAATCATGCCCAGCACGTTTGGGTCTGGGCTCTGCCAGACCCAAAGCAGGAAGCAGGTACAACAGCAATAAGCAATGACAATTACTTGCTAAGTGCTTCAAGGACCAAAGCCAGAAATACATCATCTCCAGCGTGTACTTCTACCAAGTAGCAATAAAAATTACAGACAAACTCATTAAGATCTACTGGGGCAAAGAGAAAATCAGGGCATTTTCACGCATCTCACGAAAGGCCAGTGCTAGCCATCCTAGTTCAGACCTCCTCTCTGGGCCATTTTCAGCACAGCTAGCTGGGCAGGGGAGTTAGACTGCAATTTTCTCAGGGACCCCAAGGGAGCTAATTGCCTAATCTTGACGGAAAATTCAGGTCTTAACTTGGAACTGTCAATGGCAGCAACTGCTCCCATAATCAAATATCATGGTCAGTGATGCTTCGGTACTTTTGTTCCTTAAACGGGCTCACACTGTTGGGCTTGACATTTCAAAAATGAAAAGAGGAGGGAAAAAAAGCACATTCTGGTTTGGTTATGTTCTTCCATTTCTGGTCATTAAATAGCAGCACCATAGCTCTGCCTATAAATGAGGAAAAAAAAGCAGACATCTGAACAAACAAACCTACTGAAAAAATAATAGATTACAGCTGCAAAAAAGTAAATACGGACCTTTTTTTTTTCTGTGCCTCCAGGAGAACCATCACAGTAAAAATAAATACAGATGCTAAAAGCAGAGGGATTGTGCAAGCTAGATCTGGTACAAGACTATGCATTTTATTAGCATAATTTACATTCTAACAGGATCCAAGCTAGTGCTGAGCAGCATTAGGAGTACAGCCTGAGCCCTCAAAATCAGAGGCACGCAGGGTTCTGCTGCTTTCTTTTTTATCACAATAGAATTAAAGTTAACCCTATCGGTACTCCACAGATCTCTTATACATACAGACCCCCAGATGCTGCTCTGAATCAATGCAATCAAAATAAGACATCTTGAGGAGCAAATTCAGGCCATGGGTAGGGGGTTCTTCATAGGACTCTAAGCTTCATCTCTGAAATTCGGACTGCTTCAAAAAGGGCATAAATGTAATAACTTCGGGCTGAACAAAGAAGTGTGTGGTTAAGAGCTACAATCCACATTGTATTCGCTGCTAAGGCCTCGCGCATAGCAAAGAAGGTGTATGGGAAAACTGCCAGGGAATCAATTATTCTTAAACCTCTTCTAAAGCGAGAAACAGAAAATAATGATTAGCCCCCATTTTACTTAGGGAAGAAGTTTACATGCACATACAGTCCCAATCATACTGTATTTTAGAGTGAGTTTTGGTCTTACAAACAACTGCAGAGTAGCTCCTGCATGAACCTTCATTAAGTGACTCAGATGAAGGTTTTGACAGAGGCATGCCCAGCTAATGCTGCTCTCCTGTACCACGGAGGTGTCAGTACATTGCTCCTCCCCTGATAACGCAAGGAATTGCATGAGCTGAGTTATTGCAGATGCTGGATGCTGACCTGTCTGGTTAGCAACATCGCCCAGGCCAGCAGGTATGACAAGACTGTTCTTCAGAAAAGCTGGGACACAGATTGTTGTCTCACATACTGTAAGAAAGTATTAGCTTTAGGCTGTTGCTGTTTTGTTTATTTTGTAACAAATCGGGGTAAAGACAGGACTGCAAGTGTAACATGGACCCAGGCCACTGATCTTCTCGCTGTGAGGCCATGGATTTGAAGTCATGCAGGTGCCTGCATGGCACCTAGGCTCACATTTCATCACCTGCCACACAGGGACCACAGCAATCCCTGAACCCAGTACATCTGCTTTTCAACCAGGGTCTGTATTTTAGAGTGAGTTTTGGTCTTACAAACAACTGCAGAGTAGCTCCTGCATGAACCTTCATTAAGTGACTCAGATGAAGGCTAAATTTGCTAATATCATTATTAATAACAGTTAGAAATTCTGCAAATCAACAAGCTTAAGGAGAGAAAGAATCCTTCCTGGCACTTGTGAGCTGTTTTTACCTCGGACGAGTAAGGACCCATGGTCTTTTTGATGCACTCATCAGCATAACAACCCTGATTGCTTTATGGATATAAACATTATGTCTCTTGTCTTTCCCCTGCACCCACACGTTTATCCAGCTACCGTTCTCAACAGCCACCAATGGCAGGGAAGTCTACAAGACAACAGTGCTGAGTGTAACAAGTCCTGCTTCTCTTTAAAATAGGCACCTTTGCATTTTCAAGGATTAGTTCTGTGCCATGACAGTACAATCTCATTCATTATTTTAGATACAGCTATCATTTTACTTAAGGTCTCTTAAGCAGAGGATCTCTTTACTTTCCCAAAATGAACTGAGCGAGTCTCCTCTCCATGTGTGTTGCATTTCTAGTGCTTCCCATAACTTCTGCTACCCTTTGCTGAAACAAAGTAACAAAAACTCAACATTGAATTCACAAGGAAGCTAGTCTATCAATTAAAACAATGACGAGATAGTATTTTCTAACTTCCTAAATCTATACCACGTGTTGCATTTGGTTTCTGCAGCCCCACTGCATACGAAGTTGATGCCTTTATAAAGCTGTTATCTGTAACATGGATATCTCTCTCCTTAGGGGTTACGAGTGAGTCAAAATCCAATAATGCAAATGTGCAGTTTTAAATCACCCCATCTGCTTCAATCACCTTGTGAGTTCATCCTGAGCTCCAGCTACCTGCTGTCCAGTAGCCTCCTTCTCTGCAGGCCTTCCGAAGCGCCCTGACAAGCAGTCCTGCTGTTCATTAACTGAATGATTCAGAGTCTTTCTAAAAAAATACGGTTGCCTCTTTATTACTCGCTCCTCATCCAGAATATTGCTAAACATACTGAGTTAATCTGGTTCTACTACAAGCCTCAATGTATTTTGTTATAAAAGTCTTTCCATTCTGTATTTATTGGTCATGTAGCTGATGACTTCTAATTGCTTACTGAGTCAAATAAAGGAGATGGCTTCATCTTCCCAAGAAACAGTTTGAGACCACAGAGCTTGAAAGAAAATCTCATTTAGCCGCATATATCCTTGCATAATTTTGCCACTTGCCCTCTAGTTTTCATATTCCCGTAGATACCAGTTATAAAAGACATTGTTAGAAGACTTAAACCTGAATAGACAGATTAGGTACAGTTGTAGCTTTGGTTTTGGGTTTATTCATATAAAAATCTTTTTAGAATAATTCTTTAATGGGAGGGACAGCTCAGACAGGGCATCTTGCCCTTAACTGAATTACAAGAACAAAGATGAAGTGTAAAGCAAATTTGAAATCACAAACAAAAGCTGTGTATATTGAAGCTCTGTACACTTACCTGGGTTGTTCACTGAAATCTAAGTGCATGTGTGCTACAAGAAGCAAGCCTACAAGGTAACGACTCATGTACCCTCTCCCCGCTACCCAAGCTCGTAACACCTCCTTTGGCACAATGTTAACACGGCCCCCAAATTGCACGTGAAAAAATCTGATTCGTGTCTGATGGCATCTTTTTCTACGTGCTCCCGGCTTGTGGGTTTGTTTGGTTTGGTTTTTAAATGGCTGAGGCCCTGGCAGCACTGACGACCTTGAGCTGTGGCCAGGAGGAACACGAGAGCCCGGCCTGGCAGGGCTGCTTGTGCATTCGTGGCGCCTCCTTCCAAGGGGACCTCAAGGCAGGCGGGTGCCTGACACGCATACCAAGGCTGGCGCTTCCTGAGTTATTTATAGGAGAAAGGGGCCCAGAAGTCTGCTGCAGGGGAAGGAAAAACCAAGAAGCTGCCTTACCTTGTCAGTGTAGACGAAGAAGAGAATCACAACGGTGAGCTCCAACAGAAATACAATTAACAGCATGATAAAAAACTGTCAAGAGAAGAAGGGGCGGGGGAAAAAACAAAACCAAGAAATGTCAAAATCTGTTTGACTTATTTGGGGTGTGCA
>NW_010580191.1:3544-14189 GCF_000705375.1 Tinamus guttatus
ACCTATTCCAACCTTTTACCCAGGGCAACGCAGTGGCGTCCCACGCGTGCCAGTGGTGGGGAGTTATTGTCTCATCAGACCTCCCACAGTACACCACACCAGAAATCGGGGCGCCCCTTAACCTCCTGAATCGTTCGATACCTTACCTCGAGGTTTTTCGAGATCCGGGGACCTGGAACGTCATCAGGTAACACTCCCCCTGGACGTCGGAGTTCCCTTAAGCTTGCGATGTGCCGCGTTCCCCCGGCGAAGTCGAGCGGCCCTTCCCAACCAGGGAGGGACTGGCGATTACTGAGATCCCGGACAAGCCCCCAAAATGTTAGTCCGTAATCTCAATAATCACCCGCACACTCAACCTGGGGGGTTAAAAAGCAAGCTTTTATTAGCTGGCCGGCGGCAGACCTCTTACAGTTTGCCTGAGATCTGCGCCGTCTTGGGAAAAAGTTTGTGTTTTTATAGACAGCTGCAACTCCTTCATATGTTATTTGCAGTTACCAGTACTTCACGGCTGATATCTTATCTCCTGGTTGCAGCAAGAGCAGGGTGACTCACCATAAGTAGCAAGCTATGTTCACAGAAGCACATAGCGAAATTAGGTACCTAGTCACCTCAACCTTATTAACCTCTTACATGGCCCCTCTTTGCACAGGGTCCTACACCTGGGCTACAGATATGAGTTTATGTCCACCAACCTTTAAGCAGGCATTTCAGTAGGTTAATCTGTGATTGAGTGAGCTTCTGTACCACAGCTTATTAGGAAGAAAAATATACCAGAAGGAAAACAACCAAACACAAAGCCCATAGCTCACAAGAAAAGGTTAAAAAAAAGTATAATCAACCAAATGGAAGTATAGAAGATACAGGGCTTTTTTTTTTTTTTTTTTTTTTTTTTTTTTTACTGCTTTGTATTTTCTTTCTTGAACCTCTTGTTGTATTGCAAGTCCATACTGTACTAGCTACACAAATAAAGGAAAATCGATGTGGAAAACTTGCAAAAGTTTCATCTCCAGATTCATTCCTTTTCTGTCCCTTCTAAATTAAGTGATTTCCTTTAGCAGTTCAGTAAGGAAAGAGTAGGGAGTTAAAACCTGTATCCTTGCATGCTTAATAGAAGGCTTCAAACAGTGAGAATATTTTAGTATAGTGTTTTGAAAGCCCTGAAGTTCGAAATACCAAAACTCGCACACAAAAATAGTCCGTATAAATAAAAATGATCAAAGAAAATGCTCATTATATATATGCTTTTTTCTACCAATTCTCAAATTTATGCCATAATTGCATAGGACACCTAGAGGCATAGTCACATGTTATGGATATTGACTCTTCCAGAGTGGTGGGCAACCCTCAGCTTTGCCCTGCACACTCCGTCTACTCACAGGTGTGCCAGCATCCTTGACAGACATCCTGACCACATCTCCTGGCTTAATTACGAGTGTCTTTTTTTGGACTTGGGCTATATGAAGTTGTAATGAGTCTAAGGCTGTCTAAAAGCATCACCTTCACAACAGACCCAGAAATACATCATTATCTCTACAGGTCAGCTAAATCCTTATTCTCTGTAAGATTTAATTAACTACTACTTTTTATGCAACACACTAGAGAAGTCATAATCACCAACTCAGTATTAGTTGGGCCTCCTGTCAGCATCATTAGCACAAAAAATTTAAGGTGAATAAGGACTTTGTGGGGATAATGAGCAAGCTGAAAAAAGTAACTCTTTAGAAGTAGTACCCCTCTTTACTGGAGAGTGTCATTGAATAGGTCTTTTAGTATTTCCATTAGCAATTTTGCAGATGACACAAAGCTTGGGGATATTGATGCAGAAGCAGATTGGTATAGCAAAGAAATAATTGGACAAAATCAAGCAATAATACAAATAGGATGACATTTACTGGAACAACATGCCAGCTCTCAATATTTAGGGATTAATAGGTCCTCTGAGCTGGAGACTCAAAGATCTAATCAATCATATGATCCATACTCTTTTCACTCCATGAAAAATGGAAGCAGAATACTAAGGATATATTAAATGAGGTATTTCTAGTAGAGATGTGGAAAACTGAATATAATTCTAAAAAGATCTCAGTGAGCCCTCATAAGAGTCATTATATATGGTCATTATGTGCAGTCACAGTCACTAAAAAGTGAATTAAAGCAGACACAGAGGAATAGAGAGCTTACCACGCAGGCAAAAATTGGAATAACTGTTTAGTTAAGTCAACACTGAGAACAAAACAGTTTCCTGTTAGTGTCATCAGCTGCTCTTTCCTGATGATTTCCTATATGTTTAAAGTAGTGACATAACTCATATGAAAATTATTCATAAATAAAAATCTGAAAATTAGAAGATGTGTCTCTTGCTTCCAAAATAATTAATAACAGAGCTATGAACTGCTGTATTATTAGCTTGTACATATTTGAATCAAATCAAGTGAAGGCAGGAATGTATTTCCATCATCAGATGCAGCAAACCAGATATAATTTAGGCCAAATACATGCCTGCAGAAGAAGCAAGTCTATACTAGGCTTATTATTTTGCAACAGAACTGTGAAATGCTAATCTGGAACCAGAAGCCTTAAACATGAATTTTCAAAATTATGACCTATTTTAATTTGGAGAGGGAAATACAGCTTTCCACTTGGAGTCCTATGAGCAAGGACCTTCAAAATTCTAACCCTAAGCAGTATTATAGATGCTGGTTTCCTGTAAAGCAACAACTTATTCAAATAATGGGTAGCCTCATAAGGAGCAAAAAACATTCATTTTAAGTACTACATTCCCCATTTCAAAGTTCCCAGAATGATCAGAATCTTCTGAATGGAAACAGTTACACATTTACTATTAGTCTTACTATGCACAGTAGATCTAGTAATTAGCTTTTTAGGTAGGAGAGACACAGGCATGTGCACTGCTTAAACTTTACATGAAAGGCTTGCACAAACCTTTCAAATTAAAATTGATGACAAAGCAAAAACATTTTGTACATTTCTTGAAATTCTAGCTCCCGGAATCATTTCAGTATCTCCAGACTAAATGACTAGAACTTCCTCAGCATACAAATGACTTCTAAAGACTTTTTCTACACAGCTTTACATAAGGTTATTGTTGACCTCCTCTGTTAATACACACTATCATTTCCATAACCTCCATCCCTACACATACTTAAAACAATCAATACAACTGTCATACCAAATCAGTTATTACATGAACACTTACATAAATACTCTAAGATATTAATTAAAGGGTTTACATTTTCAAGCATATTTAACTTGTATTGTAGTTAATTATTTTCCAAGTAATACACCTGCTACCTCAAGTAACTAAAATTTACTCAGGGATTTCTATTATAAAAACAGAAATTCAAAATGTTTGAATGTGGAAAAATTTATTGAGTGTTTATTTTATTCACTTCACATATTCCTCTGTGTGACTAAAACTGTGCGAGAAGCACTCTCTCACTATTAAATTCTTCTCATTTTTTGACATCTCAACCCTCAGGTGACCAAGACTATCCAGTTTAGTTGAACGGATAAAATCTGTCAATTCAAAAACGCAGATCTTGCTACGCTACAAAGAACTATATACCCTAAAAACACATTTATTGGAATAAGAAAACTTTTCTAACTGAAGAAGCCAATATTTCGATAACAGTTAAGAATATTTTTTCAAAATAGCTGTAATCAAGAAAAAGGTCTATTTTTTTATATTGTCCATTTAAAAAAATAAAATGTTACTTTAAAGAAACAGATGCTGACATTTAGATTTTTAAATGCTTAGCATCATAATATTTTACATTCTGGGAGAGTTTATAAATACAGAATACCTAACAAATGGGATGGGAATTAACAAAAGACACTTGGCTGTTCAATAACATGACAAACTTCTCTGGTTTTATCCAGATGAAACAGCCTGGTGATCTTATGACAGTTACTCCCTTCTGCTGATTCACAGCATCTAAGTGCTTGGCAACGGGCAGCTTTCAAATTTCCTCCCAGGATGCTCTTCCAGTTCCCCTGTTCCAGGAAGCACCCTTCACATTTCATTATTAAACCAAGGATGTATGTTTATACAATTTCAAAAAAAGGAACTAGGAAAAAATGAGAAAAATGGACAGAAATTAAGTCAGAAAATACAAAGCCTTGGAGCTAGTCTGCACCTTTAGGCAAAGCCCCAAGCAAGCAGTAGCCCTGGGATGCTTTTTGCCAAAAACACTGCCCTTTGTAATACAGTTTCTTCTCCCCATTGCTCAGGGCCTGGCAATTGCCTTTGGCACCATCAACACTAAGCACCATCACTCAGCACTCCAGTGGCACGAATGCAGTACAGAGGGATAAAACAGGGGGGGGTCCAGCCCCTACGCTCTGTGCTAGCAGTGTATGCTGGGCTGACGTAGAAACAGTTTTCCTACTCAAACGCACTTTGTAATTCACAGTCTAACCCACTGTAATGAGCTTTTGTCTTCTTGTGCAATAAAGAATTTATACTCTTGAATATTAGGCCCTGAGTAACCGACAAGAAACCCAACACTGACCCTATACTCCCTACGCATACTATGTAATAGTTTCTGAACATCTAGCACTCCGGGTGGGTAGTGAACTGTCTAGATACTTCACTAGTCAAGAAGTCTTCACTGCACCAAATATTTGGTGAATGCAGATGTTACTGATTTTGAAGCACTAGTGTCCGAAACTTGCAAGTCTTAGAGCTTGAAAGAAACATCCCTTCAGGTACTCAATACATAACAGCATTATTATCCAATGTGTCCAGCAATTTGATGATCTGTCTCAAGTTATTTGATGATCTGTCTCAGGTTCACTAACTTTGATGATTGGGGGTGGGAGGAGGTCACATTCCTCCTTTTTTTCTTTTTAATATATGGTTTAACTCTAATTTAATGAAATTCTAGAAATACATTCCTGACTTCTCCAACAGAGCTTAATAGGAGACACATTTAGTTCAGCTTGAGAAGGATGCTGCTTACACACTTGTTCTCCTTACTTCCGCACGTGCCTCCTTTGTAGCACTAATCCTTATTGGTATTTGATTGTAAAAGGTTACTGCAGTGGCCATAGCTTAAACATCACCAGTTTTACTGCGGTGACTTATCAAGACATAGCACTTGCAATAGACTATCATCATGTAGTCTGTATCCTCATTACTCAAAAAAATGAGAACGCTCAACAAGAGACATAGCATCTTACCCCATCACAACATAAAGCAGCCTCATAATACATCAGAATTAATGAGTTAAAAACAAAGATTTTCCTTAAGAAAACATTACTATTAAAATAAGAGAGGTTTTGCCACAGAAAAAAAAAAGTCAGAAAGTCTATGACAAGCCACAGTTTTGTTTACATCCCTCACCAAGTAAAATTCACCTTCACCAAATTCTGAGCAGGACTCAAATCCTGGCACTTGAGTTGCAGCAAGTTCAGCTGTAACATCATACTCAAGAGTATCCTGGCTTTATTATAGTTCATATCCTAAAGCTATTCAACCAACTTTCAGTCTCTGTCTTATGGCTACACAGGATCATTTGAATGTAACACCTGCTTATTTTTTTTCCCCCCAGTGAGCTAGACATGCTCAGAAACAGTACAGTATAAAGGTGATGGAAAGCACTACCAAGTACTGCTTCCTTTCAGGCACTAGTTGTTATTCATTTAACAATCAAAACGTGGCACAGTTGATACCAGTAAAATAAAATAACAGAAAGGAGCAACAGATGTTTTAATATTCCCTTCTCTATCAAAAACTTGGGGGCAGTCCCAGCTACTAGAAATCAGAGTTGCTCCAAGGATGCACAAGAACAGGCCCCTGGCATTCAACCAGAAGCAAACAGGGCACCTTACTGATAACAGCAACTGCTGACAGAAGGCTGTGAAGACAAAGCGTAAATAACCTTAAGTTATTTTTCCTCTATGACTTGTTTCCTCCAATTCTCTGCTATCACTATTCCAACAAGAATGCTTTGTCAAATTTTTTGCAGTAGGTCGGGGGGGGGGGGCAGCAAAACATCTAAAGTATTTCAAAATTGAGCTAGAGGGGGAAAAAAAAGGCATAACTTTTCCATTCGTAGCACATACGTTCTACGAATAGCCTCCTCCTTTGCCCTCTGGCAGGTTGGAAGGTAAAGACATCCTGGAAGTTCCTCACATCTCATTCTAGAGAGGAGACTAAGATTTCTCTCCTGTAACTTTCTTTTCATTAAAAGAAAACTATGCATTAGAGATTAAAACTTAAATGAGTTTGGCTTCTTCTCCAAAACTTCTATTATAGATTTATCATTTCCTGTTCAAGCTTCCATTTCAGTCTGTCACAGCTCAAGCACAGCTTTTTCTTCTGACAGAAGAGCCCTTTCCCAATGCACACTGGAATTTCTGGACAGACACATTTGAATGAAGATTTGAGCCTTAACCTACAGCTTCTCCAAGAAGCACTAGTAAACCTCTCCCTCAAAGCCTTCGGGAACCTTGAGCTCCTCTCAGGGTCAAACTATAAAAGCTTTTACAGTAGAAAGTACAGTATTTTAGTACAGACCACTACTATTTTGCTTGACACTTAGGATTGAGAGGTAAGTTACTAGCTTTGCCTGGTTGACCTTTTGCAATTTTTCCCTTAGTTTTCCTTTATCCCATTAGCACAGCTATTCAGCACAAGTTCTCATCCGCTTGAGTTTATATTACTTTGCCTTCTATCATTCATGCCATAGCTTATGACTTCCCAAACGCTACTACAAAGTGTCATGCCTTTTCCTTTAATTAGATCATTCCTTTTTTCCTACCTCTACTTTCTCACCCTTTTCCCATCACACCAAACATAAAGAGCTTGCAGAGAACAGGGCAGTGACTTAAAAGGACCTCTCTTATTAAGAAATCCAGCTGAACCCACCAAGTGGTTGAAAACTCAAAACCAAAGCACTTTGTCTTTCATTCTCCTCTACATCACCCTTTATCCTTAGAAAGATATCTATGAAAAGTTCAAGAAAGCTGCCTTTCATTTTCTCCTTCCTTAAAACTCTCCTTGTCACACCACAGCACTGACCTTTAGTTACCTCACAGGATCACTAATTCTATAGCCACTTTGAACACAGACCAGCATGGAGACTAATGAATTATGGGGCAATAATGGTCAAACGGCATTTTCTCCTTTTAGGGAAAAAAAAAAAAATCACCTTGTAATTATAGCTAAAGACATGATGTAGTAGTAACGGTTTGTCAGATACACTAACCTTTCTTTACACATTATACCACTAATGCAGTACCAGTAGCACTGCTTCTAGACCCAAATTAAAAGGCTCAGCTATAGTTTGCCCTTAATTTTGGGCTCTCATGTGGAGGTACAATTGGCTGGAAGGTAATATTGGTGAAAACATTGGTGAAAAAATAATTAACACTGAAAGTTAATGTTTACATCTTATATCACATTTCACAGAACTCACTGCATTGCAGGATTATGCTTTTTTTAAATCTAAATTCTACTAACACTCTAAATTTCTAATGAAGGTAATCAAAGCAAAGGCTGTGAAAATTTCCCAGAAATGCTCGGCTTATAAAACCTACATTTATTCATTTTTCAAGCAGAAGAAACATTTCATATGGAACCAAGAGAAACACAGCTCATGATCAATGGTCAGTAATCAAGGCTGTTTAATTAATGCATATTTTGTTTACTCTTCTTATGCAAATTGACATATACTGATCAGCTCTGTTTGCACACAGTTTTATTAATAAAACAGTGCAGCATACATTCATTTCACAGGCTCATTTCCTATAACCTAATTTCTTTAGGCATAGCCCAGTGAATTGAAACACCTATATTCTTCATGAAAAATATAATAGCACTCTCCATTAAAGATCAGCTGCTTTATTATACAGAATACCTAATTTCTTACCTCAGCCAAGAAATAGGGAGTTTTTAAATTAGATAATTATTAGAAAACATCTGGTCTTCCCCCAGAGTATAAACAAATGAATCATCAATTCACTTCATTTTAATTTCTTCCCTTAACACTCATATCAGTAGAGTTGTTAAACTCTTTGCATGATCACCGAATCTTAAAATCTATAAATCTCATCATCTTAGTAGGAGGTTTCCATTTGAGATCTCATGCCAAAGCCTAACTGCATTTTCAAAGCAAACTTCGCAACTTTGTACACATATACTTAAAAGCTGTGGTTTTCTGTTACGATCTATAAATTGGATTCTTCCAATTCCAACATCTTCAGAAGGAAAATGTTCAGTGAAAACCTCTCTACACTGCTACAATTTTTTCTCCATTTATATTCCATAAACAAGCATAAAAATGTTAATAATGGAAGTAGATCTTTGTTCTTGGATTCTTACTGCCAGTCCACACAGCCATAAGACTATGAAGTGAAAATGGCAGAGCAAAACAAAACAAAAAACACTCAATATTGAAAAAATTGAGCACGTTTAATGTTGTTTGGTTTCTTTTATTCACAATAAGGAACAACTATAAAATGAAAGAGAAAAAAAGAAAAAACACCAGATATACCATGCAACAGATCTTAGATTTTATTTTTGCGAGCACATACATAAAATGACATCCAGTTCTTTTAATTTAAAGGTGAAAAACAGCCTTCTGCAGAGCAGTGATTTAAATTGAACATGGCCTTAATCCCACACAGCTATTCAAAACAGGTCTTACAAGGGATATAAGTCTTCATGCTGACTTTCCAGGAAGGTTCAAAGTTACTGAGAAGATGACTCATCTTCCCAGCACACACTACTGTGAGAAACCTAGCTCTGTCTTCTCCATGAACTCCCCATGGGCACCAGGGTCTGCAGGAAGCCCCCACCACAGCTGCCCCTTCCCCAGGCTAGGCAACCCCCTGCCCAGCCGTCTTTCTACAGAGAGCAAATATTCCAGGCCCTGGCAGCTTGGTGGCTCTCCCTTGAACTTGCTCAAGGGTTTTCCTTTATTGTGTAGCCCCAAACTGGATATTTTATCTAATGAGAGCTGATTTGAGAGACAGATCCTTTCCTGATCAGCTGACTGTGTTCCTGACAATACAGGTGGGATTGCTGTTAGCTTTCGTTGGTCACTGCCCACCAGGGCCCCCAGCTCTGTAGAGCTGCTCCCTTGACCCAGCCTGTCCTGTTGCAGGCAACTTTCTGCCCAGGGCCAGGACTTTGCATCTGTCCTTGTTTGCTGTCATACGGGTCATGTCAGCCCATTCCTCCAGCCTGTTTAGGTCCCTCTGGATGCCACTCCTGCCCTTGGCTGCATTAACTGGTTGAGCTTAGTGTATCTTCAAACATGATAGGAATGCCCTCTGTCACCTCCTCCAGGTCACTGATGATGTGAAACAGGACCAACTCCCCTGCAGTACTCTACTTGTTACTGGCCTCCTGGCTGATAGGACCAATAACCACTATCATCTGAGATCTTCCATCCAGACAGTGCTTTATCCATCTAGTTGTCCAGCCATCTACACCATCATGACCCAGCTTGAAAACAAGTGTCAAAAGTCTTGTTAGGGCCCAGGTAAGCAACACTCACTTCTCTTCCCTCATCCACAAATCCAGGCGTTTTACCACAGAAGGCAACTGGGTTAGTGAGGTGCAAATCCACGCAGACAGCTACCACTCATCACCATCTCCTTCATGTGCCCAAAAGCATACTCCATGATCTTCCAAGGAACCGAATGGGCCCAGCCCATACTTTCCCATACTGTCCTTTTAGAAAATGGGTGACTTGGTATAGCAAGTAGAGCACACTTGCAGCAACCAAGGCCACAGCTCTCCCTACACCAGGGGAGGCCTCTCTCCACCCCACTCTGACAATTGCTCCTTCCCTGTCAGCCATCTCAAGCTCTTAAGTATCTCTAGGATACATTATTTAAACTTGCAAACATCTTTTAAAGGGCAAGCATGAACACATTACATAGATTGCAACAACTTCATTTTTTTTAACTGAGCATTTTTACAAAAGCCAGTTTCAGCTCAGAGTTGTGGAGGTAAAGCAGTACATAATCTCCCAGCCTTGTGGGACAGGAACCTATGAACCATAGGTTAGGCACTTCAACTTAAGTAAACCATACCTTCCCAAGAATAAACAACCAAGACAACACCTCTACTAAGACATTAAGAAAGGTAGTGAATTTCATTTCAGATGGACATAGCATTACTCAGCTGGCTTACTGCAGAAGGGTGATTTCAGCACTTGGTGTTTTATTTAACTGCTGGCAAGCAACCCAGATCAAATGCCCTAGGTCAGACCATAAAGAGACTTGCAGCTATTAGGAAATAAATACATATAATTCACTGCTGCCACTTGTCTTTTTGCTCACAATGCGAAAGTTCAAATCTGAAAATCTAACATTACAACCAAGAATTTCAGAGAGGATTTGGCCTATTCTCTAAAAGGTGCTCGACAGCTACTTCCAAGGTTTTCCAAAATCATAAAATACTAAATGACATCTATAAGAATCATAGAATCATAGAATGCTTAAGGTTGGAAGGGACCTCTAGACATCATCTAGTCCAACCCCCCTGCACACGCAGGGTCACCTAGAGCACGTGGCACAGGATTGCATCCAAGCGGGTTTTGAAGATCTCCAGAGAAGGAGACTCCACAACCTCTCTGGGCAGCCTGTTCCAGTGCTCTGTCACCCTCAC